>JAWNOK010000111.1:0-154258 GCA_035046005.1 Drosophila acutilabella | reverse complement strand
CACTGGTCCTGACTGCCAGACCAACTAAAATGAAATTACTAATTCAATGAAATATTTAATGAGTTAAGAGTACTTTAAGTGCTTTCCTTGACATGCCAGACAGCAATCCGTATACAAAATGGATGTATAATTAAGTCCATTCACGCATTTGGTTCCTTCAAGTGCCGGTAAGCAACGCAGTTCACAGTTCCTTTGCTGCTGTTCACGGGAACAACAAACTCCAAATATGGAGGTACATAGTCCAAGCCATAGCCCTGGAATACTATTTACAGATGACTCTGACTTTTCGCGTCCATTCGTTGTGCGTTCATTTCTAAGTCCACTTATGCAAACCTTTCGTATGTAATCCCCGATTTGTTCTATTAATTGGGTTTTAAACAAATATTATTATTAATATAAAAGTTGTCCAGACTTGCCGTCTACATGTCTACATGCTGATAGCATAATCATCTTATCTGTCGCTAAATAAGTAAACAAGCATGCCTGAACATTGCCGAGTCAGTACTTGGATACAAACACCCTGAGTAGTTAGAATATAGGAAACCAGGAATTCTTGTTTGTATGCGCCGGCTTTGGTGTAACCGGCAATAAACTCATTGATGAGAAAAACCCACAGACCACCAGACTTCACGACGTGATATTTGGAAATACTCATTAACCCTTGAACACTTAAGAGCAATAAGGAAAAGGGACCGGTATACAAAAGGATCTCAACTGACCTCCGTAAAGAAAGGCAATAAAATGTGTTAACAACGATTGACAGCGGACTCAATTGAAAACGATCGGTAGTGGCACACTTGTTTTGACCCTAGATATTCGAGCTGTATGGCCGCTTGTGAAAGTTACCCCTAAATCAGGTGCGCTGCACGTATACAGTACATTCATACAGTAACTGGTTTACCCCCCCCTCCCGGTGTGCTCAACAGGTTTACATTATATTTATCAATAGAAAATAGAAATCCTAGTGAAATTAGATTCATTTTCGTAGAGTTAGTTCTGATCGCTTGGTAAAAAATTTTCGCGCGGAGCGCAAAAAAGAGAGGGAAAAAAAGAAAAAAGGAAAAAAAGAGAGGGAGAACAAGTAGTTATAATATAGGCAACCGGGAATTTCCCTCCCCCCTCCGGCGGTAAAGCGCCATCTAGCGGTGAGTAGAAAATCAGGGAAATTTGTTAGCGCCATCTAGCGGTGAGTAGAAATTTAGGGAAATTTGGGAATTTATTAGCGCCATGGTTTGTGTCCAAAATTAAAATTGGGGTGGTTTCCGGGTTTCATAACTACATTTTGAGGATCCATTGGGGATCAAAAATAAAATTGGTGTGGTTTCCTGGTTTCATAACTAAATTTTGAGGATCCATTTGGGATCAAAAATAAAATTGGTTTGGTTTCCTGGTTTCATAACTAAATTTTGAGGATCCATTGGGGATCAAAAATAAAATTGGTGTGGTTCCCTGGTTTCATAACTAAATTTTGAGGATCCATTTGGGATCAAAAATAAAATTGGTTTGGTTTCCTGGTTTCATAACTAAATTTTGAGGATCCGTTTGGGATCAAAAATAAAATTGGTTTGGTTTCCTGGTTTCATAACTAAATATTGAGGATCAAAAATAAAATTTATAGTTAGCGACATCTAGGGGAGATTAGAGAAACTGACATATGGTTTGTGTCCTACATAAATAGTGAGGATCCAGTTGATTTAACCGGGGAACATCAGGCGTAACAAATATTCTGTGATTCAGTTTGGCCGATTTAATATCAGAGTCTCATCCCGGTTGCCTATATTATAACTACTTGTTCTCCCTCTCTTTTTTTACTTTTTTTCTTTTTTTCCCTCTCTTTTTTGAGCTCCGCGCGAAAATTTTTTACCAAGCGATCAGAACTAACTCTACAAAAAAGAATCTAATTTCACTAGGATTTCTATTTTCTATTGATAAATATTAGTGTAAACCTGTTGAGCACACCGGGAGGGGGGGTAAACCAGTTACTGTATGAATGTACTGTATACGTGCAGCGCACCTGATTTAGGGGTGACTTTCACAAGCGGCCATACAGCTCGAATATCTAGGGCCAAAACAAGTATGCCACTACCGATCGTTTTCAATTGAGTCCGCTGTCAATCGTTGTTAACACATTTTATTGCCTTTCTTTACGGAGGTCAGTTGAGATCCTTTTGTAGACCGGTCCCTTTTCTTTATTGCTCTTAAGTGTTCAAGGGTTAATGAGTATTTTCAAGTATCACGTCGTGCAGTCTGGTGGTCTGTGGGTTTTTCTCATCAATGAGTTTATTGCCGGTTACACCAAAGCCGGCGCATACAAACAAGAATTCCTGGTTGCCTATATTCTAACTACTTTAAGGCATAAGCTGAGGCTAAGGCAATTAATTCTCGTTTGCTTAAATCTCTTTCTCTTAAAAACGGAGTCTAAACATGTCTGAACATGTTGAATGTGTCTTCTGTTCAACCCCAAAATTAATTCTATATCCATGTCATTGATTTTATGACTACTGTTACTTTTAACTTTTTTAACACTGAATACTAATTACCTTTCTTTTGCTCAAATCAGTTTCTTTTATAAATCGGGTCTTAACATGTTTGAACATGTTGAATGTCTTGCAGGTGTCCCCGATTCACCCCCAAATTTAGTTCTTGATCCCCATGCTGAGTATGTCCCATGTCATTGATTTTATTACTACTGTCACATTAAATGTGTTTTCTATAATCTACAGAGAATACTAATCAAATTGGTTTTGTAAAGATCCCCTCACCACCATCCTTCAGCTGATGGACACGTCTGAACATGTTGAAGAAAGAATTAGTTTAGTATGCTTTGTGTCTACTATCCTTTTAGCCCCCATCCCCCAAAAATTAGGTATCGATAGGCTCAACAGATACCCCTTGTCGGTGATTTAATTTCTCCGAACATTTTCTCAAAGTTTCCTTTTTAGACCCCGTACTCTTTAAAAAAGAGTAAAGGGGGTCTATTAAGTTTGTCAGAAGCGAGATGTGCGTAACAGACAGAAGGAGGCGTGGCCGACCCCATAAAGTATATATATTCTTGATCAGCATCAACAGCCGAGTCGATATAGCAATGTCCGTCTCTCCGTCTGTCCGTCCGTCCGTATGAACACCTGGATCTTTTAAACTACAAGAGCTAGAGACACCAAATTTGAAATGTAAGTCCGTTATTTTCGCGAGCAGATCAGGTTTATTTCAAATTGTTGCCACGCCCCTTACCGCCCCCGCAATGAGCAAAAAACCAGACACACCTCGAAAAAATTTGTGTTTTAGGCGAATATCTCAGTAACTATAGCACTTAGGAGCACAAATTTTGGTATACAGGTTCTTAGAGACAGCCTTAGTATAATGCCATTCAAAATTTTGAGCTGCCACGCCCCCTTTTCTCATAGGAACTAAAAAACTCTCCAGCTTCAATGCCTTTTTTTAAGGCATTAAATCAAAAAGTACAGTGTTGTAATTTAACATACGCTTAGAGAATTACTATTTCTAACTTTCCTGAAAGTGGCATCAAAATCCTATGTCAAACAACAGAGAAATTACGGTTCAAAGTCGAAGTTATTTTAAAGCAAAATCACTGCATGCGCGCAACACATACAAGAAAGTGTTTGCAACTGGAATGAAAATACATAAAAATATTCAGAGTGATCAGGGTAAAGAATTTTTTAATAAGGATTTTCTTCAACTAATGAATAAATTGGAAATAAATCATTATCACACCTATACTCATTTAAAAGCATCAATTTGTGAACGATTTAATAGAAGTCTTAAGAATCTAATGTGGAAAATGTTTAGCTACCATGGAAATTACATTTGGGTGACCAAGTTGCAGTAATTATTAAAAACTTACAACAATACATATCACCGTACTATAAAAATGAAACCTAGTGAAGTAGCCAGAAAGAATGAAAAATTTATTTTAAAGTCAGTGTACAATTATCCTAAAATTTTTCAAAAACACAAATACTCTGTTAACGATTTTGTTAGAATAAGTAAATATAAAGGTGTTTTCGCTAAAGGATATGAACCAAATTGGACAACTGAAATATTTCGAATTATAAAAATTCAATCGACTGAGCCAGTTACATATTTAATAAAAGATTATAAAAATGACCCCTTTATGGGGTCATTTTATGAAGAAGAACTTCAACGAGTTAACGATAAAGGTGCATACTTGATTAAAAAAATTATAAAATCTGCAAAAAATAAAGTTTTTGTTAAGTGGTTAGGCTTTGATGAGTCACATAATTCCTGGATTAATAAAAAAGATATAATTAATTAATTAATTAATGCCCCCAAGCCAGTGTGGTTATTGAATTTGATGTTACAAATCTTTTGTCATCTTTATAATTCAATGAAATTTTATTAACAATTTCTGTAAACAGCTCATGGTCTCTACTTCTTATTACCCTCTGCTCACCATAATAAGTTTTTCGTTTTCGGATACATTCAATATAGTCCGAGTGGGAGAGTTTTTTAGCAACGCTTTCTTTGACACCTTTAATTTTCTTAATTTCTTTGTCGGTGGTCCCTTCACTGCTTTCTACCTTGTAGGAATATGCTTCTGCTTTCAAGCCTGCAAAAGATTTCATAATTTTTCCTGCATTTTCATCTTTAAATAAACCTAACTCTTTATTGTTTGCTGGAATTATGTTATATGGATTCATAGAGCTATAATTGGAGGTATCAAAACGTTCTGGATTTGTTTTTATAAGGTTATATATCTTCAACAGAGGATGTAATAATCGAATCAGTGTCCATATAAATAATCTTAGTCGAGGGACTTTTTATGCTTAAGAAATTATAATAATAATCATACATAAGCCATTTTGACAATTCTAAGACAGTTACTCCAATATAGATTGGTTTATCATAATGAATGAGCGATGTTGTATGCTCAAGTGCAGCTAAGTCATTACCGAAAATGTTCATGCTATGGAAATTGTTCATTGCGAATAACTGTCTGAAGCCAGGAGAATTTTGCTTGGAGTGGTAATCAGTAACTAGTCGTATTGAACGTCTTTTCCCTACGTTTTCCATAGTTTTGCCGTAAACGGCATTATTTATCAACTTGAAAAAATTTTTTTGAAACTCATTAGACCCCGTACTCTTTAAAAAAGAGTAAAGGGGGTCTATTAAGTTTGTCAGAAGCGAGATGTGCGTAACAGGCAGAAGGAGGCGTGGCCGACCCCATAAAGTATATATATTCTTGATCAGCATCAACAGCCGAGTCGATATAGCCATGTCCGTCTGTCCGTCTGTCCGTATGAACACCTGGATCTTTTAAACTACAAAAGCTAGAACCATGAAATTCACAATGAAAGTCCGTTTTTATGTCAGGCAGATCAAGTTTATTTCAAATTGTTGCCACGCCCCCTACCGCCCCCGCAATGAGCAAAAAACCAGACAAACCTCGAGAAAATTTTTGTTTTAGGCGAATATCTCAGTAACTATAGCACTTAGGAGCACCAATTTTGGTATACAGGTTCTTAGATACAGCCTTAGTAAACCGCCATTCAAAATTTTGAGCTGCCACGCCCCCTTTGCTCATCAGAACTAAAAAACTCTCCAGCTTCAATGCCTTGTTGAAGGCATTAAATCAAAAAGTACAGTGTTGTAATTTAACATACGCTTAGAGAATTACTATTTCTAACTTTCCTGAAAGTGGCATCAAAATCCTATGTCAAACAACAGAGAAATTACGGTTCAAAGTCGAAGTTATTTTAAAGCACAATCAATGCATGCGCGCAACACATACAAACAAACACAGAAACATACAAACATATGTTCGAAAGTTTTCTCTACCTGCTGGCGGCAGCGCTGCCCGGAGCCGCTGGCCGCGCCGACCAATGCTATACATACACACATATGTATGTGTGCACATACATATATGCAAATAATCGGAAGAATGATAGAAGAGGGTCGTGGTGCAACTGGTAGAGTTGCGGCGCAATGTGGAACCATCGCATGGATCCCGGGTTCGAGTGCTGACGATGACAGTTGTTAATTTATTTATTTTTTAATTTTAATTCAAAATGTAAATATTTAATTTTAATTTTTTAAATTTCATTTGAAAATTTTAATTTAAATAAAATGCAATACTATGGGAGTACGGGGTTTTTTACAGTCGGCTCGATCGACTGTAGCCTTTCTTACTTGTTTAATTTCATTTTAAAATTTTTATTTTATTTATACATTTTACGTTCTAAATATATTTAAACAATTTTTCATTTTTAACGGGGATGATTCTTATAAAATCTAAATAATTCATATTCATATTAAATTTCGTTGAAATTTACAATTGAGTATACGACTTATTAATTTAAAAAAAAATATATATTTTGCAGAAGAAATGTAATTCAATTGTGAAATAAATGATCTATCGAAAATCGGTTATTCTTCTTGACGTTGACAATAAGTATAGAAAACATACATACAATTCCCGATTTAATAATTTGACAAGTTTAATTCTCTTTCATGATTAAACATTCCAATACGTACTCACTCCGATATCCTTGAGCTCAATGATGACGGTTAAATGAATACCTGTAAGGAAAACTAATTTCTGGGTTGGAATTGTATATATATATGTATCCATATACACATATTATAAATATATAGAAAATAATAAACGTTTAAGCTTCAATGAACCCGATGTTCGTTCACCATTTAGTATTTAAATCAAGGAAAGAATAAAAAATTAACAGATTCCGTCGATGTTAAACACACAGCAGTACATATGAATCCAAAATAGCGAGGGTGGCAGTGACAAAAACCACTATAAAAGGGTCAGCATGAACAGCATTTTGAATCCTAGCTTAATGCTGATTCAGCTGGCGACTTATCTTCCTCCTTGAGGTGTCCCTTGGTATTGTCTCTTGCGGACTAGGCGACAAGACGGCTTCCAAGTCTAAGTAGCAATGTTCATTCTTTGGTTAGGATGAACCACCAACTACGAGAGGGAATTTACTTCTCTGTAGTCTCCGTTGAGGATGAATACTTTCCATTGGAAAAGGTCCGAGTGCCTTTTCCACAGATGTATTTGACAAATACGGCTCCGAAGTGACAACTGGTTTAAAATGTTGACTTGAAATAAATCCAACGAAACTGCCTAGTGATATGCAGCAATATATATATATTTTATATATATATATAATATATATATTTTGACCACTACAGGCGTTGGGCGAGGAGAACACTGCACTAAATAATGTGGCTGTTATTATCACCAATAAGAACAATATATATTATGTATTCATACCTCAAAGACAGTACAAATATATATGTATATATATATTTGCAACTTTTCTTGCAATCAACTTTATGCGGTATTACGCTGACCGCAAACTAAACGAGCGGAACTATACTTTGAAATTAAATTATTTTATTTTAATATATATATATGTATTTAAATATATATATACATACATGTATAAAATAATTTAATGAAGATACCACGTTTCTGCACTTTTAATAAATTTTATATATACCACTTTGCACACTTCTGGTTTGAGCCGATCACTTTTCTTAAATGATCAAAAGGTATCAATGTCCAAAAGCTGCTGACCACTCAATTGCTTGCTTTTTGAAAAATAGAACAAGACAAAACACCTATACAAAATATTCCACTCATTCACTCTCCCTTGCAGACATAGCGACCTCTTAAATAACTGCATTATCGTACGATCTTTTGCCACATGTAATTGAGTGAAAGCTCGCGATACCTATGCGCTGAGTGAGCTTTATCCGAAACGAACTCAAGCATAGTGTAAAAGCTTTATGCATGCATCCGAAACATGTAACTTACAATCGTTTTTATGCTTAGAGCTGGCGATGTAAGATAAGAGAATTACAAGCTCAGAACTCCCAATGTAATTTAAGAGAGTTAGAATATGTATTTATGTCGTTTTTAAAACTGACCATCACAGATCCAACTTTATATTAGTTTTCAAGTTCATAATAATAATAACCACTTGGTATCCTTTTCGATCCAAAACTAAAGTTTGATAAGCACATCTCTTCTGCTGCTAATCGAGCTTTTGGTGTCTTGGGTTCATAAAGCGGTGGTCTAAGGAATTTGACGATCCCTACCTAACAAAAACTCTGTATACTTCACTTGTACGCCCTACTCTTGAATATGGATCGTGGGTATGGTCTCCCCAATACATTGTTCATCAGGAGAGATTAGAAACTGTACAAAAACAATTTCTTCTGTTTGCCCTTAGGGGCCTTGGCTGAAATACTAATCTTCGATTACCTTCGTATCGTAGTAGACTTTTGTTTATTAACCTCACTTCCCTTTTAGATCGCAGAACCATGCTTTGTGTAGTTTTCTTACACAAACTAATTAATGGTGAGATTGATTCATCGTATCTAATTAGCCAAATAAGTTTTGCCGTTCCGATCCGAAATACTAGAAATTTTCTTCCTTTGTCCCTTCAACGCTGTACCACGAATTATGCTTTACATAATCCGTTTCGTATCTTATGTAATAACTATAATAATCTTTCTCATGTAGTATGCGGAGCCACTTCTTTGTCTTCTCTTAGAATGTCAGTTCTCTCTTATATATCTAATCAATCTACATAGTATTGTTTTCCTTTAATGTTATATCGTAGTATCTTTTAATATACTTTTTTTTATCGTTCTCGCGTATTTCGTTCCCAGCGTGCCTTACCGTTTATTACTAACATTACTAACATTTGATTTAATTATTTTTATTTTTTTTTGTTTGGTCTGGTTAGTATTTTTCTGGGGTTTTTATAACCCTTACAACGAATGTTGGACCAACGTTTCTTAATGTTTTTTATTTTTCTAATATTCCCCCAGTTAGTTAATTCATTAATTAATTAAACATTTTTGAGTTGGCTGGCAGTTTTGATTGTTAATTGAGCACTCTTTAATATCTACAGGAAGTGTGCACATACAACAAATGTTAGTGAATACATTTATTTTTATTGGCATTTGTATACTATACTATACCCACGCACTCATTTTGTGTGGTTTGCAGACAGTTACAGTAATAACTGCCTATGGTATTCTTGCATTTCTTATGCATTTCCGATTTGCATGTATTTGTAGTATTGAAATTAAACTCATCAATGTCAACACAACTGCCTTTCTTGAGGTAGACACCCGTGCCACGTATCCACCTGGAGTATTGGTACATTCGTAGCCCTTCTCACAGGGTGACTTCTAGCATTCATCCTCGTCTTAAAAACATTAATATAAAAATAATTATAATATATATAAGAAAACTTTTCTGCCCTGTTGTCTATTTACTTTTACACACCATCACAATCCTCCAGTTTTCATTATAATCAAATTCTTTGGTGCAGCTCTTGGCCTTGATGTTAAGACAACGATAGGAGCCAGTCTGATTATGACAATATTGCGTAGATTTGCAGGTTTGCAACTGTTCTTTGTATTCATCCACATGAACACATTTGCCATGATTTGAGTCTAGATAGTATCTTTTAAATAAATATGTCTAATAAAAAAAAAACAAGTAAGAAAGGCTACAGTCGATCGAGCCGACTGTAAAAGACCCCGTACTCCCATAGTAGTGCCCATTTTATTAAAGTTAAAATTTTAAAATGAAATTAAAAAAATTAAAATGAAATATTTACATTTTCTATTAAAATTAAAAAGTAAATAAATTAACAATCGTCATTGTCAGCATTCGAACCCGCGATCCATACGAATGTTCCATATTTCGTCGCAACTCTACCAGTTGCACCACGACCCTTTTCTATCATTCTTCCGATTATTTGCAAATATGTTTGTGTGCTCATACATATGTGTGTATGCATAGCATTGTTCGGCGCGGCCAGCGGCTCCGGACACTGTACTATTTGATTTAATGCCTTAAAAAAGGCATTGAAATTGGAGAGTTTTTATGAGAAAAGGGGGCGTGGCAGCTGAAAATTTTTAATGACATTATACTAAGGCTGTCTCTAAGAACCTGTATACCAAACTTTGTGCTCCTAAGTGCTATAGTTACTGAGATATTCACCTAAAACACAAATTTCTTCGAGGTTTGTCTGGTTTTTTGCTCATTGCGGGGGCGGTAGGGGGCGTGGCAACAATTTGAAATAAACTTGATCTGCTCGAGAAAATAACGGACTTACATTCCAAATTTGGTGTCTCTAGCTCTTGTAGTTTAAAAGATCCAGGTGTTCATACGGACGGACAGACGGACATTGCTATATCGACTCGGCTGTTGATGCTGATCAAGAATATATATACTTTATGGGGTCGGCCACGCCTCCTTCTGCCTGTTACGCACATCTCGCTTCTGACAAACTTAATAGACCCCTATACTCTTTTTTAAAGAGTACGGGGTCTAAAAAAAAAAAGATAGTATCTATCCCCCTTCTACTGTGAGCATGTCACATTGTTATCATCCGACTTGAAGCCGGGATTACAACTGCATTTGTATGCATCAAATGTGTTTTCACAAATATGTGCACACAGATTTGGCACCTTTTCACAAATGTCATCTAAAAATTAAGAAAAGAATTAAATAATTTTGAAATTTTATTTAATTAAAAGTTAAAACAATTGTGTCATCCTCATTTTCCTTCCTTTGATCTAATTCCTCCTTATGGTTATCATCCTTATCATTGTCGACTTCGTCTTTGGGTTCAACTGGCTGTGGAACACCAACAGTGTCCAGTTTATCGTCAGTCTCAGAACTGGTCAAGCTATTACCAGCACAGCAAATGCGATAGTATTCGATGTTCGATAGAAAAGAGAATGAGGGATCCTTGCACTTCTGCTGACTGGTCCTGACTGCCAGACCAACTAAAATGAAATAACTAATTCAATGAAATATTTAATGAGTTAAGAGTACCTTAAGTGCTTTCCTTGACATGCCAGACAGCAATCCGTATACAAAATGGATGTATAATTAAGTCCATTCACGCATTTGGTTCCTTCAAGTGCCGCTAAGCAACGCAGTTCACAGTTCCTTTGCTGCTGTTCACGGGAACAACAAACTCCAAATATGGAGGTACATAGTCCAAGCCATAGCCCTGGAATACTATTTACAGATGACTCTGACTTTTCGCGTACATTCGTTGTGCGTTCATTTCTAAGTCCACTTATGCAAACCTTTCGTATGTAATCCCCGATTTGTTCTATTAATTGGGTTTTAAACAAATATTATTATTAATATAAAAGTTGTCCAGACTTGGCGTCTACATGTCTACATGCTGATAGCATAATCATCTTATCTGTCGCTAAATAAGTAAACAAGCATGCCTGAACATTGCCGAGTCAGTACTTGGATACAAACACCCTGAGTAGTTAGAATATAGGCAACCAGGAATTCTTGTTTGTATGCGCCGGCTTTGGTGTAACCGGCAATAAACTCATTGATGAGAAAAACCCACAGACCACCAGACTGCACGACGTGATACTTGGAAATACTCATTAACCCTTGAACACTTAAGAGCAATAAAGAAAAGGGACCGGTATACAAAAGGATCTCAACTGACCTCCGTAAAGAAAGGCAATAAAATGTGTTAACAACGATTGACAGCGGACTCAATTGAAAACGATCGGTAGTGGCACACTTGTTTTGACCCTAGATATTCGAGCTGTATGGCCGCTTGTGAAAGTCACCCCTAAATCAGGTGCGCTGCACGTATACAGTACGTTCATACAGTAACTGGTTTACCCCCCCTCCCGGTGTGCTCAACAGGTTTACACTAATATTTATCAATAGAAAATAGAAATCCTAGTGAAATTAGATTCTTTTTTGTAGAGTTAGTTCTGATCGCTTGGTAAAAAATTTTCGCGCGGAGCTCAAAAAAGAGAGGGAAAAAAGAAAAAAAGGAAAAAAAGAGAGGGAGAACAAGTAGTTATAATATAGGCAACCGGGATGAGACTCTGATATTAAATCGGCCAAACTGAATCACAGAATATTTGTTACGCCTGATGTTCCCCGGTTAAATCAACTGGATCCTCACTATTTATGTAGGACACAAACCATATGTCAGTTTCTCTAATCTCCCCTAGATGTCGCTAACTATAAATTTTATTTTTGATCCCCAATGGATCCTCAAAATTTAGTTATGAAACCAGGAAACCAAACCAATTTTATTTTTGATCCCAAACGGATCCTCAAAATTTAGTTATGAAACCAGGAAACCAAACCAATTTTATTTTTGATCCCAAATGGATCCTCAAAATTTAGTTATGAAACCCGGAAACCACCCCAATTTTAATTTTGATCCCAAAAGGATCCTCAAAATTTAGTTATGAAACTAGGAAACCAAACCAATTTTATTTTTGATCCCAAACTGATCCTCAAAATTTAGTTATGAAACCAGGAAACCAAACCAATTTTATTTTTGATCCCCAATGGATCCTCAAAATTTAGTTATGAAACCAGGAAACCAAACCAATTTATTTTTGATCCCAAATGGATCCTCAAAATTTAGTTATGAAACCAGGAAACCACCCCAATTTTAATTTGGGACACAAACCATGGAGCTAATAAATTCCCAAATTTCCCTAAATTTATACTCACCGCTAGATGGCGCTTACAAATTTCCCTAAATTTCTACTCACCGCTAGATGGCGCTTTACCGCCGGAGGGGGGAGGGAAATTCGCGGTTGCCTATATTAAAACTACTTGTTCTCCCTCTCTTTTTTTCCTTTTTTCTTTTTTTCCCTCTCTTTTTTGCGCTCCGCGCGAAAATTTTTTACCAAGCGATCAGAACTAACTCTACGAAAATGAATCTAATTTCACTAGGATTTCTATTTTCTATTGATAAATATTAGTGTAAACCTGTTGAGCACACCGGGAGGGGGGTAAACCAGTTACTGTATGAATGTACTGTATACGTGCAGCGCACCTGATTTAGGGGTGACTTTCACAAGCGGCCATACAGCTCGAATATCTAGGGTCAAAACAAGTGTGCCACTACCGATCGTTTTCAATTGAGTCCGCTGTCAATCGTTGTTAACACATTTTATTGCCTTTCTTTACGGAGGTCAGTTGAGATCCTTTTGTATACCGGTCCCTTTTCTTTATTGCTCTTAAGTGTTCAAGGGTTAATGAGTATTCCCAAGTATCACGTCGTGCAGTCTGGTGGTCTGTGGGTTTTTCTGATCAATGAGTTTATTGCCGGTTACACCAAAGCCGGCGCATACAAACAAGAATTCCTGGTTGCCTATATTCTAACTACTTTAAGGCATAAGCTGAGGCTAAGGCAATTAATTCTCGTTTGCTTAAATCTCTTTCTCTTAAAAACGGAGTCTAAACATGTCTGAACATGTTGAATGTGTTACAGGTGTCTTCTGTTCAACCCCAAAATTAATTCTATATCCATGTCATTGATTTTATGACTACTGTCACTTTTAACTAATTTTCCTTTTTTTAACACTGAATACTAATTACCTTTCTTTTGCTCAAATCAGTTTCTTTTATAAATCGGGTCTTAACATGTTTGAACATGTTGAATGTCTTGCAGGTGTCCCCGATTCAACCCCAAATTTAGTTCTCGATCCCCATGCTGAGTATGTCCCATGTCATTGATTTTATTACTACTGTCACATTAAATGTGTTTTCTATAATCTACAGAGAATACTAATCAAATTGATTTTGTAAAGATCCCCTCACCACCATCCTTCAGCTGATGGACACGTCTGAACATGTTGAAGAAAGAATTAGTTTAGTATACTTTGTGTCTACTATCCTTTTAGCCCCCATCCCCCAAAAATTAGGTATCGATAGGCTCAACAGGTACCCCTTGTCGGTGATTTAATTTCTCCGAACATTTTCTCAAAGTTTCCTTTTTAGACCCCGTACTCTTTAAAACAGAGTAAAGGGGGTCTATTAAGTTTGTCAGAAGCGAGATGTGCGTAACAGGCAGAAGGAGGCGTGGCCGTCCCCATAAAGTATATATATTCTTGATCAGCATCAACAGCCGAGTCGATATAGCAATGTCCGTCCGTATGAACACCTGGATCTTTTAAACTACAAGAGCTAGAGACACCAAATTTGAAATGTAAGTCCGTTATTTTCGCGAGCAGATCAGGTTTATTTCAAATTGTTGCCACGCCCCTTACCGCCCCCGCAATGAGCAAAAAACCAGACACACCTCGAGAAAATTTTTGTTTTAGGCGAATATCTCAGTAACTATAGCACTTAGGAGCACAAATTTTGGTATACATGTTCTTAGAGACAGCCTTAGTATAATGTCATTCAAAATTTTGAGCTGCCACGCCCCCTTTTCTCACAGGAACTAAAAAACTCTCCAGCTTCAATGCCTTTTTTTAAGGCATTAAATCAAATAGTACAGTGTTGTAATTTAACATACGCTTAGAGACTTACTATTTCTAACTTTCCTGAAAGTGGCATCAAAATCCTATGTCAAACAACAGAGAAATTACGGTTCAAAGTCGAAGTTATTTTAAAGCAAAATCACTGCATGCGCGCAACACATACAAGAAAGTGTTTGCAACTGGAATGAAAATACATAAAAATATTCAGAGTGATCAGGGTAAAGAATTTTTTAATAAGGATTTTCTTCAACTAATGAATAAATTGGAAGTAAATCATTATCACACCTATACTCATTTAAAAGCATCAATTTGTGAACGATTTAATAGAAGTCTTAAGAATCTAATGTGGAAAATGTTTAGCTACCATGGAAATTACATTTGGGTGACCAAGTTGCAGTAATTATTAAAAACTTACAACAATACATATCACCGTACTATAAAAATGAAACCTAGTGAAGTAGGCAGAAAGAATGAAAAATTTATTTTAAAGTCAGTGTACAATTATCGTAAAATTTTTCCAAAACACAAATACTCTGTTAACGATTTTGTTAGAATAAGTAAATATAAAGGTGTTTTCGCTAAAGGATATGAACCAAATTGGACAACTGAAATATTTCGAATTACAAAAATTCAATCGACTGATCCAGTTACATATTTAATAAAAGATTATAAAAATGACCCCATAAAGGGGTCATTTTATGAAGAAGAACTTCAACGAGTTAACGATAAAGGTGCATACTTGATTAAAAAAATTATAAAATCTGCAAAAAATAAAGTTTTTGTTAAGTGGTTAGGCTTTGATGAGTCACATAATTCCTGGATTAATAAAAAAGATATAATTAATTAATTAATTAATGCCCCCAAGCCAGTGTGGTTATTGAATTTGATGTTACAAATCTTTTGTCATCTTTATAATTCAATGAAATTTTATTAACAATTTCTGTAAACAGCTCATGGTCTCTACTTCTTATTACCCTCTGTTCACCATAATAAGTTTTTCGTTTTCGGATACATTCAATATAGTCCGAGTGGGAGAGTTTTTTAGCAACGCTTTCTTTGACACCTTTAATTAGACCCCGTACTCTTTAAAAAAGAGTAAAGGGGGTCTATTAAGTTTGTCAGAAGCGAGATGTGCGTAACAGGCAGAAGGAGGCGTGGCCGACCCCATAAAGTATATATATTCTTGATCAGCATCAACAGCCGATTCGATATAGCAATGTCCGTCTGTCCGTCTGTCCGTCCGTCCGTCTGTCCGTCCGTATGAACACCTGGATCTTTTAAACTACAAGAGCTAGAGACACCAAATTTGGAATGTAAGTCCGTTATTTTCTAGAGCAGATCAAGTTTATTTCAAATTGTTGCCACGCCCCTTACCGCCCCCGCAATGAGCAAATAACCAGACAAACCTCGAAAAAATTTGTGTTTTAGGTGAATATCTCAGTAACTATAGCACTTAGGAGCACAAATTTTGGTATACAGGTTCTTAGAGACAGCCTTAGTATAATGTCATTAAAAATTTTAAGCTGCCACGCCCCCTTTGCTCATCAGAAATAAAAGACTCTCCAGCTTCAATGCCTTGTTTCAGGCATTAAATCAAATAGTACAGTGTTGTAATTTAACATACGCTTAGAGAATTACTATTTCTAACTTTCCTGAAAGTGGCATCAAAATCCTATGTCAAACAACAGAGAAATTACGGTTCAAAGTCGAAGTTATTTTAAAGCAAAATCACTGCATGCGCGCAACACATACAAACAAACACAGAAACATACAAACACTGTAGCCTTTCTTACTTGTTTTCTTAATTTCTTTGTCGGTGGTCCCTTCACTGCTTTCTACCTTTTAGGAATATGCTTCTGCTTTTAAGCCTGCAAAAGATTTCATAATTTTTCCTGCATTTTCATCTTTAAATAAACCTAACTCTTTATTGTTTGCTGGTATTATGTTATATGGATTCATAGAGTTATAATTGGAGGTATCAAAACGTTCTGGATTTGTTTCTATAAGGTTATATATATCTTCAATAGAGGATGTAATAAACGAATCAGTGTCCATATAAATAATCTTAGTCGAGGGACTTTTTATGCTTAAGAAATTATAATAATAATCATACATAAGCCATTTTGACAATTCTAAGACAGTTACTCCAATATAGATTGGTTTATCATAATGAATGAGCGATGTTGTATGCTCAAGTGCAGCTAAGTCATTACCGAAAATGTTCATGCTATGGAAATTGTTCATTGCGAATAACTGTCTGAAGCCAGGAGAATTTTGCTTGGAGTGGTAATCAGTAACTAGTCGTACTGAACGTCTTTTCTCTACGTTTTCCATAGTTTTGCCGTAAACGGCACTATTCATCAACTTGAAAAAATTTTTTTGAAGCTCATTAGACCCCGTACTCTTTAAAAAAGAGTAAAGGGGGTCTATTAAGTTTGTCAGAAGCGAGATGTGCGTAACAGGCAGAAGGAGGCGTGGCCGACCCCATAAAGTATATATATTCTTGATCAGCATCAACAGCCAAGTCGATATAGCCATGTCCGTCTGTCCGTCTGTCCGTATGAACACCTGGATCTTTTAAACTACAAAAGCTAGAACCATGAAATTCACAATGAAAGTCCGTTTTTATGTCAGGCAGATCAAGTTTATTTCAAATTGTTGCCACGCCCCCTACCGCCCCCGCAATGAGCAAAAAACCAGACAAACCTCGAGAAAATTTTTGTTTTAGGCGAATATCTCAGTAACTATAGCACTTAGGAGCACCAATTTTGGTATACAGGTTCTTAGATACAGCCTTAGTATAACGCCATTCAAAATTTTGAGCTGCCACGCCCCCTTTGCTCATCAGAACTAAAAAACTCTCGAGCTTCAATGCCTTGTTGAAGTCATTAAATCAAAAAGTACAGTGTTGTAATTTAACATACGCTTAGAGAATTACTATTTCTAACTTTCCTGAAAGTGGCATCAAAATCCTATGTCAAACAACAGAGAAATTACGGTTCAAAGTCGAAGTTATTTTAAAGCAAAATCACTGCATGCGCGCAACACATACAAACAAACACAGAAACATACAAACATATGTTCGAACGTTTTCTCTACCTGCTTTGGCGGCAGCGCTGCCCGGAGCCGCTGGCCGCGCCGAACAATGCTATGCATACACACATATGTATGAGCACACATACATATTTGAAAATAATCGGAAGAATGATAGAAGAGGGTCGTGGTGCAACTGGTAGAGTTGCGGCGCAATATGGAACCTTCGTATGGATCGCGGGTTCGAATGCTGACAATGACGATTGTTAATTTATTTATTATACCCTTTACTCGTGTCGGGTATTTGTAATCTTGGATGTATGTAACGGCAGAAGGAGGCGTGGCAGACCCCATAGTATATATATTCTTGATCAGCATCAATAGCCGAGTCGATATAGCCATGTCCGTCTGTCCGTCCGTCCGTCCGTCTGTCCGTCCGTCCGTCCGTCCGTCCGTCCGTCCGTCTGTCCGTCTGTCCGTCTGTATGAACAAATGGATCTCAGAGACTATAAGAGCTAGAAAGGTGAAAGGGGTCGCAAATGAAAGGTACAATACCCAAGCAGTACGAGTTTGTTTTTGTTTTTTGACACGCCCACTTTAGGGCGTTCTATCTTCATATAAAGGTAAATGTACAGATAAAACTTGAATGTTTTAGTATAGAAAACTTTTTTGTTAGCAATGCTATCTAATCCAAATTTACACGGAGACTACATGTCTATGAAGTTCATGTACTGACCATGTTTGATCGAAATCGGACAACTATATCGTATAGCTCCCATAGGGCCGATCGGTCAAAAACACGCTCCAAATATAAATTAGTATAAAAAAATTTTGCATTAACTAAGCTATCTTAATGAAACTGACACAAAATAAATAAGTCAAAAATATAAATATACTGACCAAGTTTCAAGAAATCGGACTACTATATCGTATAGCTCCCATAGGGACAATAGGTCAAAAAGCTATCTTAATAAAACTGATACAGAATAAATTTATCAATAACATAAATGTACTGACCAAGTTTCATTCAAATCGTTTGACTATATCGTATAGCTCCCATAGGAACAATCGGTCGAACACTGAGTAACGGGTATCCTAAAGTCGCGGGGCGACTATAGCATTCTTTCTTGTTTTTTAATTTTAATTCAAAATGTAAATATTTCATTTTAATTTTTTTAATTTTTAATTTCATTTTAAAATTTTAATTTTAAGAAAATGGGCCTTACTATGGGAGTACGGGGTCTTTTACAGTCGGCTCGATCGACTGTAGCCTTTCTTACTTGTTTCCTTTAATGTATGTCACCTGCATAACATTAAATACTAGGGTCAACCATAATGATTTTCGGATACCTCTTGAAAACAACCCTGATTGAACTTGTTGACGATCCAATGGTATAAAGTGTTTCCCCCAATCAAATACTCAATGTTATAACTTTTAACTATTTTTATTTATACTTAACTTTTCTTTTTAGACCCCGTACTCTTTAAAAAAGAGTATAGGGGTCTATTAAGTTTGTCAGAAGCGAGATGTGCGTAACAGGCAGAAGGAGGCGTGGCCGACCCCATAAAGTATATATATTCTTGATCAGCATCAACAGCCGAGTCGATATAGCAATGTCCGTCTGTCCGTCTGTCCGTCCGTATGAACACCTGGATCTTTTAAACTACAAGAGCTAGAGACACAAAATTTGGAATGTAAGTCCGTTATTTTCTCGAGCAGATCAAGTTTATTTCAAATTGTTGCCACGCCCCTTACCGCCCCCGCAATGAGCAAAAAACCAGACACACCTCGAAAAAATTTGTGTTTTAAGCGAATAACTCAATAGTTATGGCACCAATTTTGGTACGCAGGTCCCCAGAGACAGCCTAAATGCAATGTCATTTAAAGTTTTGAGCTGCCACGCCCCCTTTGCTCATAGGAACTAAACAACTCTCCAATTTCAATGCCTTTCTTTAAGGCATTAAATCAAATAGTACAGTGTTGTAATTTAACATTTGCTTAGAGACTTACTATTTCTAACTTTCCTGAAAGTGGCATCAAAATCCTATATCAAACAAGAGAGAAATTTCGGTTCAAAGTGCATGTTATTTTACTGCAAAATCACTGCATGCGCGCAACACATACAAACAAACACAGAAACATACAAACATATGCTCGAATGTTTTCTCTACCTGCTGGCGGCAGCGCTGCCCGGAGCCGCTGGCCGCGCCGAACAATGCTATGCATACACACATATGTATGAGCACACATACATATTTGCAAATAATCGGAAGAATGATAGAAGAGGGTCGTGGTGCAACTGGTAGAGTTGCGACGCAATATGGAACATTCGTATGGATCGCGGGTTCGAATGCTGACAATGACGATTGTTAATTTATTTACTTTTTAATTTTAATTCAAAATGTAAATATTTCATTTTAATTTTTTTAATTTCATTTTAAAATTTTAACTTTAATAAAATGGGCACTACTATGGGAGTACGGGGTCTTTTACAGTCGGCTCGATCGACTGTAGCCTTTCTTACTTGTTTATTGCTAAAGTTATGCTTAGAAAGAACATGTTTTTTTAAACCAGATTTTGTTACGTATAGTTTTTTTTAGAAACATAATTTACAAGGAAATTTATATTTTCGTTTTTCGAAACTAAAGTTGTGTTTCTTAAGAATGTGTTTCTTGAATCCACATTTACTTTGAAATATTTTTAAATTGGTACATAGGCTACAATAGTACTGAACCATCTTGCCTTTAAAGCTGAGAACAAGACAAAGAAGGATTATATTTATATAAAAATTAGGTTTTTACACAAGTAAGAAAAGGATGAATAATAATAGAATGAGAGAATAATATGATTTGATTGGATACTGCATTAAGCACCATGGGCTATTTCTTTCTAATTGGTTATTGAAACTTGTTGAATTTCCCATAAAAGGCGGACGCATGTCATTCTATTCTTTAGTTCTTACAGTTTTGTTCTAAGTGAACATTAAGGTGAAAATTTGAAAAAATATATATAAAAATGGTATGTATTAGTAACATATAACCATTTAAAACTAAATAACATTTACACTCTCAGGCTTTTTTGGATTCAATAAATGACGTGACAAGCCATGTAGGACAAGGATATACAAAAACTGAGAGCCTCACTATTGGATATGAGTATACTATAATAGATTGTCGACTTAAGAAAACAGTTTTCGGTGAGAAAATTGCTCTTTATATAACTGATGCTGAAGCCAAACCCCTTTGGATTTTTCTACCTAAGGCATTTGTCAGGATTTTCCCCTCTAAAACTCCATACAAGAAGTTAAAGGACCACAATATTACTCATATAGTTTACAATGGAACAAAAAAAGACAGCTATAATACCCCCCATTTCCAATTCTTATGTAAAAGTATATAATGAAATTCAATATAAAAACTGCTAATATTTCACAATAAACCTCAGTTTCAAATCAACACTAAAGCAAGCAAAATGTTTTCAAAGCAAATTGAAATATTTTTAATTCAGTTCGAAGATATGATTTTCCATGAGCACATGAAACGTCTGCAACATTTAAAGGCTGTTCTAAGTGACTTTGAACAGCAGCAAGAAGTCAATTCTCGATTTGGAAATCATTTTAACTCGTGCGTATGGTCGAGCGATGACGCTAAAGAGTGTCCAGACACATGTCGCTGCTGTTTCTTTTCAAGCTATAAAGCAGAGGCTTTAAAACTTATGATGAATTACTATAGGTTAAGAGATCGAATGTACTCAAATAAAAAGCAATAACAACATTTAAACTATTTTGTTTTATTTATTTTTTTAAATAATTTCAGAACAAGTGTTGGATCGTAAACATAAGTTAGAGTAAAGAAAATAATGAATTGTTAGGATAAGCTTAAATTAACGATATTATTGAATTGTCCAGTAGTGTATCGAACTCTTATACTTAAGCTAGTCTGTAAGTCGAATTTGTATTCGGCAATGCGGCTGTCGCGAGCAGCAGTTAGTTCGTTTTCGTCTCGATTTAACCGCACACACGCTGCCAAGCCTTTCCGCGATTGCTAAGTCCAACAATAAATTGTAACGTTTAAGAACTTACAATTTGTTTTATTTAAAAATTAGTTTTTGATTTTTCATTGGCGCCCGAGCAGGGATCGCGTTCGTTGGTCTTTAAGACATTTCCAGGCTTGGTTGTAGTGTGTGTCGGTATCGATAAACTCGTGGTTGGATCTCCCTGGAGCTGTTGACCATAGTGGAATTCTGGATTTGAACAACCAGGAGTTAAAGACACCCATATTGGAGATAATACCCAGAATTGAGCCCAAGAGCGACTCTTCTGTTGATCAGGTAACAGTGCCCAAACGAGTCAGTGCAGGAGAACATAGAAAGTGCAAGCATAGAAGCGGCACATAATAAATAAGAACGTATTGCTCCATTTGTTGCACATTAGACATTGCGTTTCGGCACTGATATATTTGTGATTTAAAAAGGCAATTTGATGCAAAACACACAAACCGAATCAAATAAATATACATAAACAACACAAAACACTTAACTTGTGCAAATAAACATAGTTATATATACATATCAACGTTCGCCGTTCCTCTTTAATTTCGATATTCGCCTATATCTACATACATTCGGTGGTGGGTTTTTTGACCTTTGTTCTTTGCTATTCACAATTTGTACATAAGTAAAACACAGATCGCGTTTACAACATACATACATACATACAGCTGTGGAGCATAAGCTTGCGGTACTTAACTTGTACTTTGTTTATGTTTTACTTTGATTTTGCTTTACTTTGTTTGTGTCAACGCTGCTTACATACATAAGCGCTAGCAAACGTACAAACGTTCGCTGATTAAAACAACAAAAATTTTAGTTGTTGCTGATTAACTGCAAGCATTTTAGTTGTTGTTGCGTAGATCGCATCGTGCCTACCTGCAAGCCCTTTAGTTGTTGTTGCTAGATTGCATCGTTTGCCTACCTACGCATGCGCTGTTGTTGTTATTAAATAGCGCAATTGCCCTCCTACGCATTTTGTTGCGCTGTTATTGTTGTTTATAGCGTGCAGTCGAATCAGCCGAATATTGCTTATCAGGCGAACATCGCTAATCAGCTGATTATCGTTTGTGCGGGTGCGTTTGCGTAGATAGTTATTTGTTGTTGTTGACAACTGTCAGCTCTTATCTGCATACACTTGGTTTTCTTAATTGCTGTTATCTCTATTATTCAAGAAAGTTATTTAGTCAGTGATTATCTTCAGTATTCTACATCTTACATCTTAAATTATATTGATCGTCAACTGTTTTTTTAATCAACTGATTATCTTTAATTATTTGATTATCTTTCTCAGCCAAGTTTCTTTATCGGCTGATTATTACTGGGTTAGTACACTTACGTGCATTCAAATTGAGTCAATTTAATTAGTCAATATGGCGCACAAAGTAGATCACAATGAGACTGTTGTGGATGTCGACGAGAGCTGCGTTAGTGCGCGTTTAACCCAATTGTTCGTGAAATTAGAAAAGGTAGAGAGCGACATAGAGCGCCAAAGGAGTTCACTCATTAATAAAATGGTGACTCCAAGTAAATTTGAGGTTCAGTGCCGGCTAGATATACTAAATTCGTATATTGCCAAAGCTATGGATCTGCAGTCAGAGATCGATGCAATAGATCCTGATAATACTAGCCGTGCAATGCTTGAGGAAACATGTATTTTGGCACGGTCTTCATACATGTCAGCCCTAAGTGCGCATCAAGCAGCAGAAAACGTACCTCAGCATTCTCACCATTCTCACTTGCCCAAATTAAAGTTGCCGAAATTCAGCGGTAAACACTCGGAATACAGGCAATTTATCGGTCTGTTTAATAGCTTAGTAGACTCGGATCGCTCGCTTTCAAATATTGAAAAGTTCAATCATTTGTTATCGTGCTTATCGGATGAGGCATTAGGTACCATCAGAGCCTTTCAGGTATCTGATGCCAATTACCCAAAGGCATTAGAGAGTCTAAGTCGAGTATACGACAACAAATGCTTGATCTTTTTTGACACTCTCGCCCAGTTGTTCGACATCGAGCCGATGTCTAAACCATCGGCCATTGGAATTCGAACAATGGTTGACTCGGTATCGGCAATATTTGAGTCGTTAATGTCCGTTGGAGATGAACAAGATTTTGCAAATGCAATCTTGATTCATATAGTCATGTCGAAGGTAGATCCTCATACAAAGTCGAACAATGAGGAACAACTTGATTATAACACATTGCCGAAATGGGCTGACTGTGTTGCGGCTTTGAACAGGCGATATCAGCATTTGTCTGCTGAAGAAAGTTCAAAGTCTAGGATGAAGCAAACGTTTGAAATAAAACACGCTAAAAAATCGTCGTTTTCGTGTACGAATGCTGAGAAAGAAGTTGAACCCACATGCTAGTTTTGCGGTGAAAACCATATGATTGGAAATTGTCAAGGGTTCGCAGCACTGCCAGTTTACGACAGATTTAATTTCGTGAAGTCCAGTCAACTGTGTATAAATTGTTTACATTCGGGACACAGAGTGTCCAATTGCACTGCGTCAAAGTGTAGAGTGTGTTCTCGCCCACACAATACTCTCCTACATAAGTACGCAGCGTTAGAAAGATCAGAAGCTTCTGCTCATCCTGCCCATGCTGATCATGTTGCTAGCGAAACCGATCCGGTAATTCTTGCAACGGCAGTTGTTATAGTTCGAGATAGATTCGGTCAGAATCGAAATGCTAGAGTCTTGTTGGATTCAGGCTCTCAAGTTAACTTTATGACGGAAGATCTCGCACAAGCCTTGCGCCTTCAACGCAACAACAAGAGCTTAACCGTAAAGTCGGTTGGACAGTCGAGATTGACTGCAAAAACAAAAATATCGACAATAGTTTCGTCTCGTGTATCGAGATATCAGTGCTGAAATCGATTTGTAGCAGGCAGCCAGATTGTGATCTTCCCATTAATCGGTGGAAGATTCCAGCAAAAGTCGAACTGGCTGACCCTGAATTCTATAAACCCCAGCAAATAGATATGCTTCTGGGAGCCGGCTCATTTTTCGAAATGCTTTGTAATGGACGAATTCGACTGGCGAAGGGTGTTCCATTACTACAAAAGACGTTGTTTGGTTGGGTGGCATCAGGGCGGTGCAAGAAAATGTTTACCAAAAGCCCAATATGTTGCTCAGTGATGCAACATAGACAAGATGTTCGTTTTAAAGACAGTGTAGATCGACACTGTAAAGTTGAAGCTTTTCCAAAGACAAGTGTGTCCGAAAATCTTTATGCGGAGCACATCTTTTGCAAACAAGGCTTTCGGGACAGCGTTCGTAAATTGCCGACTGGACAATTTGGGTTTAATTTGTCTTTTATGACTGATCCCAAAGTACTGGAATCGTCACAAATTGCCAAGAGACATCTACTTTCCATGAATTTGGAAGTCCATGATGTACATTTAAGTTTCATGACCGAGAATCTTGACCTTGGTCATGTGTCGTTCTTAGATACAGAAGTTCCACCAGGACCACATTACACTTTTTCACACCAGTGCGTCCTGAGACCTGTTATTCAGAGAGATCTTATTCGTTCATTTTGTAGGTTCCGTCTGAACCGACCTGCCCTCACGGCAGATATCCAAACGGGCGAATTTCAATTGGCAAAATGGTTTTCAAACCATTCTAAAGTAGTAGAAGGCGGAAATGAGAAACTTTGGATTTCCAATGATGCCGATTCGACAAGAACGCTTGGCATGAGGTGGACACCAAGATTGGATACTTTTCAGTATCACTTGGTTCGTAGGTTCGCCAAAATAAGTCCCGCCAAGCTAAAAACATTGTTAGATACTTTCGCGTGTATGTTGGCCCAAATACACGCGTTTTACCGATGTCGAATCGAGAGTGCGAGTTTCTGGAATGATTCAGAAGCCGCACTACATTGTATAAATACTTCCCCTTCACAATTAGCAACAGTTGTAGCCAATCGTGTTACAGGCATCCTAGAGACGGCCAATAATGTATCTTGGAAAAATGCACCGACTTTATCAAATCCAGCTGATTTGTGGTCAAGAGGGTGTGAAGTTCCGAAGCTAAAATATCGTCATAAAATCGAACCAATTGTTGATTATATGTATCGATTCAGATCGAAAGCTATTGTAGAACCATATACTGTCGAGAATAAAAAATTAAGATTCGCGTTTCTGATTCTGCTGCAACTAACTCAGCGAGCAGAGCTCAGCAGGAAACTTGTTAAGCCAAAAAAGGCTGACATTGGGCATTCATTTTTGCAATCGCTGATTGATAAGTCAGACGATTTAGGTAGATGAATCTCTGTGATTCCCTTATGTGAGGATTTGTATGGTACCACAAAGTCAGTGACTAAAATAAGAGGACTAACCACTTTAAAAGTGTATATTTCGGTGTTCGCGTGTTTTGCATCAAAAGCTGTTCATACTGAATTTACAGCAAGATCCACTGAACGTCTATTTTTCACAGTGAACATATTTGCTCGACGTGGCACACCAGTCCAGAGTTACAGTGAGAAGACGACACATGTTCGTGAGAAACCTGGGAAGGGAGTACTAGGATGCACTTTCCCGGCAGCTGAGCAGCCGTCAGCTCACAGCGGAGCGAAATATGAAGTGAAGACTAATCCCTCCGAGCGCCCCTCTCTTCGGAAGACTAGTCATGCTGCAGATCAGCAGCTCGTCGATCACAGAGGGCGATTTCCGTTGGCACCTGACCGACGTGGTGGCCATTGTCGACCCAAGGCCGCCGGCTTCAGTGGACATGGGAGACGCGCTCACACCCGGGCTACCAAGGGATTGAAGGCGATCCCTTCAAGGTGGCCGGAATGTTGGATCATAAACATAAGTTAGAGTAAAGAAAATAATGAATTGTTAGGATAAGCTTAAATTAACGATATTATTGAATTGTCCAGTAGTGTATCGAACTCTTATACTTAAGCTAGTCTGTAAGTCGAATTTGTATTCGGCAATGCGGCTGTCGCGAGCAGCAGTTTAGTTCGTTTTCGTCTCGCTTTAGCCGCACACACGCTGCCAAGCCTTTCGGCGATTGCTAAGTCCAACAATAAATTGTAACGTTTAAGAACTTACAATTTGTTTAAAAATAGTTTTGGATTTTTCAACAAGCTTATCATTATCATTTTTCTTAAAGACATTTAAAAAACATTTTGTTGATTGTTTTTTACTCTTGTAAATACTAAATACGATGCAATAATGTCCACAGGTATTTGAAAAGTATCCCTGAACTTGCTGTTTATTATACGTAAATCTTTTGGAATTATTTTTTAACACACTTAAAAAATATTTGTTTTGAGGATATTGTCCATATGAATCAAAAAACTCTGCAGTTGAAGCACTTTTAAAATAAAATGCTACCCAGTGTGAACGTGGTTTCTCAGATGAGTCTGTATTGGCAATTATTATTGAAGGAAATGTACGTATTTTAATAGGTAATTTATCTGCTGGGAATACCCCTTTAAATATATGTCTTGTACTCCGCTTACTAAGCATAAGTTTTTCAATTTGTATTGTATTAATTTTTAAAGTATAACTCTAATATTTCTATGTTTATCAATATCAATCATGGAATCGTATTCACAATAAACAAGACATGTGACCGCTTTGGTTAGAGGTTCAGCAAATCGACCTTCAATAAGAATTGTTCCTTGATTAATTAAATTTGAACATACTGAAGAATTTGAATGGTAGGCAGTTAAATCAAACGCTAATATAAAACAGCTCGTACCAAACATTTCCTTAGTGATTTGCAGCCCCCTATCAAAATGCTTTATACCATTAGCACTAAATAGCATATTATATCCACGAGAGTTTTGAATGTTTTCGGGATTTGTAAAATCAAACTCTAGAGCTTGAGACGGTACTTGAACTCCATTAACTAAAAGATTAAAACGCTGAATTTTAAAATGTTCAAAGTTATATGGATCCAGGGCCCTATTACCTGAGTATGCTCGGTTTTTAACTATGCAAAATGCGATAAAATTAGGTAATTGTCCAATTACAGCATTGTCAATTGATAGGGTATTGTTTCCTGTATATAGAGTAAAAGATTTAACTTCAGCTTTATTATATGGATATAAAGCATTTTTTGTTTGCAATACGCGATGATGTGCTAACAAAATACTTGGATTGACTGTAACATGATTCATATAGAGTTGTGCCTCTAAAATTTTTAAACTTGATTCAGTTTGAACTTCCATCAAATAAAATGCAGACTTTTCAATATTAAATGTTATTCTTAAATCTACATTATTTATCAGGAGCTTGGGTTGATTAAAAATATCTCCATGTACTTTTCCAAAGAGCTCTACCTTATTGCTTTTTTGGAATATGTTTTTTACAGGTAGAGTTTCATCAACATAACATTTAATAAAACTTGAAAAAAATCCTTGAGTAGCCATATGGCTTTCAGTAGCATCACTTCCATAGTTTAAAATAGTTTGTAGATAAGACCGATAGTGATAATTATTATCGTTCTGAGAAACTAATGTGTTATTTAAATATACTGAGGAACTTCTAAAAATAGAATGTAATATATTGTTTACAACGCTAACAGCATTATTTGTTATATTGTTCTTGCCTGATCCTTAAGCTGTACTACTAATCTTAAATATACGCTTGACAGATCTCTGTATGATTCACCATTTCCCAAACATACAAATTCAATTGAGCTGGCTCCATCCAATGATGCTATAGGATTGTAAGTTACTTCTTCAGTGCGTAAAATACTGCTTTGTGTTGGATGCGGCTCAAACAAATCTAATTCACTTTTCATGCATTCAATATGGTTGTTCATCGTTTTGTTGAAAAAATATCTGCGATTTTCTTAGCTAGTTTTTTTGATTTCGGACGTTTTTGAAGCTTTTTCTTTGTATTCACTCTTGAATGTTTAGATTTATAATGAGCTCTCCTCGTAATAAAACGCTTCCTTTTATTCTTTCTACCTGAGCCTCGCTGAGTCATTTTATCTATTACTTTATTAGATAAATTTTGGAGTGCAATTTTGCTCTGTTCTTGGATAATATTCTGTAGAGGTTTTCGTCCCAAGTCATTTAAGACTGCGTTTCCTGTTTCCACTGCTTGATTTTTAACAGCGTTTAGTCCACTTAAGAAAAGTGGTTTAATGTACTTAAAAAGGCCACTAAAAAAGTTTCCAATACCCCTTCCTTGCTGTACTATTCGAGGTGTTGCATAAAGCGACCCAATATGATTCAACCCTCCTCCACTTTGGTTTAGATAATACTCTTGGTAAAGTTTCTCCATGCCGGTTAATATCTTTATGAAAAATATATTGACTAAGTATCAATATTTATAGCATACAACGTTTTTGTCTAAAATGCAACGTTATGTATATGGGAGTTGCTGATGGTTTAAATGGAACCTTATATCCTCTGGAGTCGGATATTAAAATTGATATGTCTCTAACTTCACAATTCTCAACGGGATAGTACTCAATATTTTTGAATTGAAGCATTTTGGAAACTCCATTATGCATAAGAACCTTTAGACATCTTGTTCTTTTGTCTCCAACACATCTAGGCTTTATTATGTCAGTATAAACGAATATTATACCCTTTGACATACTTGGCATTGCCTGTTTCTTATCCATTACTTCATTGTGGGGAAGATCATTTAAATATAGTTCAAATATTCCAACTTCCCAGTTCTCATCTATGTTTTGAGAGAAACTTACAATGTTTGTAAACGCACATTGTACATTGTCCGGAAAAACATTTAAAGAATTGTTGATAAATAAAGTAACATAAAAGGATTCTAAGTTACTCATTTTTAAATGTGACTTTGGTTAGATTAAAGAAATCCAATTAATTTTATTTTTTCCAATTTGATATGGTTGTGCTCTATTGGAAGATCTTGTGCTAACTCCTGTACCATTAGAGCGAGATTTTTCGGGTTTTCGGGATGATCGTCTTAGTTTTTCCCTTCCTGCAATGTAATTGAAGTTTCTTAAATTGACTTCTGTTTGAGCAATTCGATTATTGGATCTCTTTTTTTTTTCAGGAGACTTAATTTGATGTTCAATGCGTCTCCTTTTAGGAATTGGTTCAATCATACCTAAATCATCATTGATTTCAGAGAATGTCCGCTTAGGGTTATCGTCTGGACTTTGGGTTTCAGCAAAATCGTATTTCTTGAAACGTTCATACTCTTGTCTGCTTTAAGGTTTAAATTTTTCAAAAACTCTTTGTTTTCAGCCTTTAGTCCTCGTTTGGAATTTGTAGGAAACTCTTCAAATGTTTGTGTTGAACTGCTAGATGTTAAAACATTCAACTGATTTTTGTTATCAGAATACGTATCACGTTTTCTTCTTTTGTGAAGAAAGTAGTTTAGTTCTTGTCGAATTTTAATCCATTTATCGAAATCACTTAGTCTACCATTACATATTATTGGTCAAAACTTTTGGTTTATCAAATCTTCACCTCTGTTATATTATATTAACTTTTGATATTCGTTGGGTTGCATTAAAATAACTTTAATCAAATTACTTTTTGAGTTATGCATTTCTTAAAATTTTTCCAAATACTCCGGCCAATAATGATGAAATAAGAATTGGAAGAAATCCGCCTTTTTAGACCCCGTACTCTTTAAAAAAGAGTATAGGGGTCTATTAAGTTTGTCAGAAGCGAGATGTGCGTAACAGGCAGAAGGAGGCGTGTCCGACCCCATAAAGTATATACATTCTTGATCAGCATCAACAGCCAAGTCGATATAGCAATGTCCGTCTGTCCGTCTGTCCGTCCGTATGAACACCTGGATCTTTTAAACTACAAGAGCTAGAGACACCAAATTTGGAATGTAAGTCCGTTATTTTCTCGAGCAGATCAAGTTTATTTCAAATTGTTGCCACCTCGAGAAAATTTTTGTTTTAGGCGAATATCTCAGTAACTATAGCACTTAGGAGCACAAATTTTGGTAAACAGGTTCTTAGAGACAGCCTTAGTATAATGTCATTCAAAATTTTGAGCTGCCACGCCCCCTTTTCTCATAGGAACTAAAAAACTCTCCAGCTTCAATGCCTTTTTTTAAGGCATTAAATCAAATAGTACAGTGTTGTAATTTAACATACGCTTAGAGACTTACTATTTCTAACTTTCCTGAAAGTGGCATCAAAATCCTATGTCAAACAACAGAGAAATTACGGTTCAAAGTCGAAGTTATTTTAAAGCAAAATCACTGCATGCGCGCAACACATACAAACAAACACAGAAACATACAAACATATGTTCGAACGTTTTCTCTACCTGCTTTGGCGGCAGCGCTGCCCGGAGCCGCTGGCCGCGCCGAACAATGCTATACATACACACATATGTATGAGCACACATACATATTTGCAAATAATCGGAAGAATGATAGAAGAGGGTCGTGGTGCAACTGGTAGAGTTGCGGCGCAATGTGGAACCTTCGCATGGGTCGCGGGTTCGAATGCTGACGATGACAGTATTAAATCCCTAACTATTTGTTAATTTATTTATTTTTTAATTTTGATTCAAAATGTAAATATTTAATTTTAATTTTATAAATTTCATTTGAAAATTTTAATTTAAATAAAATGCAATACTATGGGAGTACGGGGTCTTTTACAGTCGGCTCGATCGACTGTAGCCTTTCTTACTTGTTTTTTGCTGATTTTCTATGAGAATTGTTCAAGTTAATGTATGGTTCAAGCCAACGTCGTTGCGTAAAAGACAAAACTCTATGAATTTTTAAAAATTTTAATCCTTGTTGCATGCAGAGTTGCAATTGCTTTAAATGAATAATATAATTGGTTTTATTATTTAAGTCTGCAATTAATTTAATTTGTTTTCCTCCAGGTGGAACTTTATTTTCTGGACAGAATGGTAGACAATTATGTTTGTCATGAATCTCTTTAGGATATTGCAAATCTACTTCTAAAATATATCCTACATCATCATCAACTGAAATATTTGCCAAAGAGAGTTTTGATATGTCATCTTCAGATAAGAATTTAAAATTTTCTAATGGCAGCACTTGACACATTGCCCACCCATATAAATTGTTTGCATCTATATATGAAAGATAGTTTGTGCCCAGGTTAGGATTAAATTCTTTTTGATGAGGATTATTAGCAACTGAAATACGTTGACTACATTGTGTCAAACCGCCACGAACAGCTAATTTAAGAAAATTATAGGTGTCAGGGTCACTAATCAGCTCGAGCTTAACTTTGGTAAACTTAAGCATTGCATCCCAAGAGATTGAAGGAGCCGTTACGTAATTAATTGGGTCTAACTTATAAATTTTATGACAGATGGCTCTAAAATTTTCAAAAACATCTGCCAGAATAATTACATCACTTTCCAGGTATAGTTTTAAGTAGTCTGACAATGTTTGACACTTAAAACTATCCCATACCTGTTGTGCAAACTCATAGTTTTTAATACTACACTCCTCATCGTTTAGAGCATTATAAAAAAGTTCTCTACATGGGAGTTGTCTCGCGGCTAGTTTGGAAAAACTATCTAGATAGTCATAAGGGAAAACTCCCTTCCGACGCATTTGCTTAAATTGTACACCTTCAAACTTTCTACTTAAAAGCTTGAAGTCTTCATCGTTAAGATAGCTAGAAAGTTTTTCTAAACTAGAGTTTAAAAATCTATTAGAGTCAATAAACTGAATGTTGTATAAATATTTTTTGTCTATTGTGACTTTTTTAGTAATGGATATATATAATTCCTTATTGCAAGGAATTATACTTAAGTCCCCACCAAGCTCAGTTATAAATAAATGTACGTCATATTTAGTTAAGTTATGGAACACAACAGGTATTACTGGAAATCTAAACTTATAAGTTAACTTACATTTCTTATGTATTGGACCCTCATATTTTCTGGTAAATAAATTAAAGAATTTATCCTTTTCAGCATCATCGATCACGTCTTCACAGGCCGTACATTTGTTGTATTCCTGCATACACTCTTCGTCAATGTCCAGCAAATGGTTGGGGGCTTTGAATGCTTTCCAATATTTATTGTAAAGCATTCTGGTTTTCTCATCAAGGGCTTGGCAAAACTTTTTGATGCAATCGATCCCTATTAGCAAAAGTAATGAAAAACAAGAAAGAAGCTGTCGCCCCGCGACTGGAACCCGTTACTCAATGTTCGACCGATTGTTCCTAGGAGCTAAGATATAGTAGTCCGATTTGAAGAAACTTGGCCAGACATTATGTATGATAAATTATCTGTGTCAGTTCATAAGAAAGCTTGGTAAATACAGAACCTTTTCATACAAATCAACTAAAGCAAATTTTGACCGATCGGCCCTATGGGAGCTAACGATATAGTTGTCCGATTTGTATGAAACTTGGTCAGTATATTTATATATTGATTAATTTGTTTTGTGTCAGTTTCATAAGAAGCTTAGTAAGCAAAATTTTTTCATACTAATTATATTTGGAGCGTATTTTTGACCGATCGGTCCTATAGGAGCTATACGATAAGTTGTCCGATTTCAATCAAACTTGGTCAGACATGTAATCAAGACATGAGTCTCCGTGTAAATTTGGATTAGATAGCATTGCTAACAAAAGTTTTCTAACTAAAACATCACGTTTTTTCTGTACATTTACCTTTATATGAAGATAGAACGCCCTAAAGTGGGCGTGTCAAAAAACAAAAACAAACTTGACGCTTGGGTATTGTACCTTTCATTTGCGACCCGTTTCACCTTTCTAGCTCTTATAGTCTCTGAGATCCTTTTGTTCATACAGACGGACAGACGGACAGACGGACAGACGGACATGGCTATATCGACTCGGCTATTGATGCTGATCAAGAATATATATACTTTATGGGGTCTGCCACGCCTCCTTCTGCCTGTTACATACATTCCAACGATTACAATATACCCTTGTACTCTACGAGTAACGGGTATAATAATAAGTATGTATTTTAATAGATTAAAAGCATAATGGTAATTTACCTTCGTAAGTCCACATTTCGTTTAGCTCGGGACTATATTTATGTGCAACGTAAAATGAAACTGCACAAGCGGTATGTTTTTGAGCCTTCGTAGTTGACGACATCTTTTGGTCATTTTGTGCGCGATGAAAAGTTTCCAAGACAGCTTCAATATCAGCGTAGATGGTTACCGGTGGAGAAAGTTTTTTATGACAGTTTTTGAAGCTGGCACCCTCTTTAGGAAAAGTAGATACAACTTTTCCGCAACTTTTGGTATGCATTTTACTATTACAAGTAGACCATTGCAAACAGTTATGACAAAAGTCTCCTGGCGTATGGCTCTTAGTAAATTGCGATTTAGCCAATGTAGACATATTTGTTATGTAGGCGTAATGCATTATCATTTCAGCCTCATATGTTTTTCCCGTAGACAGTCTGCTCGAATTGTGGGTCCAACTATCATCTCTTGTTTCTTTCTGCTACAGTCAATTTCGTATACATTTATACTAAATTGGGGATTTAGTTTTTCAAAAAGCTTAACCCCTTTTGAGTTGACTGGGAATTCTATATCCGAGAAATTAAGTCGCTGCCCCCTATAAGTAATAACAGGAGCAGCGATGTTGCTTATGTTATAGCAAGAAGTGTTTTTGAGATTCCTCCTTAGTTTTTTTTTGTCGTTATCATTGTAGGTGGCATTTTCAATGAACTCGTATTCGATTGATGCCAGTATGCACCATTTAAAACAAAAAACATCGTTGTTTTTAATATAGACAGTTGCATTCCTCTTTCTAATCGTTTCGGGCATTTCACAGTATCCTCCAGAAGGAATATGTTCCAGTTTAACTATTGTTAAATCACAATAGTTAAATGATGGGATAGCCCATCCACTATCTTTCTCTTGGAACTCACTAGTTAATAAATTTAAATAATCGATTTTGGTTTCCAAAACATCATCAGCTGTTTCTAAATCATAGAGACACTGATATGATGTTACAAAATGCTTAGTTGATTCAATTAATTCTCCATCATCTGTTTGCTTTATATATGTGCCATAAAGTTGAATCGAAATTTTTATGGCGGTGTATTTAGCTAAACAGAGTTCAATTATTTCGAAAATGTTTCTTTTTATTTGATTGTAAAAATCACGAAGAATAATTACATTTTCATTTTCATTGAAAACACGATATGTTTCAACAGGGAATTTGGTTTCTGTTGAAATTAATACTACATTAGTGTTTCTCACTATTTGAGCAACTTGCGCATTTTTATGCGTATCAGTGCGCAAGTGCATTTTATACGCATTTCTTTTAATTGAAACGTTGTATACTTGACAATGAATATCATCGCTTTTCATTTTCTTAGCGGGTTGATTAATTATAGCTCCTGCTCTTTTCAAGCCTCTGGCAGATGTAGTAGGTTCGACGTCTAAAGTTGATGTTGAAGAGGGACGATCACTCGAATCTTGATTCCTTGACGCCTCCATCATTATTCTAAAAGCGTTTACAGGTCCGCTGCACTTGCTATAGTGCACAGCGAAAGCATCCACCCCGTCAAAAGCACGGTTGCACATATCACACACAATTTTGGAGCACATTTTTTAATTATTTTTTTTTGTTTTTAGTTTTGTATGAAATTTTAACAACAAATGTTTTTTTTTGTTAATAAATAAATGTTCGATTTTAAACAAAATAGTTTCCACTGACGAACGCGGGTAACTTAAAATTGTTAGCAATTTTATGTTTAAAATTTAGAATTTGTTTATAGGAGATGACTGTTTTTGTTTAAAAAGAGTTCGAAAGATTTTAAAAACACGGTTTTCGGTTCTGAACGTAACACCAACTGAACTCCTACAGCAGGCGATTTTTACCTTTATACCATTGGATCGTCAACAAGTTCAATCAGGGTTGTTTTCAAAAGGTATCCGAAAATCATTATTGGTTGACCCTAGTATTTAATTGTTATGCAGGTGACATACATTAAAGGAAAAAAGGAAACTTTGAGAAAATGTTCGGAGAAATTAAATCACCAACAAGGGGTATCTGTTGAGCCTATCGATACCTAATTTTTGGGGGATGGGGGCTAAAAGGATAGTAGACACAAAGCATACTAAACTAATTCTTTCTTCAACATGTTCAGACGTGTCCATCAGCTGAAGGATGGGGGTGAGGGGATCTTTACAAAATCAATTGATTAGTATTCTCTGTAATTATAGAAAACACATTTAATGTGACAGTATAATAAAATCAATGACATGGGACATACTCAGCATGGGGATCGAGAACTAAATTTGGGGTTAAATCGGGGGCACCTGCAAGACATTCAACATGTTCAAACATGTTAGACCCGATTTATAAAAGAAACTGATTTGAGCAAAAGAAAGGTAATTAGTATTCAGTGTTAAAAAAAGGAAAATTAGTTAAAAGTGACAGTAGTCATAAAATCAATGACGGAATAGAATTATTTTGGGGTTGAACAGAAACCCGTAACACATTCAACATTTCAGACATTTTAGACTCCGTTTTTAAGAAAAGATTTAAGCAAACGAGAATTAATTGCCTTAGCCTCACTTATGCCTTAAAGTAGTTAGAATATAGGCAACCAGGAATTCTTGTTTGTATGCGCCGGCTTTGGTGTAACCGGCAATAAACTCATTGATGAGAAAAACCCACAGACCACCAGACTTCACGACGTGATACTTGGAAATACTCATTAACCCTTGAACACTTAAGAGCAATAAAGAAAAGGGACCGGTATACAAAAGGATCTCAACTGACCTCCGTAAAGAAAGGCAATAAAATGTGTTAACAACGATTGACAGCGGACTCAATTGAAAACGATCGGTAGTGGCACACTTGTTTTGACCCTAGATATTCGAGCTGTATGGCCGCTTGTAAAAGTCACCCCTAAATCAGGTGCCTCACTATACAGTACATTCATACAGTAACTGGTTTACCCCCCTCACGGTGTGCTCAACAGGAAATTAGATTCATTTTCGTAGAGTTAGTTCTGATCGCTTGGTAAAAAAAAGAAAAAAAGGAAAAAAAGAGAGGGAGAACAAGTAGTTATAATATAGGCAACCGGGATGAGACTCTGAAATTAAATCGGCCAAACTGAATCACAGAATATTTGTTACGCCTAATGTTCCCCGGTTAAATCAACTGGATCCTCACTATTTATGTAGGACACAAACCATATGTCAGTTTCTCTAATCTCCGCTAGATGTCGTAACTATAAATTTTATTTTTGATCCCCAATGGATCCACAAAATTTAGTTATGAAACCAGGAAACCAAACCAATTTTATTTTTGATCCCAAACGGATCCTCAAAATTTAGTTATGAAACCAGGGAACCACACCAATTTTATTTTTGATCCCCAATGGATCCTCAAAATTTAGGTTTGAAACCAGGAAACGAAACCAATTTTATTTTTGATCCCAAATGGATCCTCAAAATTTAGTTATGAAACCAGGAAACCACACCAATTTTATTTTTGATCCCCAATGGATCCTCAAAATTAGTTATGAAACCCGGAAACCACCCCAATTTTAATTTAGGACACAAACCATGGCGCTAATAAATTCCCAAATTTCCCTTAATTTCTACTCACCGCTAGATGGCGCTAACAATTTTCCCTGATTTTCTACTCACCGCTAGATGGCGCTTTACCGCCGGAGGGGGGAGGGAAATTCCCGGTTGCCTATATTATAACTACTTGTTCTCCCTCTCTCTCTTTTTTTCCTTTTTTTCTTTTTTCCCTCTCTTTTTTGCGCTCCGCGCGAAAATTTTTTACCAAGCGATCAGAACTAACTCTACGAAAATGAATCTAATTTTACTAGGATTTCTATTTTCTATTGATAAATATTAGTGTAAACCTGTTGAGCACACTGGGAGGGGGGGTAAACCAGTTACTGTATGAATATACTGTATACGTGCAGCGCACCTGATTTAGGGGTGACTTTCACAAGCGGCCATACAGCTCGAATATCTAGGGTCAAAACAAGTGTGCCACTACCGATCGTTTTCACCCCACGTTAACCACTCACGTTTATGTTCTAAAATTCCAATTTCTTTGATTTCCCTTTATATCTTTAGGGTCCTTTTTCTCTAAATAAGTTTATTTATAATAATTCAGCTGTTTACTCAGACATACCATTTCCAAACACCAGCAAATCAACTTTAGATAGTTTAATTTAGTCATTGTTTCAGACAAACAATCTAGAACTATTTCCCCTACTTCAATTTACAAATGGAAACTAGATCTGTGGCGGGCCGTCAGCCGTCGGAAACAGGGGGAAGAACAGTGGACTTCGGCTTACTGCCGAACTGTATATACCATGGAAGTGCGACTAACTCTCCTCGTGAGGGCGACTGGAAGCAGATCCATGGACGGTCATGTCTCTGCCTTGGATGCTGACTAAGGTAGTCGGGCTAGAAGTAGAAAACTTCTCAAAAAAGTCACCTCAATCCAAAGGTGGAACAGCAAATGCCCATGGATGCATGGTCGAGGGGGTGCTCGATCGCGAAATGCGGACTCTGGGACCTGCCGACCCCCAGTTTCACATAGGCTTACCACGTCAAAGCAGGCTAGACGTGGCGGACCTACCCTTCCTGCACACTCGTGGGACTCAAAATAATGAAAAAACAAAACAACAAAAAAAAAGGAAAAGATGGAGGTACTGGAAGAAGAACAGAGGCCGGCACTCCAACATCAAGCCGGAAGGGACAAGACAATCCCTGTGCAATTGTGTGATGGACAAGCCAGTCCAAGACACCCAAAAGTTGGTGAGAGGTCTCCGGCAAGACAACCGGTGACCGGCTCATGGGGGCACCTAAAGTCACCGCCCAAGCAGAAGACAATGGAGCAGGCACTATGCGGCACCGTGTCGGACACTGGGACGGTGAACAGCAGTGTCACCACACCCAACAACCAAAAAAGCAGGAGAAGAAAGCGTCCACAGGACAAGAAGAGGGCGGCTTCATCCTGTCAAGGAGGCCGACAACACCCCAGAAAGCGTGGAGCTGATCAGTTGGGCCAGATCGATCCTGCCCAACTACCAACCGCCCAAATTGAGTGGCAAGAAGACCGCGGCAAAAGCGGCAGCGCTCTACAGAAGGACAAAGCTCGCAAGCCAAGCGGAGCAAGGTCGTCCCCTCAAGGTCCTTCGCTGACGTAGCAGGAACAGAATCCTCGAGGAGTCCAGACCGGGGCTCCCCGAGGGACTGGTCCCACGCGAAAGTGGAGGACGGTTGAGAACGAACTCCAGGACAAGTTCTTGAGATCCTCGAGGAGTGCGGAGGCGCTCCGCCAACCTGTGAGGACGCAGGGTGGCATCAGGGCCGGGTGAAAGCCATCGCCTGCCTAATCCCGTTTGTGGATCCACAGGAAGCGCCCCCTTGGGGAAGTACCCGTGTGCCAAGCTGGAGGTGGTTGACTGGGACGGCCACAACCCGTGCAGAGCTGGGCCCGAGAAGCCAGCGGAACCCGAAAAATCTTGCGGCTGCACAGGTGTGCAACCCAAACCTTCCAACAGCCAACTGGAAGGTCACCAAAGTGGAGGCTGCGTAGGGCATCAAGGCAAGTCCTTCTTACCCTGGATGAGCCCTCAGCAGAACTCCTGTCGAAGACGGATGGTTCCGTAGCAACGGATTCAAAAGAGCACACATCCGCATCTTAAGGCGGATGCGAAAAACAAAGGTTGCTCCAAGAAGGTGTCCGAAGAGGAGAAGAAGATCTACAGACACATGGATCTTGAGGAAGAATCCAGACGGAATGTCTCTGACGAGAGCGACCTCGCAGAGGACTTCGCAGGGTCGGTGGACTGAGTTGGATGATTTGGAGGAGGATGACTCAGTCACCGACGTCACAGTGGTGGAGGTGAACTCTCAGGATGTCCCTAAACATCCTGCAGATAAACCTCCACCATTGTAAGGCAGCACTGCTGCCCTCCTGCTCCTCCTCGCCAGGGGAGAGCAGATGGGTCCTCATCAAGAGCCATGGATCTGAAAGGCCGACTCTGGTTTGAGACCTCCAATTAAGCTCTATTAGCTGATGAGGAAAGCCCGCACCTGCAAAGCATGAAGAATGCCAACTTCTTATTGCCAATCAGCATGAAGACAAACCACAGTCTGCTTGGAACGAACGGAGGATCTGTTGTCCTCTGTTCCTCCACATGGGACATGATCAGACTGATCCTCCGCCCCCAAAACTTCTACGTGAACTAGAGAGACCAAAGAGAACCGTCAAGGATTAAAATCGGCTGCGACGCCAACGCACACCACACTCAGTGGGGAAGCACGACAAAATGACAGGGGTGAGTCAACTAACTTTCTCCTCTCGACTAGGCTAACTGCAATCGTGGCAACGAGCCCACTTTTGTCAAGAAAGACAAGAGGTCTTGGACCGACCCTCCTTTCCAACTCTCTTAATCTCGCCTTAATCTTGGAAAGTCCTGGAGGAACACTCCTTCTCCGACCACAAAATCGAACTGTCAATCACTACGGTACCAAAACCCATCCCAACCGTAATCTGAAAAACACCAACTGGACACTTTTCAAGTCCAAGCTGGAACGACTGTACCCTCATCTCCGCCCAGGACACAGAACAGATCTGGCCTATCAAGCCGAACTGCAGACTTCTTTACTTCTGCGCACAAAAGGCTTCAATTAAAGCCTGCCCTCTTAGCAGGAAGTCACGCCGCACCAAACCCCCATGGTGGACCCCCTCATTAAATGAGCTTCGTAGTAAAGCCAGAAGACTTTTCAACTTAGCCAAGAGAACTCGCTCAGAGGAATCTTGGCGAATCTACAAAACCTCCCTTTCTTCCTACAAAAGGAGCTACGCAAAGCCAAGCGAACTCCTGGCGTAGTTTCTGTACAAAAAGAAGATACCTCTGAGGCGGCAAGACTCAGAAAAGTACTCTCCATATCCACACCCACTCTGGGCTTCCTTAAACGGAGTGACAACTCTTGGACTTCGTCAAGTGAAGAGTCACTCATAGTTAACAGAGACTCACTTTCCTGGGGCACAGACAGCCCTTCCATAACGCCTTCCATAACAATGCCCATGGGGAGGCCTACCCACCTACTTCCCTTTTCAGAGAAGTAACATCCTGGGGGCCAAAAGAGCTTCAAGCCTTTAAATCCCCGGGCCCCGACGGAATCATCCCTCCCATCTATTCACGCCGGTGATAGCAATCACTGGTTGCATAAACAAACATTCCATATCTGGCATTATCCCAAACCCTGGATGAATCCAGGGTCATTTTCATTCCCAAAGCCGGGAAACCCTCACACTGCAATCCGAAAGACTTCAGACCCATCAGTCTCTCGTCTTTCCTACTCAAGGTGCTAGAACGTCTACTAACCTGGCACCTTCTAGACAGAATCCCAGCTAATTGCTTTTCATCTGCTCAACATGCATATCGCAAGGGAAGGTCTACGGAAACCGCCCTTCATATATCGTCTCTATAATAGAAAGATCACTCTCTCTAAAGGAATTCACGCTGATAGCTTTCCTAATATCGAGGGGGCTTTCAATAACATTCTACCTGAGCCAATCATCGAAGCTCTAGCTAACTTAGGCACTATACCTAACTGTTAACCTCGTAAAGCAACTGTTAACCCACAGAACTATCGAGGCCTCCTTAGGAAATGTCAGCAAACCAGAACTGTAACCAGAGGCACCCCCAGGGAGGTTCCTATCCCCCCTTCTATGGAACGTAGTGGTAAACGTACTGCTACGGGAGTTAGAAGGGATGGTTGCAGGGTCGTAGCTTATGCTGATGACCTCGCCATTTGCTTCTCTGGAAATTCCCCCAAACTCTATGTGATCGGATGAGTAACTCTCTTCGTTATTTATCCAATTGGGTCACTAAAAATGGACTCGGAGTAAATCCAAGCAAAACCGAGCTAGTCCTTTTACAAATAAATACAAAATCCCTGCACTCAGACTCCCCACACTGGATGGGGAAACACTGAAGCTAAGTGACAAAGCTAAGTACCTTGGTCTAACCTCGACAGAAAACTGAACTGGAATGCATGCATTGAAGACAGAGCTCGCAAGGCCTCGGTCGCCCTCTTTACATGCAGAAAGACAATAGGCCTGAAATGGGGTCAAACCTCTACATTACTAGGTGGCTCTACACTGCCATCATTCGACCCAACTTCTGTATGGAGTCGAGTCTGGTGGCCAGCCTTGAAAAGGCGACCATTCTTGCTAGACTAAAAAAATAAAACGCATGGCGGGACTCTTGACCTTGGGTGCTCACGAACCACCCCGGGCGAGGCTATCGACGCCATCCTGTACTGCCTGCCATTAGACAAATGGGACCAAAAATTGCTACCCTAACCTCACTTAGAATGAGAGAAGCCAATCTCTGGAAGTCGAATGGACTGGGACATTCCAAGATCTTAGCGGAAATACCGTTTATCTTTCAAAAAACCGATTACAGCATTCCCACGGTATACACGAACACCACCTTCAAAGTGGTTTTTCCGCCAAGGGAGGCCTGGAGGGTTGGCTCTCCATACTCGGGCACCTCCTTGGAACTCTAACGGATGGCTCACGCTCCGCCGGCCAAACTGGCGGGGGCATTTACTGCCCCGAACTTGGTATAGCGAAGTCTTTCAGAATGCCTGACCACTGCAGTTCTTTCAGGCAGAAGTCAAGGCCATTAAAGAAGCCCTTAACATTATTAATTCTGAGATCCCGTATAGATGCAGAATTAGCATTATTTCAGATAGTCAAGCAGCACTTAAGTCTCTAATGTCTATATCAAGTAACTCTAAATTACTAAACGAATGTCGCAAATCTCTAAAGAGATGGCTGAACAATTCGATATTCTCCTTATATGGGTCCCTGGCCACAGCAACATAGAAGGAAACTGTGTTGCAGATGAACTCGCGAGGATGGGAACAGTTTCCACTCTCGACCAGGAGAGTGAACATGTATACATGCCTCTGGCGACGTGCAGGCTCATGATAGAAAACCACACGAGCATCTGGCAATCTAAATGGGAATCCACCTTAAGATGCAGAACCTCTCGTCAAACATGGCCAATCAGGTCGAAAGAACGCTCATCCAAGCTATGTAACTTACACGTAAAAACTGCTCCGCAGTCTTTCGTGCCCTCACAGGACACTGGTTAGTGGGGACCCATGCCTCCAGACTGTCCGTCAACGCCCATGACTTCTGCAGAAGCTGTGAAAATGAGGATGAGGAAGAGACTGTAATGCATTTCTTCTGCCAATGCCCAGCTCTCAGTCATCATAGAATGAGATTTCTAGGGGTTTACTTTTTCAATAACCTCTCGGAGATGTCCGTACTGCAACCCCAACAGCTCTCGAATTATATCCGTGCCACGGGTTGAATTGAAATGCACCTATTTGTCGACTATCCATACACTTATTTCTTGTACGTTGCTTAGTCTCGGACCTTTTGTTCCCACAGATCACAAACCGACCACTATTGGGTTTCTCCCACCTCTCTAACCTACCTAGATCTCGCGAAGCACAAACCACCCCTAGATCCCACCCCTTTTCCCCTGAGACTCCCCTTCTCACAGGGGATTCTTAAAAATAATAATTTTCCTTTTCCTTTACTTTTACCCCTACTTTAAACACTCTCTCCTTAGGTCCCTTGATTGTCTCTTGGGACTGCACAAACCCTTTCAAGTCTAATACAATGTTCATTCTTTGGTTAATAACCACCAACTACAGAGGGAATTACTTCTCTGTAGTCTCCGTAGAAATACTTTCCCTTGGAAAATCCGAGTGCCTTTTCCACTGATGTATTACAAATACCTCCGAAGTACAACTGGAATTGACTGAAAAAAATCCAACAAACTCCTAGAATCACAAAAAATTAATAAAAATAATACCACTACACGTTGGCAGGAGACACTCACTAAATTGGCTTTATATCACCATAAAAAAAATTATTATTCTACCTCAAAACAACAATAACACACGATACCCCCACCGGAAGAAAATTATTTTATTTTAATATATATATATGTATTTAAATATATATATAATAACGTAGTTTGGTAGTTGGTTGTTCAAAAAAATATAATTTATTTTTATTAAACCGAAGCTACGGAGTACAGATGTAAATCTAGACTAACTTATGCTATGTTCTGCAGACGTATAACAAACCTCGGCTTTGAGCTTTTATGCTTTGGACTTTAGACTTTTGGAGCTTTTGGCTCTTATGTAAACAAAGTGATCTCGATCTTGAAGAGATTGAGAGAATTGAGATTGAGAGAATTCTGTCGGCCAGGATTTGTGCAACGTCAGCAGTTTCAACCCCAATGGTGGGAATAGCGATTCTGGCGAATTGTTTATGATATTCGATAAGTTCGTGGGAAGCCAGAATTGTTATTGTCACCACTTGATTATTTTATAATGTTTAGTTTAACTCTGTGGGAATGGGATGCGTAATATAAATGAAAAGTGCGAGCTAGGCGTTTTGTGTGGGTACATATGTCTCTACATATGTTACTTCCCCATCCTTAAGAAATGAGCCTGTCCTCAGGCGGTTAATTTTGGATATAATGTTGGATCTAATACAATTTCTTCAAGTTCAGTTTCATTTTGACTTAACTCTGTATCTTTTTGAATGTTTAATTGTATGTTTGGGGTTGATTGGTTTTTGTTCTTATAATTTACAATAATTTTTCTTGGAATATTCTTATATTTAAAGATAGTGTACAATATTAATGCAATAAAAATTATTATTAATGCTGTAATTGTTATTATTTGGAACATGTTATACAATTTTGTTTGCTGTAATATAATTTCTTTGGTTTGGACATATGACAATGGTTCTAATTTAGTTACGTTATTATTTATATAAACTGTTTGTGTGTAATCTAACATAGTGTTGGTTATTAATATTTCATCTAGTTGGAGTGAACAATTTAGGGCTTTTATCATATTATTTCCTTCAATAATTATTTCTCTATTGATACAATTTTGATTTAATACAGTTTTCGGTAAGTTCCATGTTAACATAATATTTGGTTCTACATATTTGATTTCATAGTTTTTATGTGTTTTTGCATATCTGCATTCTGTTTTATTTTGTTTTAATATTCCAGTAATACATTTGTTCATAACTAAATCTTTATTTGTTGCGGTAAATGCTTTATTATCTTGTAAGTAGTAAGTGTCATGTATAGTTTCAGTTAAAATGTTTTTATTTTCGTCAGGGTATGGAATAATGTCGTATAGTGCGGTATTTGTAATTTCGCGTGGTATATGGGAAATGATCAAAATTTCATTAGTAGTTGTTTTTAGCCAAGTTGATGTTTTAATATTTATTATTTTTTCAGCGTTTAAATGTGAGAGTGAATCATATTTTAGTAATTTAGGGTTGAATATACCAAGCCTGGTTAGTTGCATTCCTAATTCTATATCTTCAATGTATTCTGTGAATTCCTGTAAATTGAAAATTAGTATGTCAAGTTTTTGTTCCGCTTCGTGGGTGATGCTTAAACTGTTCATTACTTCAATTCCTTTATTAACGGCTTTTATTATTTCATTTAATTCATTTACTTGAACACTATTTTCTGAAAGGTTGTCTATTTTTGATTGTAATTCTTCTTTATCTTCTTGATCTAAAGTTCCGAAAAGGTATTTATAAAAAGTTCCCATGAAATTTACAAGTCCTCTTTTATTACGTTTTGCTAGTCTTATACCGTTCATTTCTCTATCCATTTTTTCTGTTAAGTATTTTATTTTTGTTAATGTTTCAAATTCTTTTGCTTGTTTCATAAGATTATTATAAGTTTCTTCAGTTTTTGTTATATTGATAGTTAAATAGTGATACTCGTATTTTGTGGGTAGATTCAGTGTTCCTGTTTGAAATATAAGGTATCCGTTCTTAGAGTTAATTGGATTAATTTCCAAATTCTGTCCATTTATTGGGCATATAAAGTAAAGTAGCATGAATGTTATAATTAGAGTTGGTAAGTTATGAAGTGTTATCATCTTGATTCGGGTTATTGGTTGATCTGGAATTATCGTATTTACTTTTATTAGTTACTTTTTTCTTTTTATATTTTGATTTGTAATGAGTTATCTTTCTACCTCTGTTTACTTCTTCATAATGTTTATCATCTATTTGTGTTATTTTTCCTGTTTGTTTAAAAGGGTTTGTCGATTTAGATCTTACTAATGGTGATTCTCTATATCTAGTGTCTATTTCAAATTCGGCTCTATTTTCATTAAGTCTTTCTATTTTGTTTTTCTTGTTAAGTTGTGTTTCATACTCAGGAGTTCCTGCGTAAATGAAAATATCTGCTGGTGTTCTACCAGTCGTATTATGTTTAGTTTTATGATTATAAGTGTAAAGTATTATTTCGAATCTAGTTAGCTTATCTTCCTGATTTGTGTCAGAATTGACAATTCTTAATTTTTCGTTCACTGTTTTATGAAATCTTTCTATATCTGAAATGCCGTTTTTACTAGTTGTGATTGTTATATTTACGTCTTCTGATTTTAACCAAATTTGTAGTGCGGTGCACAAAAATGCTGAGTCTTTATCTGCTTTTATTTCGATTGGTTTACCCATGTCATTAAATACTTTTAAAAGAGCTCTTTTAGCTTCTAGCCAATCTCGACCATTTACTTCTATTAAAGTTGCGTATTTGGAATATAGGTCTATGCAAGATAGAAATTGTTTGTTGTCTACCATGTAGAAATCAATGACATATTTTTCTCTGGGATTATGGGTTTCTGGAGTTAATTCAAAAGCTAATTTAGTGTTTCTATGTTCTGTTTTTGCTATGTTACAAACTTTACATTCATTAATTATATTCTGTATTAAGTTTTGGTAATCTGGGTAATAATATTTTTCTTTAAATAATAATGTCATTTTTTCTATTCCTGGATGTAATAACTTTTGATGTGTATTTATTATGAATTCTTTAAATTCGGCGTACGTTTGGAGGTCTATTAGTTTGTTAGTAGATCTCATTACTTTTGTTATATTATCGGGACTTATTATTTCAACGAAAGCATTTTGGAAAGTAAGAAAATCGGCTTCGTTGCTGAAATATATGACACTTTTCTTAGAACATAAGTATTCTTTAATTAATTCTTTAGCATGATTAGGTGTCATATCAACATATTTTATTAAAATTTTTGTTTTATGAAAATAGTTAGTTACGGATACGTTATTTATGTTACTTTTTTCAAATTCTATTTGTCTTTTAAAATAATTTATTGGTCTTTCAGTCAGTGAAATGTGGGACTGGTTGTCCTCTTGGGCGCTATGTATTGTTGCTACTGTTACGTCAGGAGTTTCTCCTAACAAGTTTTCTTCAATTTTAATTCTGGATAAAGCGTCTGCAACATAATTCTCTTTGCCTGGTACATATTTAATGTGATAATCAAATTCATTTAATTTGATTTTCCATCGTTGCAATTTCATGTTTGGTTCTTTAATATTATTAAGCCAAACAAGTGGTTTATGATCACTGAGGATCTCGAATTTTCTGCCGTAGAGATAAGATCGGAAATATTTAGTTGCCCAAACGATGGCTAAAAGTTCTTTTTCAATTGCTGCATAATTAATTTCATGTTCATTTAGAGTTCTACTTGCGAAACATATGGGTTTTTGATTTTGAGACAGAACAGCTCCAATGGCAATGTTGCTGGCATCAGTTGTGAGACAAAATGGTTTCTCGAAATTTGGATAAACTAATATTGGATCGGACGTTATGAGTACTTTTAATTTTTCAAAAGCAGAAATGTAATTTGGTTCGTTTGTGTTTATTGTTGCACCTTTCTTTAATTTTAGAGTCATTGGTTTTACAACGTGTGCGAAGTTTGGAATGAATTTTCTATAATAACCACAAAGGCCTAAAAATGATTTTATTTCTTTTGTTGTTTTTGGTATTGGAAATTTTTGTATGGCAGAGATTTTTGTTGGGTTTGCTTTAATTCCCTCTGTTGTAATTATGTGTCCAAGGAATTCGGTTTCCTTTTTCATAAATTCGCATTTGTCTAGTTGTAATTTCAAATTAGCTTCTCGTAGTTTTGAGAATACCCTTTTTAACGATAATAGATGTTCTTCCAATGAAGTGGAATACACTATTATGTCGTCCATGTATACGAGGCAATCTTTGAAGATTAAATCTTCTAACAGATTGTTCATGCAACGTTGAAATGTTGCGGGGGCATTTTTCAACCCAAAAGGCATTCGAGTGTATTCGTAATGTCCGTTTTTAGTTGAAAAAGCTGTTTTTGGTATACTTTGTGGGTCCATTTGAATCTGATGAAATCCTTTTGCAAGGTCAATGGTGGTAAAATACTGACATTTTCCAAGTTTGTCTAATATTTCATCCATGACCGGAATAGGATATTTATCATCAATTGTTATTTCATTAAGGTTTCGATAGTCGATAACTATACGAAACTTTTCTTTACCTGATGCATCACGTTTCTTTGGCACAATCCAAATTGGTGAGCAATAAGGCGAGTTTGATTTGCGAATGATACCTTGTTCAATCATTTCTTTGATTTGTTTGTCGACTTCTTTGTCGAATGTTTGCGCATACTTATATGGTCGCTTTTGGATTGGATCTTCGTGTTTAGTTTGGATGACATGCTTAATTGTACTGGTGAAAGTCAAATTTTCACTTTCTTTGTACTGAATGTCACTAAACTCATAAAGAACTTTGGTAAGTTTCGATTTTTCTTCATCGTTCAGATGATTTAATCTAAATTGGTTTGTTTCATTTAGATCGTTGTTTATAGCGTAATTAACAGCTATATCATTTGTACGGGGCGGATCAAGGCATTGAGATGCAGTCTTGTCCTTAACAGAACCCTCACGATCATATCTCATTTGAAATGAATGTTCATTTAGGATAACTGTTTTATTTTTGTAATCGATTTTTGCTTCGCATGATTCTAGATATTCTCTTCCTAGTAGAATATCGTAATTATCTGAGAAGTCGTGTATGTAAAATGTTTGGTGAGTGGGACAAAGTTTACTTGGTGCAAATGACACGGAATTCTTTAATTGAATAGTGCCATTTATTGTTTGCACATTTAATTGGCAATTTTTTATTGGAAAATTTAGGAAATTACGTTTTATTAAATTGATGGACGAACCTGTGTCAATTACACAGTTAAAATGCTGTCCATTCATAATTATTCGAATGAAAGGATTCATTCTTCTTGGTCCGAGGCTCCTTGATGAAAATTTTCGGAAATTTCCATTTTGGAGTGACCACTTGTGCTTTCTCGCTGTCTCTTAACAGGAGGATTCGAAGGTCTTTGGTTTTGATTGTGGTAATTCATATGGTTTTGTGATCTACCTTGATCAAGATTTTGTTTGAATTCTTTGAATAATGCTTGATTACTTTCAGCATTTTCTTTTGGTTTATAGGTTGGTTTAGAGTAGTTTAAGTAATTTGGGCTTGGATAATAATTTTGATTGGTTCCCTTTCCACGGTTGTCGTTATAATTGGGTTTCTGGTACTTTGAATTGTCATTATTTTGGTTAGAACGTTCAGTATAACCATTTTCGAAAAGTCCTTCGCGTTGAGCTACTTGTTTTAATTTAGAAACGGTTGTAATGTCATGTCTCGCTAAAGTCATAAATATTCTGTCGGGTAGTTTCTTTGTAATTACGTCTTTGATTGTGTTATTCATTGCATTTGTATAAAGAATTGTGTTCTGTGGTTGGTTTTCCAACATAAGCTTATTCGATATAACAAAACTCTTATATTCTAATTCTTCTATGAACTTACGGATACTATTATTGTAGTTTGTGTTGTATAGTCGTCTCAGTAGTTCCTCATATGGTGTCTGCGTCTTAAACTCGTCGATCAGGGCACTCCTCAGGTCTCTCCAGTTGGTGGCTGCTGTCATTTGTGAAACTCGTTGGGCTGCTCCAGATGTTTGCATTTCTATTGCTCCGAATAGAACGCTGTGCTGTCTTACGTCTTGGGTTGGGTAGAGTTGCATAATAAAGTCGATTCTCCTTACAAAGGCTGTCAGTTCCACTGTTTTTCCATCGAAGATGGGCACTTGACGTATCTGTCCTAGTGCTTGTTTTAGGTGCATCTCGGAAAGTTCCATCGTTGCTGTTGTTGTCATGTTGTTTTGTTTTGTAAAATTTTTTTTTTCAATTTGTCCAATTTATGTTTTTCACAAAAAAAAATTTTTGTTTTAATAGTCACTTCAGGTTGTTTTAGTTTAGTTGGATTAAAAGGATCTTATGTTTACAGGGATCAATTTAATGATGTGTAAAGCCCAGGAATAAGTCCTTATTTACAGTTGTTCAAAATAGTTCAAAGAATCTATTTATTAGTAGAACACTGTTTGGTGAATTGCAAGTTTTTTTTTTTTTTACGCGGTTTTTCTAAATATAGCAATTATTTTTTCGATGGCGGTCGCACTTTAACTGTGGGCCACGATTGATAATTGGGTATTTGATTTATTTTCACACGCGTTGATTCTTTGGCGGATATCAATAAATTGTTTCCAAAAGTGTAATTTCTCGAACCGGATCACTTTTTGCGGCAAATTCGCGTGCTCAATCCTGAATCACTTGGTCGTACAAGGATTTCTTTAAACGGATCGAAAAGGACCGATTACTGTTACAAGGATAATTTACGATATCCTACCGGCTGCGCCAATAACGTAGTTTGGTAGTTGGTTGTTCAAAAAAATATAATTTATTTTTACTAAACCGAAGCTACGGAGTACAGATGTAAATCTAGACTAACTTACTATGTTCTGCAGACTATAACAAACCTCGGCTTTGAGCTTTTATGCTTTGGACTTTAGACTTTTGGAGCTTTTGGCTCTTATGTAAACAAAGTGATCTCGATCTTAAAGAGATTGAGAGAATTGAGATTGAGAGAATTCTGTCGGCCAGGATTTGTGCAACGTCAGCAGTTTCAACCCCAATGGTGGGAATAGCGATTCTGGCGAATTGTTTATGATATTCGATAAGTTCGTGGGAAGCCAAATTGTTATTTCACCACTTGATTATTTTATAATGTTTAGCTTAACTCTGTGGGAATGAGATGCGTAATATAAATGAAAAGTGCGAGCTAGGCGTTTTGTGTGGGTACATATGTCTCTACATATGTTACTATATAATACATGTATAAAATAATTTAATGAAATACCACGTTCTGCACTTTTAATAATTTTATATAACCACTTTGCACACTTCTGGTTTGACCGACACTTTTCTTAAATATCAAAGGTATCAATGTCCAAAAGCTGCTGACCACTCAATGCTTCTTTTTGAATAGAACAAGACAAAACACCTATCCAAAACCACTCACACTCTCCCTTCAACAGCGACCCTAACATACGACGTCTTTTGCCACGAATATGAAGCTCGCGAACCTAGCGCTGAGTGAGCTTTACCGAAACGAACTCAAGATAGTGTAAAAGCTTTGGACATGCGAACTTTGAGTCTAACAAACTTACAAAGTTTTATGCTTAACTGGCGATGTAAAAGAGAATTACAAGCTCAGAACTCCCACGAAAAGAGAGTAGAAGTATTTTGTCGCTCTTTAAAACTGACCACACAGATCCAACTTATATTAGTTTTCAAGTTCATAATAATAAAACCACTGGGTATCCTTTTCGATCCAAAACTAAAGGTTGATAAGCACATCTCTTCTGCTGCTAATCGAGCTTTTGGTGTCTTGGGTTCATAAAGCGGTGGTCTAAGGAATTTGACGATCCCTACCTAACAAAAACTCTGTATACTTCACTTGTACGGCCTACTCTTGAATATGGATCGTGTGTATGGTCTCCCCAATACATTGTTCATCAGGAGAGATTAGAAACTGTACAAAAACAATTTCTTCTGTTTGCCCTTAGGGGCCTTGGCTGAAATACTAATCTTCGATTACCTTCGTATCGTAGTAGACTTTTGTTTATAACCTCACTTCCCTTTTAGATCGCAGAACCATGCTTGGTGTAGTTTTCTTACACAAACTAATTAATGGTGAGATTGATTCATCGTATCTAATTAGCCAAATAAGTTTTGCCGTTCCGATCCGAAATACTAGAAATTTTCTTCCTTTGTCCCTTCAACGCTGACCACGAATTAGCTTACATAATCCGTTTCGTATCTTAGTAATAACAAAAATCTTTCTCATGTAGTATGCGGAGCCACTTCTTTGTCTTCTCTTGGAATGTCAGTTCTCTCTTAATATCTAATCAATCTACAAGTATTGTTTGCCTTTAAGTTATATCGTAGTATCTTTTAAAACTTTTTTTATCGTTCTCGCGTATTTCGCTCCCGCGTGCATTACCGTTTATTACTAACATTACTAACATTTGATTTAATTATTTTTATTTTTTTTTGTTTGGTCTGGTTAGTGTTTTTCTGGGGTTTTTCTAACCCTTGCAACGAATGTTGAACCAACGTTTCTTAATGTTTTTTATTTTTCTAATATTTCCCCAGTTAGTGAATTCATAATAATTAACTTAATTTAATTCCTAATTTCAATTTTATACTTTTTTTTGTTTTTAACGTAAATTTAATCTTATTTTTGAATATTTTGTTAATTTAATTTCTTTAGTTTAATGATTTTTTTTTTGTGTCGACTGCCCATAGTCTGACAGTAAATAATAATAAATAATAATAAATAAGGAATTTTTAAATATAATATACCATGCATATGTATGAACCAATCGTGTTATCACATTTTTGAGTTGGCTGGCAGTTGTGATTGTTAATTGAGCACTCTTTAATATCTACAGGAAGTGTGCACATACAACAAATGTTAGTGAAAATTTATTTTTATTGGCATTTGAACTAACTATACCCACGCACTCATTTTGTGTGGTTTGCAGACAGTTACAGTAATAACTGCCTATGGTATTCTTGCATTTCTTATGCATTTCCGATTTGCATGTATTTGTAGTATTGAAATTAAACTCATCAATGTCAACAAAACTGCCTTTCTTGAGGTAGAAACCCGTGCCACGTATCCACCTGGAGTATTGGTACATTCGTAGCCCTTCTCACAGGGTGACTTCTAGCATTCATCCTCGTCCTAAAAACATTAAAACAAAAAAAAATATAAAAAAACTTTTCTGCCCTGTTGTCTATTTACTTTTACACACCATCACAATCCTCCAGTTTTCATATAATCAAATTCTTTGGGGCAGCTCTTGGCCTTGATGTTAAGACAACTATAGGAGCCAGTCTATTATGACAATATTGTGTAGATTTGCAGGTTTGTTCTTTGTATTCAAAAAAAAAAAAAGATAGTATCTATCCCCCTTCTACTGTGAGCATGTCACATTGTTATCATCCACTTGAAGCCGGGATTACAACTGCATTTGTATGCATCAAATGTGTTTTCACAAATATGTGTACACAGATTTGGCACCTTTTCACAAATGTCATCTAAAAATTAAAAAAAGAATTAAATAATTTTGAAATTTTATTTAATTAAAAGTTAAAACAATTGTACCATCCTCATTTTCCTTCCTTTGATCTAATTCCTCCTTATGGTTATCATCCTTATCACGACTTCGTCTTTGGGTTCAACTGGCTGTGGAACATCAACAGTGTCCAGTTTATCGTCAGTCTCAGAACTGGTCAAGCTATTACCAGCCCAGCAAATGCGATAGTATTCGATATTCGATAGAAAAGAGAATGAGGGATCCTTGCACTTCTGCTGACTGGTCCTGACTGCCAGACCAACTAAAATGAAATAACTAATTCAATGAAATATTTAATGAGTTAAGAGTACTTTAAGTGCTTTCCTTGACATGCCAGACAGCAATCCGTATACAAAATGGATGTATAATTAAGTCCATTCACGCATTTGGTTCCTTCAAGTGCCGCCAAGCAACGCAGTTCACAGTTCCTTTGCTGCTGTTCACGGGAACAACAACATAGTCCAAGCCATAGCCCTGGAATACTATTTACAGATGACTCTGACTTTTCGCGTCCATTCGTTGTGCGTTCATTTCTAAGTCCACTAATGCAAACCTTTCGTATGTAATCCCCGATTTGTTCTATTAATTGGTTTTTAAACAAATATTATTATTAATATAAAAGTAGTCCAGACTTGCCGTCTACATGTCTACATGCTGATAGCATAATCATCTTATCTGTCGCTAAATAAGTAAACAAGCAAGCCTGAACATTGCCGAGTCAGTACTTGGATACAAACACCCTGTGACAAAGTCTAGGGTATCAGCACGTTTCACACTCAAGCGTTAATTCGCTCAATTTCACGTTTAAATGTTCTAAAAATTACATAAATTTCTTATATTTCCCTGTAATATATCTTTAGGGTCCTTCTTCTCTAAATTATGTTTATTTTATAATAATTCAGCTGTTTACTCATGACATACCATTTCCAAACACCAAGCAAATCAACTTTAGATAGTTTAATTTTCAGTCATTTGTTTCAGTACAAACATATCTAAAACTATTTCCCCTACTTCAATTTACAATATGGATATACTTAGATCTGTGGCGGGCAAGAAGAGCAGACAGAGAAAATATGTGTTTTGCACTGAGCGAATCGCACTTGAGGTAGAAACCCGTGCCACAGGTTTCCTGACCGTCCGCGGGTGTGCAGTCGTATCCACCTGGAGTATTGGTACATTCGTAGCCCTTCTCAAGGGGTGACTTCTGGCATATAATAATATTATAATTATAATATATATATAAAAAAACTTTTCTGCCCTGTTGTCCATTTACTTTTACCCACCATCACAATCCTCCAGTTTTCATTATAATCAAATTCTTTGGGGTAGCTCTCCTTGAGGTGTCCCTTGGTATTGTCTCTTGGGGACTAGGCGACAAGACGCCTTTCAAGTCTAAGTAGCAATGTTCATTCTTTGGTTAGGATGAACCACCAACTACGAGAGGGAATTTACTTCTCTGTAGTCTCCGTTGAGGATGAATACTTTCCCTTGGAAAAGGTCCGAGTGCCTTTTCCACTGATGTATTTGACAAATACGGCTCCGAAGTGACAACTGGTTTAAAATGTTGACTTGAAAAAAATCCAACGAAACTGCCTAGTGATATGCAGCAATATATATATATTTTATATATATATATATATATAATATATATTTTGACCACTACAGGCGTTGGGCGAGGAGAACACTGCACTAAATAATGTGGCTGTTATTATCACCAATAAGAACAATATATATTATGTATTCATACCTCAAAGACAGTACAAATATATATGTATATATATATTTGCAACTTTTCTTGCAATCAACTTGATGCGGTATTACGTTGAACGCAAACCAAACGAGCGGAACTATACTTTGAAATTAAATTATTTTATTTTAATATATGTGTGGGATTGGGTCTGGTAACGCCATTCAGACTACCCACTACAGCAAAGCAACTCTGTATAAAACCCTAACAACAGTATCGATAGATAGTTTTGATCAGAAGATATTTGGATCGAGAAGAGGAGTCGTATCGAGACGAAGACGAGTTAAGTTGCTTTTTGGTGAACGACGCTGCATTACGACGCTTGCAGATTTACGACGGTAAAAAAAGGCAAACTAACGACGCTGCATTACGACGCTTGCAGATCTACGACGTGTAAAAAACCAAACTAACGACGCTGCATTACGACGCTTGCAGACTTACGACGTAATCAAACAAACTTCAAATCAATCAACTCTTAATCTAAAGATTCAATAACCGATAACGATAAACTATTAATAATTTAATTAACTAAATTCTAAATTCTTTTAATATTTTCAGTTAAAATATATTTTTATCTTTTATAGTCATAAATATTAATTTTAATTATAAATATAAACTTTATATTTAAACTAATATAAACTTTATATTAATTGTCCGAATACATATTGCGCAATCTGACAAAATCAAATTTTCTGGTGGACTTAAATGAAGACAACGAAAGTGAAACAGAAAACGAAATTGATGACGAAGATCAAGATGACGAAATAGTGAACAATGACGTCAACGAAAACATCGCGGCCATAAATGTTTCAAGCAGTGCAAGCAGTGCAAGCAGTGCAAACGGTAGCACGTTCAGAACAGCTGCAATAAACGAAGCGCCGCCTGGTAACAACGTACGCGCACATTCTACAGTGGTGCACGGCTATTGAAATCTCCTGCTCCTTACAAATTCCAGAAATTTTCGTTAAGCTTTCGTTATTAGACTCTATACACTTTTAGTGGTTACACTTATCGTTAGGTTTGGGTAATGATTTCGAGAATGGCTCAATCATCAATGGGACGAATTGCAGAAATATTTTTGCCAAACGATCATTAAAAGGACTTGCAAAAATGTACATAAGTGAACGTGGCATTAAAAATTGGGGGATGCTAAAAGAATCTCTTATTAGTGAATTTGAGACTCTTAACAGCGCACAGTTGCATAAATGGCTGAACGAAAAATGAAACGGAATGAAAGTGTACAAGAATATTTACTGAAAATGAAGGAGCTGGCTTCACGCGGAAATTTAAAATGAAGCACTTATGCAGTACGTCATGACGGTATGAATGACTTGAAAGTAAATAAAACAATTCTTTATAATGTTAAAAATCTAAGAATTTAAGACAAGTTGAAGTGCTATGAAAAAATTCGCGAAAAATCGAAAAATGAAAAACGTGGTTCAGAAAAGCTGGAAAATAATTCGAATAAGATTTTGTGAAAATAGAACAGAAAGATGTAAAATGTTTTAATTGCGGTGCTGAAGGACATACATCTGATAATGTGAGAGCAAAAATAAAGGACGAAAATGTTTTAACTGCAATGATTTCGGTCACATTTCCAGAAACTGCCCGATAAAAGAGAACAGTGAGCCTGATACGACGACAAGCAACGCGCGTTATGTAACATCTGAGCATATTGCTATGTGCAAAGAAATGTACGTTAATAACGAAAAATATGTAGCACTTATAGATACTGGAAGCAAATATAACATTATGAGTAAACGTGCATACTTAAAACTGAAATGTCCAACTTTAAACGAAGTTAATATATTTCTTGTCGGATTCGGTAACAGAAATAGAGTCAAGCCGTACGGTTCGTTTAAAAACGTAATGAAAATTGACGGTCACGAGTTTGAAATTGTATTTCTTGTAGTAGCTGATGAGTTCTTAGATGTGGAGGTAGTGCTTGGCGAAACGTTTTGCAAAGAAGCTGAAATACAAATTAATCGCAACGGCATAACAATTGGAAAACCAATTCCTAACACAACAGACACTACTACAGCAGAAATTACTTCATTAATGAAAATCAACGAGGTACAAGAAGAATTTAGTGTTGATATAGAAGCACAGGCAAGCAGCTTCGCAAAAACGGAAGTTAATCGACTTATTAAGGAATATAAGCCAACGAACACTAAATCAACAAACGTGAAAATGCAAATAGTACTGAAGGACAACACACCGATCTACTCACGACCACGCAGATTTGCATATGCCGAACGATGCATCATAGATGTAACCTTCGACCATTTATATTTGGAACGACGTTCAAGACGTACAATAAACCAACATCGTCCGAGGTTCGGGCGAGAGCGGTAGCGGGGCAGGATCCTCTGGTTCCCTAGCTCATTCGGGAGTGCGGGGGGGTTCGTTGCTACTTCTCGTCCTTGGTACATAAAGTTTAAGTTAGGATCCCTACAAAAGTAAAAGAGGAGCTGTACTCCCAAACATGGCAAAAATCACCATGGCCAAACAACAAAACGAAAAAATAAGGAAAACCCATCCTATTGCTAAAAGAGGCGAGGTCTATGGTGTCAGTTGACACTCGCATTCTCTACCCTACCCAACCATGATCCTTCCAAGACAGTTGAGAAAGATCCCCAAAGAGAAAGGCTTTCTACCCCATCACGTTAACAAGTCACAGGAACGTAAAAATCTAACACATCATACAATTCATCTCAGAACAGAAGATAGACAAAATGATTTGCAAACATTATAATATTGAATTTATTACTAATTTTCAATCCGAAACAAGGGAGCCTTCGAAAGTGAATTCAATAACGTTATCATAGTTGATCGACAGTGTGTATACAGGCTTAAATTCTTTTCTTTTCAGTTGACATTTTTCTTTCAGATTACATTTGTTTTTTCTTAAGAATTCATTGTGTTGTTTCGTTTTTGTTTTATATATCTATCAACTCTAATTATTTATACATACTTATAAGTTTTGGTTTTAGTTTATGACATTAATTCTTATTAATTTTTTTTTCTTTGTTTCAAAAATTTTACAAAAGATTTAATTCCATTGCACTGAATGGTTGTTTACTTAAACAAAGCTTTAAATTAAATTTTTTTTTTCTTCATGCGAATGAATGTAGTTTGAAATGTTTGTTTTATGTTCTTTCTAATTTTTACATATTTTTGTTTCTTTACTTTAGTGCATTTAAATTTCTTTGTGTATATTTATATATTTTTTTCTAAATTTTTACAATTTTTTGTTTTGTTTTTTTTTTTATTAAAAGAGAATTTTTTTCTCTTTGTTCAATTTTCTTTGTGCACTGTTAATTCAAATATTTTTCATTACATTTTTAGTTAGTTTTTCTTTTTTAATTCTGCACTCTGTTACTTTTTATAGATTTGCAAAAATATCGCTTGTAAGTTAGTATGCAATATTGAAAAAGGTTAGAAAGGTGACTTAGGTTAAGTCCACAGGTGTTTCAGATTGACTGAAATCATTTTTTTATGCACTTACATGACAAAAATTCCAACGTTGAAAGGCCTTCCATCGGTGGTGTCGTTTGATGTAACAGGTTAGGTTAGTATTTTGTTTTTAAAAGGTACATGCGATATTGAACGATTTGGTGCACAAAGAACCCATTTGATTTTATAACAATATATAATATTTTTTTTTTTTTTTAATTTTCTTTTCTAACAAACATTTCAAGCAACTTTCAATTCAATTTAATTAACTTTAATTACTCTTTTTTTCAATTACTTTTCTTTTCTTTTTATCATTGTACGTTAATATGTGGCACCAATATATGCAAAATTTTCGCTATGTCTGGTTAGGGTTCTTGCCAAACTTTAGACGTTTCGTTTATATTAAAGATTTAGATTTAGGTTAAAGCACTATCACGACACTTGGATCTGAGATCGATGATACGGGATCTTGGTCACAAGACGGTTCAGTTTTCCTGGAGGCACTTTGCAGGGGACAAGCCTGTCCTTGGAGTGGCTGGCAGAGTCACGGTGCACTCCAAGATCGGGTTCCGCATCAGAAATCTGATGACAATAATGATGCGCGTATAACGCACTCCAAAGAAATTATAATGCCCGCACCAATTGCTGGCAATATCAGGCTTTGATTGCCAAAAGCAATGATGCGGGAGGGGGAACGTATTATGCTCAACCCCCGGCTGAGAAACGAAAAAACCAATTAATATGACTGATATTTGCTAAAGAAATATCCAATCGATGGCATACCTTTTATTAAGCAAATGTCAATAGGCTTAAATTGTGAGACTCCTAAGGTCCAAATACGTCGATGGCTGCGGATTAATCCAACGCAGCTTACAGATTAGATTGCAACAATCTAACCTTTAATTCCCACTTCGAACTTTAATAGTGACACTAGCACTGAACTTGGCTGGCTTCAAAGGCGGAAAAGAACAATTTTGGCCTCCAATTAGAATTTATAGCGTCCAATTCCAATGAAAAAATACAAAGCTCTCTCACCAATGTGCAAAGTTGGCTGCGCTGCTTAGCAACATAATTAGCATGCGTGCGCAGCTTAGAAGCTTTTATGCAGCAGCCAAGCTTATGCTGCGGTTGCAGAACTGGGTCAAAGCTCTCGGATAAAGCTTTCGGATAAAGTGCAGCGAAATCAAAGCTTTTGATACTTGTTGCTATTGATCACTCGTTTTGCATGTTTTGTATCTTTAGTTTGCATCTTTGAAATTCTTTGCTTATATGACGACCATTACACCACCCGATAATATACCACCGTTAGACAGAATATTAGCGGGAAATCGCTTTGCTTTCTAAAATTGTTTTATTGCTTTATATCTTTAGCATGGAAAGTACCAACTTCACGACCTTGTAAATCCTCCAGTAAATAAAAGGAACTACCTAGTTTCTTTTTAACTCTACACTTTACAAATTGAGGTGCAAGCTTAGCATTATAGTTATGGGCAAATTTACTGAGTGTAAAGTTGCGGCGGAAAACTTCTTGACCTTCTGTAAAGGAGACTGGCTTACAGCGCAAATTATATTGTCGTTCATTTCGTTCATGAGCCTTTTTAATGTTAGATTGGATGTCCTTCCTTAACAAAGCAAGGCTATCCGATCTAAATAGGGGTACTAGAGGTTCTTCCAATAGGGACAATCCAAAAAGAGCACGATAAGGTGAACAACCTAACGACTGGTGCAACGAGGATCGTAATGAGCAAGATATACTCGTAAGATTTTCATCCCAATATGTTTGGTCTTGCTTTAAATAGGATCGAATCGCGGCTAGTAACGATCTATTTACACGCTCAGCAGCATTGCTTTGTGGAGAATATAGAGCAGTATAGACATGTCGTATTCCTAGCTCTGTCAAAAAAGCATTGAATTCGTTAGCCTTAAATTGTGTTCCATTATCACTAACAATTGTTTCGGGGACACCAAAGCTGTGAAAAATCTGTTTAAGCAAGAATTCTCTAACAGCATCAGAGGTGAACTTTTTCAAAGGCTGCAGCCAATGAAATTTGCTAAAATGGTCTAGCACGATCAACAATCCAACATGACCTTGCTTACTCCTTGGATACGGTCCTAACAAGTCTATGTATAATCTCTGGAAAGGTCTAAAAGTAGGACTTTGAGATCCCATCGGAGGGCGAAGTGTATAGTTTGGAGCTTTGGACTCTTTACAAACAACACAGTTTCGAACATAGTCTCGCACGTCTTTAGCTAAACCAGGCCAGAACAAATTTCTGCGCAATTTTTCAATTGTCTTTTGCATACCCGAATGGGCGGACGTCAGACTATCATGCGCTTGTTTCAGCACGTCGGCTTTAAGTTGATCAGGCACCCAAAGTTTCCATGACAATTTCTCTTGTACTTCGTCTCCTGACGAATGCTCAGTACGAATGTACAGGTATGAGTCAATAATTTTTATATCCGGAAATCTGGCACTGTTTTGCTGAAATTTGTTTTTCAGGAGTTCATAACTTTCCTCCTGAAAAGCAGTGGACTTCAAATCGATTACAGGGCTCATCTCTAAAGATGCTATATCGTTTTCTGGCAATCTAGATAAAGCGTCTGGCACTATGTGTTCTTTGCCTTTGCGGTGCGAAATTGTAAACTTAAACTGCTGCAACCGAAAAATCCAGCGGGCTAAGCGGCCTGAAACATTTTGTTGTCTCATCAACCAAAGAAGGCTCGAATGATCCGTTACAACTTCGAACTCCTGGAGTTCTAAGTAACAACGAAACTTTTCAATTGCTAATATCACCGCTAAACATTCGCGTTCTGTAACACTATAGTTACGTTGGGCTCTACTCAGTTTTTTGGACATGAATGCGACTGGTTTCTCTTCCTTTTCGGGAGACAGCTGTACTAAGACGGCACCAATTCCATAATCACTGGCATCGCAATGCAAAAAGAATTTTTCATCAAAATTTGGATTTTGTAGCACTGGTGAAGACGTTAAAACCGACTTCAGTTTTTCCATGGCCACTTGAGCTTCCGGTGTCCAAACAAACTTTTTCTTGGACGACAAAACATCGGTTATTGGACAAGCTAAATCAGCAAAACTATTTATAAAGCGACGATACCAACCACAAACGCCTAAAAAGCCTCTTACTTGCTTAAGATTTCTTGGAGATGGCCAATTCTGAATACACGCAACCTTATCAGGATCGGTACATATCCCTCCGCTACCAATAACATAACCGAGATAGTTAACTTTAGTAACGGCAAAATGGCTTTTTGCGACATTTAACGTCAAGTTGGCTTTTCTTAACTGTTCGGCTATTCTAATCAATATCGATAGATGAGTCGAAAATTCTTCTGAAACTATACAAAGATCATCTAGATAACCAAATACGCAGTGTCGAAGATCTGGAGGAATTATTTCATCAATTAGCCTACACATGGTTGAGGGTGCATTGCACAGACCAAATGGCATGACCTTAAATTGATAAAGAGGCCTTCCTGGAACAGTAAATGCAGTGAGGGGCTTTGATTCTTCCGAAAGTTCAATCTGCCAATAAGCATCTTTCAGATCAAGTTTTGAAATGATGTTTGCCTTCGGCAACCTAGAAAATATACCCTCGATGCTTGGCAGTGGATAGGCATCTTTCTTGGTTGCATCATTAAGTTTTCGCGCGTCCAAACAAAGTCGAACTTTATTCGGCTTTACAACAAGCCTCATTGGAGAACTCCAAGCGCTGGTGGATGGCTCGATGACACCAAGATCTAACATACGATCGATTTCTGCATACAATAGTTTTTCTACGGCTGGACTTACGGGATAAAAGCGTTGTTTAACCGGCATAGCGTCTCCTACATCAATATGGTGACGTATTAAAGCAGTACGTCCCAATTTTTGAGCAGCATCTGGAAACAGTTGCTTTACTGCGTTAAGTTGTTGCAATTGAGCGCTACTTAACGGATATTTATCTGGGTCGCCCAAATCTATATTATTTGTATCGACCTCCAAAGTATTAATGACGTTTGGAGCTAAAGCGAATATTTTCCAAAAATCATGCCCAAGAATTAAGTCTTGCTTGATTGTGGGTATGACATGCAATGTCATGGGCTTAGAAATAGATTGGTATGTCATATCAATTTTTAAAATTCCAATTACTGATTGAATATTACCATCAGCAGTTTTCGCACTCGATTTGATAGGCTTAAAGAAAGGACAATTAGAAAAATCGGTTTGTGCCAATGTAGATCCTATACAACTTATATTTGCACCCGTATCTAACAAACCTAATTTGGTAAATTCCAAAAACGATACTTCTGCATAGGTGCGCATATCTTTGGGATCACTAAAGATAGTAGAAACTAACAAATTACGACTTTTCTTAATATTACTATAATAATTTTTCAACCTCATAATACGCTTATTCTTTACAGAACCTACTTCATTAAATATTCTGTTTCTTACATCTAAATATTTTTCAAGTTTTTCTTCAGGACGAAGAAAACGTAAATCTACTCTAGGGGTGCCTTGTTCATTGGAACACGTTCCCTTTTTAGCAGTGCTATGTTTTAAACAAACTTTTTCTGTCACTGTTTCTACACCTTTGGGGGCATCCGACTGTTGTTGGATGCTCCCTTCTGTCGGTTTTCCGTCTGCCTACGGATACATTTTGTACACTGTGGCTTATATACATTGGGAGTACCACATCCATAACAAAAAACTCTCCTATCTTGGAGACAGTTTTCCCAAATATGCCCTTTTTCTTCACAATTCCAGCATGTAAAGTTTGCATGGGCTTTCTGTAAATCGGCAATTTCGGATTCATATAAATCTGAATAATCCTCTACATTTACTTCAGGACAAGCGTTTTCTAACTCGCATACTTGACGACGAAGAGCGATAGGCTTTGCACGAGAAAAAGTTTCCTGACGACAATTTAAATCCTTTGTTAAGTTTTCGCTCATTTGAACTAAACGACGTAACTGACCAACCGAACCGATAGATTGGTAGAGCAAATTGTGACGCATTTCGGGCAACAGGTTATTTTGTAAAATCTCGACTAACTCTCCTTCCTCGATTTTGAGACCATACTTGTCTATCAAGGATGCTACCGAGTCATGAAACTGTACAAAAGTTTCTCCCAGTTTTTGCTTTCTAGCTCTCACTAGTTCTTTACTCATAAACTCAGAACGATAGTCCTTATATTGCTGACGAAGAGCAGCACAAAATTCTGACCAAACAATACGATCAACTTGCTTGTGAAATCTCCAAAACCAATCTCGGGCTTTACCAATAAACAAGATATGCAAATGCTTACAAAGGCCCATAAAATCGCTGTCCAAAGTTTCCTCAGTTAGAACTTTGACACGGTAAACAAATTCTTCAACTCCAAGTCCTTCGGGGGATCCATCAAAGTGTAAATTCCACTTTTGGATAATGTCAGCCGTTTTGCGGTTGTGAATCGTCGAACTACTGGGCGAATACGCAACGGGAGTTGGGGCGAAAGATCGTTGTTCATTTATTGTAGGGCGAGAATTGAGTTGCAAAGACGATATAACTCGTGTGACTGTTTGTTCGATCATTTGTTGAATAGCAGAGTAATCCACGACAGGATATTGACTAGCGTTGGCAGATCGAATCGGCCTACCTCTACGACGAGTATTATTATTTCTGGGAGGAGCATTGGCATTTTGATTCGAACTATGACTTGCATCTAACCCAGAAATCAAGACATCACTACCTTCCATTGACCTTTCAGGGGGATTAGGAATGATAACGTTACGATTTTGGTTCAAGGATTTGGATAAATTTCGGGTAACCATTCTTGAACTTGATGGCGCTGCTGATGCAGCAGTTTGCTTTGGAGCCGGCGAGCAGTTGCCGATAACCAATTTTATATTTGCAGGATTTATTTCTGCATTACATTCAGGACATTCTAAATGGTGTTCGAGCCACTGTTCCAAACAAAGTTTATGAAAGTTATGTGTACAAGGCGTGCAATAACACTGCTGAGTGTTGTTCATGTCTTGCTGACAAATTCGACATAAGCTTGTAGATTTCTCCACTGACTGAGAGTTTGGTGGACTTCGAGAAACTAGAGACATTATTTTATTTTCAAAAAAAAGAAATTACTTTCCATTGTTCCTTGTGTGACTTATATGTTAACATAAAGGGGTGAAAGCTATTTGATTTTAAAAACAATAAGACGGTGTTTAAATTGGGCTATTGATACTACAATGGCTATAGAACTATTATGAGAAAATGTTTCATACGACATAATTAATCGGCAAGGATACGCAACTTTCGGCATATGCACAAGTTCCAGACAAAAAATTCTATCATACTTTACAACTTTACTCAAACAATCCTATTTAAACCACAGGGTATGACTTGATAGCTTTTTTGGATCATTTCGATTGTGGAAGCAACATCTTTCCGAGGAACAATCAGTACCGATATTGCAGCTGGGCCAAATATTCAGTATTCTGAAATTGTATCTGACAGATTCACCAACGACAATTGAAATAAATACAAAATACTAAAAACCATACGAAAAACAAAAATGAGCTTGGGTGTGGAGCATAACATATCCTTATATAGCTGATCTTAGCGCTATATTCTATTATATTTATTATTTTTTTACCCTTCATTTATAATTAGTTAAGTGCAGCATGGAAAGTTCGGCATGGAATTCTTTCTTAGAATCTCCAGCATCGTTAACCTCTTAACAGACTTAAACCATTGTATTACTATATGCGGAAGAACGACCAAATCAATCAGTTCAACATCAGCATAAGCCTTACAAAAAAAATAAAGTAAATATCACTCAAAGGGAAGTTAAACTAACTCACGTTGCAGCTAGCTGCAATTCAGTAAGTTAACAATAACTCAGCTAAATGGCCATATGTTATAAAAAAAAACCTCAAAACTATACCCAATCAATGAGTAAATTTAATAACTAATGCTCAATTCTAAGCATTAAAATGGATGTTATGTTAAGCTGCCCCACGTTTTGGGCGCCAAAAATTTATGTAACCTTCGACCATTTATATTTTGAACGACGTTCAAGACGTACAATAAACCAACATCGTCCGAGGTTCGGGCGAGAGCGGTAGCGGGGCAGGATCCTCTGGTTCCCTAGCTCATTCGGGAGTGCGGGGGGGTTCGTTGCTACTTCTCGTCCTTGGTACATAAAGTTTAAGTTAGGATCCCTACAAAAGTAAAAGAGGAGCTGTACTCCCAAACATGGCAAAAATCACCATGGCCAAACAACAAAACGAAAAAATAAGGAAAACCCATCCTATTGCTAAAAGAGGCGAGGTCTATGGTGTCAGTTGACACTCGCATTCTCTACCCTACCCAACCATGATCCTTCCAAGACAGTTGAGAAAGATCCCCAAAGAGAAAGGCTTTCTACCCCATCACGTTAACAAGTCACAGGAACGTAAAAATCTAACACATCATACAATTCATCTCAGAACAGAAGATAGACAAAATGATTTGCAAACATTATAATATTGAATTTATTACTAATTTTCAATCCGAAACAAGGGAGCCTTCGAAAGTGAATTCAATAACGTTATCATAGTTGATCGACAGTGTGTATACAGGCTTAAATTCTTTTCTTTTCAGTTGACATTTTTCTTTCAGATTACATTTGTTTTTTCTTAAGAATTCATTGTGTTGTTTCGTTTTTGTTTTATATATCTATCAACTCTAATTATTTATACATACTTATAAGTTTTGGTTTTAGTTTATGACATTAATTCTTATTAATTTTTTTTTTCTTTGTTTCAAAAATTTTACAAAAGATTTAATTCCATTGCACTGAATGGTTGTTTACTTAAACAGAGCTTTAAATTAAATTTTTTTTTTTCTTCATGCGAATGAATGTAGTTTGAAATGTTTGTTTTATGTTCTCTCTAATTTTTACATATTTTTGTTTCTTTACTTTAGTGCATTTAAATTTCTTTGTGTATATTTATATATTTTTTTCTAAATTTTTACAATTTTTTGTTTTGTTTTTTTTTTTTATTAAAAGAGAATTTTTTTCTCTTTGTTCAATTTTCTTTGTGCACTGTTAATTCAAATATTTTTCATTACATTTTTAGTTAGTTTTTCTTTTTAATTCTGCACTCTGTTACTTTTTATAGATTTGAAAAAATATCGCTTGTAAGTTAGTATGCAATATTGAAAAAGGTTAGAAAGGTGACTTAGGTTAAGTCCACAGGTGTTTCAGATTGACTGAAATCATTTTTTTATGCACTTACATGACAAAAATTCCAACGTTGAAAGGCCTTCCATCGGTGGTGTCGTTTGATGTAACAGGTTAGGTTAGTATTTTGTTTTTAAAAGGTACATGCGATATTGAACGATTTGGTGCACAAAGAACCCATTTGATTTTATAACAATATATACTATTTTTTTTTTTTTTTAATTTTCTCTTCTAACAAACATTTCAAGCAACTTTCAATTCAATTTAATTAACTTTAATTACTCTTTTTTTCAATTACTTTTCTTTTCTTTTTATCATTGTACGTTAATATGTGGCACCAATATATGCAAAATTTTCGCTATGTCTGGTTAGGGTTCTTGCCAAACTTTAGACGTTTCGTTTATATTAAAGATTTAGATTTAGGTTAAAGCACTATCACGACACTTGGATCTGAGATCGATGATACGGGATCTTGGTCACAAGACGGTTCAGTTTTCCTGGAGGCACTTTGCAGGGGACAAGCCTGTCCTTGGAGTGGCTGGCAGAGTCACGGTGCACTCCAAGATCGGGTTCCGCATCAGAAATCTGATGACAATAATGATGCGCGTATAACGCACTCCAAAGAAATTATAATGCCCGCACCAATTGCTGGCAATATCAGGCTTTGATTGCCAAAAGCAATGATGCGGGAGGGGGAACGTATTATGCTCAACCCCCGGCTGAGAAACGAAAAAACCAATTAATATGACTGATATTTGCTAAAGAAATATTCAATCGATGGCATACCTTTTATTAAGCAAATGTCAATATGCTTAAATTTGAGACTCCTAAGGTCCAAATACGTCGATGGCTGCGGATTACTCCAACGCAGCTTACAGATTAGATTGCACCAATCTAACCTTTAATTTCCACTTCGAACTTTAATAGTGACACTAGCACTGACTTGGCTGGCTTCAAAGGCGGAAAAGAACAATTTTGGCCTCCAATTAGAATTTATAGCGTCCAATTCCAATGAAAAAATACAAAGCTCTCTCACCAATGTGCAAAGTTGGCTGCGCTGCTTAGCAACATAATTAGCATGCGTGCGCAGCTTAGAAGCTTTTATGCAGCAGCCGAGCTTATGCTGCGGTTGCAGAACTGGGTCAAAGCTCTCGGATAAAGCTTTCGGATAAAGTGCAGCGAAATCAAAGCTTTTGATACTTGTGGCTATTGATCACTCGTTTTGCATGTTTTGTATCTTTAGTTTGCATCTTTGAAATTCTTTGCTTATATGACGACCATTACATAGATGATCAAGTGGACCAGTGGCTTCAAGACAACATTGTGGAAGAATCAGAATCCGAATATGCAAGCCCTGTGGTATTGGTAAAGAAACGTGATGGAAGTCCAAGACTGTGCATTGACTATCGACGAGTTAATAAGGTGATTGCACGGGATCAGTTTCCGTTACCATTACCAACTGGATCGTCTGGCTGACGCCAAAGTTTTTAGCACGATCGACTTAAAGAATGGATTTTTTCACATTGACGTCGAAAAGGAAAGTCGTAAATTTACGTCATTCGTCACGCATAACGGACAATATCAATTCTGCAAAGTTCCGTTTGGATTAGCAAACTCGCCTGGTGTCTTCCAAAGACACATCAACGCCATCTTTAGAGATCTGACACGAAAGGGTATGGCTTTTCCATATGTAGACGATATTGTAGTACCTGGCGAAAATGAAGACGAAGATTTGTCAAACCTTAAAGAAGTTCTAAAACAATGCGAAGACTATGGGCTAGTATTAAATCTGAAGAAATGCTGTTTTTTGAAAACTAAAATAGAATTTTTGGGTCATATTATCGAGGACCATAAGATCAGCATATCAGAAGCAAAGACGAAAGCCGTGAGCAACTATCCAATGCCCATTAACCAGAAACAGCTGCAAAGTTTTTTGGGTCTTGTTGGCTATTTTCGAAAATTTATTTTAAATTTTTCACTCATCGCTAAGCCTCTTACAGATCTGATGAAGCAAGATGTAAAATTCTGCCTTGGCGAAAAGGAAGTCTGCGCAATCAACATGCTGAAAAATTTAATTACAAAAAAGCCAATACTGAAGATTTTTCACCCTCAACACGAAACTGAGCTTCACACGGATGCGTCAATAGATGGATTTGGAGCCGTTCTTTTCCAGAAATCACCTGACGATAACCTTCTTCACCCCGTTTACTATATGAGTAAAAAGACAACCGACGCTGAAAGAAAATACTCGAGCTAGGAACTGGAAATTCTCGCTGTGGTAGAGGCTCTTCAAAGATTTAGAGTGTATTTGATTGGAAAACACTTTAAGCTCATCAGTGACTGCAACGCCTTTACAAAAACGATGGAGAAACGATGCGTGTGTGCCAGAGTGGCAAGATGGATTCTGTTGCTTCAAGATTTCGATATGGTTGTGGAGCACAGATCGGGTTCACGACTACGCCATGCAGACGCCCTAAGTAGATATCCCGTAATGATGATATCCGAAGACAGCTTACACAGTAAGTTAAAGCAGCTACAAGCACAGGACGATGAGATCAAAGCAATTATAGACGTTCTTGCCAAAAAAACGATTCACAACAACTACTTTATGAAATCTGGTCTTCTACACAAATTGGTCGACGAGCATGAGCTAATAGTAGTTTCATCAACATTTCAACGTGAAATCATAAAAAGGGCACACGAAAGAGGACACTTCTCTGTTAAAAAAACGAAGGACATCATTGGCAAAGAATATTACATTCCAAAACTTGACGAGAAAATTCAACAGCAGCTGCGATGCTGTATTCCTTGTATTGTCCTAAATCGGAAACTGGGAAAAGAAGAAACGCCATTGCAGACATACCACATCGATTTTCTTGGCCCTATGGAATCTACACATCGTCAATATAAACACATCCTGGCAGTTATAGACGGATTTACCAAGTTCTGTTGGCTGTACCCAACCAAGACGACCGCAGCTAGCGAAGTGATATCACGGTTGCAGACGCAGAGTTCAATCTTTGGAAACCCTGTGCAGATTATATCTGACCGTGGCGCGGCATTCACTTCTGACGACTTCAAAAAATACTGCGAAACCGAAAATATACAACATCATGCTGTTACTACCGGACTACCACGTGCAAATGGCCAAATTGAACGTCTTAATGCTATCATCATACCGGTTTTGGCCAAGCTTTCAATCGAAGATCCGAGCAAATGGTACAAGTTTGTGAATAATGACGAGATGATACAGATGTTCACGGATAATCGCGACGAGCTCAGAAAAAACGCTAAAAAACAAATCTTATCTTTACAGGTCGAAAATAAGAAATCGTACAACCTTAGACGAAAACCTGCATCGAAATATAAAGTCGGAGATCTTGTCGCTATAAAGAGAACGCAGCTAGGTGGTGGGCTGAAGCTCAAGCCCAAATATCTTGGACCATATCGTGTCACCAAGGTAAAGCCTCGAGACACCTACGATGTGGTAAAAGATGCACTCTTCAACGATGGACCGAAGCATACATCAACATGTGCGGAGTACATGAAACCATGGTTGCCTTTGGACGACGACGACGCATTCGGGACGAATGTATAGAAGGATGGCCGAGTTGTGGGATTGGGTCTGGTAACGCCATTCAGACTACCCACTACAGCAAAGCAACTCTGTATAAAACCCTAACAACAGTTATCGATAAGATGAGTTTTGATCGAGAAGATGAGTTTGGATCGAGAAGAGGAGTCGTGATCGAGACGAAGACGAGTTAAGTTGCTTTTTGGTGAACGACGCTGCATTACGACGCTTGCAGATTTACGACGGTAAAAAAAGGCAAACTAACGACGCTGCATTACGACGCTTGCAGATCTACGACGTGTAAAAAACCAAACTAACGACGCTGCATTACGACGCTTGCAGACTTACGACGTAATCAAACAAACTTCAAGATCAATCAACTCTGTAATCTAAAGATTCAATAACCTAATAATAATACATAAAGTAATTATAATAAATAACTTTAAACAATAATAAAGGATTCGGCTTATTCATATAAACCTAATCCCACATATGTAGTAACATATGTAGAGACATATGTACCCACACAAAACGCCTAGCTCGCACTTTTCATTTATATTACGCATCTCATTCCCACAGAGTTAAGCTAAACATCATAAAATAATCAAGTGGTGACAATAACAATTCTGGCTTCCCACGAACTTATCGAATATCATAAACAATTCGCCAGAATCGCTATTCCCACCATTGGGGTTGAAACTGCTGACGTTGCACAAATCCTGGCCGACAGAATTCTCTCAATCTCAATTCTCTCAATCTCTTCAAGATCGAGATCACTTTGTTTACATAAGAGCCAAAAGCTCCAAAAGTCTAAAGTCCAAAGCATAAAAGCTCAAAGCCGAGGTTTGTTATACGTCTGCAGAACATAGCATAAGTTAGTCTAGATTTACATCTGTACTCCGTAGCTTCGGTTTAGTAAAAATAAATTATATTTTTTTGAACAACCAACTTGCAAACTACGTTATTGGCGCAGCCGGTAGGATATCGTAAATTATCCTTGTAACAGTAATCGGTCCTTTTCGATCCGTTTAAAGAAATCCTTGTACGACCAAGTGATCTCCTAGGATTGAGCACGCGAATTTGCCGCAAAAAGTGATCCGGTTCGAGAACATTACACTTTTGGAAACAATTTATTGATATCCGCCAAAGAATCAACGCGTGTGAAAATAAACTCAAATACCCAATTATCAATCGTGGCCCACAGTTAAAGTGCGACCGCCATCGAAAAAAATAATTGCCATATTTAGAGAAACCGCGTAAAAACTTGCAATTCACCAAACAGTGTTCTACTAATAAATAGATTCTTTGAACTATTTTGAACAACTGTAAATAAGGACTTATTCCTGGGCTTTACACATCATTAAATTGATCCCTGTAAACATAAGATCCTTTTAATCCAACTAAACTAAAACAACCTGAAGTGACTATTAAAACAAAAAATTTTTTTTGTGAAAAACATAAATTAAACAAATTGAAACAACCCAACACAAATTGAAAAAAAATAAAAAGTTTACAAAACAAAACAACATGACAACAACAGCAACGATGGAACTTTCCGAGATGCACCTAAAACAAGCACTAGGACAGATACGTCAAGTGCCCATCTTCGATGGAAAAACAGTGGAACTGACAGCCTTTATAAGGAGAATCGACTTTATTATGCAACTCTACCCAACCCAAGACGTAAGACAGCACAGCGTTCTATTCGGAGCAATAGAAATGCAGACATCTGGAGCAGCCCAACGAGTTTCACAAATGACAGCAGCCACCAACTGGAGAGACCTGAGGAGTGCCCTGATCGACGAGTTTAAGACGCAGACACCATATGAGGAACTACTGAGACGACTATACAACACAAACTACAATAATAGTATCCGTAAGTTCGTAGCCCAAAAAAAAAACTCCCAAATATTTTTTTGACAAGAAATTAAATTTTAACCACCACACAAATACAAACAAAAAACACAATCAAAACGTAATTACAAAGAAACTACCCACAGAATATTTATGACTTTACGAGACATGACATTACAACCAACTGTTTCAAAATTAAAACAAGTAGCTCAACGCGAAGGACTTTTCGAAAATGGTTATACTGAACGTTCTAACCAAAATAATGACAATTCAAAGTACCAGAAACCCAATTATAACGACAACCGTGGAAAGGGAACCAATCAAAATTATTATCCAAGCCCAAATTACTTAAACTACTCTAAACCAACCTATAAACCAAAAGAAAATGCTGAAAGTAATCAAGCATTATTTAAAGAATTTAAACAAAATCTTGATCAAGGTAGATCACAAAACCAAATGAATTACCACAATCAAAACCAAAGACCTTCGAATCCTCCTGTTAAGAGACAGCGAGAAAGCACAAGTGGTCACTCCAAAATGGAAATTTCCGAAAATTTTCATCAAGGAGCCTCGGACCAAGAAGAATGAATCCTTTCATTCGAATAATTATGAATGGACAGCACTTTAACTGTGTAATTGACACAGGTTCGTCCATCAATTTAATAAAACAAAATTTCCTAAATTTTCCAATAAAAAATTGCCAATTAAATGTGCAAACAATAAATGGCACTATTCAATTAAAGAATTCCGTGTCATTTGCACCAAGTAAACTTTGTCCCACTCACCAAACATTTTACATACACGACTTCTCAGATAATTACGATATTCTACTAGGAAGAGAATATCTAGAATCATGCGAAGCAAAAATCGATTACAAAAATAAAACAGTTATCCTAAATGAACATTCATTTCAAATGAGATATGATCGTGAGGGTTCTGTTAAGGACAAGACTGCATTTCAATGCCTTGATCCGCCCCGTACAAACGATATAGCTGTTAATTACGCTATAAACAACGAACTAAATGAAACAAACCAATTTCGATTAGATCATCTGAACGATGAAGAAAAATCGAAACTTACCAAAATTCTTTATGAGTTTAGTGACATTCAGTACAAAGAAAGTGATAATTTGACTTTCACCAGTACAATTAAGCATGTCATCCAAACCAAACATGAAGACCCAATCCAAAAGCGACCATATAAGTATGCGCAAACATTCGACAAAGAAGTCGACAAACAAATCAAAGAAATGATTGAACAAGGTATCATTCGCAAATCAAACTCGCCTTATTGCTCACCAATTTGGATTGTGCCAAAGAAACGTGATGCATCAGGTAAAGAAAAGTTTCGTATAGTTATCGACTATCGAAACCTTAATGAAATAACAATTGATGATAAATATCCTATTCCGGTCATGGATGAAATATTAGACAAACTTGGAAAATGTCAGTATTTCACCACAATTGACCTTGCAAAAGGATTTCATCAGATACAAATGGACCCACAAAGTATACCAAAAACAGCTTTTTCAACTAAAAACGGACATTACGAATACACTCGAATGCCTTTTGGGTTGAAAAATGCCCCCGCAACATTTCAACGTTGCATGAACAATCTGTTAGAAGATTTAATCTTTAAAGATTGCCTTGTATACATGGACGACATAATAGTGTATTCCACTTCATTGAAAGAACATCTATTATCGTTAAAAATGGTATTCACAAAACTACGAGAAGCTAATTTGAAATTACAACTCGACAAATGCGAATTTATGAAAAAAGAAACCGAATTCCTTGGACACATAATTACAACAGAGGGAATTAAAGCAAACCCAACAAAAATCTCTGCCATACAAAAATTTCCAATACCAAAAACAACAAAAGAAATAAAATCATTTTTAGGCCTTTGTGGTTATTATAGAAAATTCATTCCAAACTTCGCACACGTTGTAAAGCCAATGACTCTAAAATTAAAGAAAGGTGCAACAATAAACACAAACGAACCAAATTACATTTCTGCTTTTGAAAAATTAAAAGTACTTATAACGTCCGATCCAATATTAGTTTATCCAAATTTCGAGAAACCATTTTGTCTCACAACTGATGCCAGCAACATTGCCATTGGAGCTGTTCTGTCTCAAAATCAAAAACCCATATGTTTCGCAAGTAGAACTCTAAATGAACATGAAATTAATTATGCAGCAATTGAAAAAGAACTTTTAGCCATCGTTTGGGCAACTAAATATTTCCGATCTTATCTCTACGGCAGAAAATTCGAGATCCTCAGTGATCATAAACCACTTGTTTGGCTTAATAATATTAAAGAACCAAACATGAAATTGCAACGTTGGAAAATCAAATTAAATGAATTTGATTATCACATTAAATATGTACCAGGCAAAGAGAATTATGTTGCAGACGCTTTATCCAGAATTAAAATTGAAGAAAACTTGTTAGGAGAAACTCCTGACGTAACAGTAGCAACAATACATAGCGCCCAAGAGGACAACCAGTCCCACATTTCACTGACTGAAAGACCAATAAATTATTTTAAAAGACAAATAGAATTTGAAAAAAGTAACATAAATAACGTATCCGTAACTAACTATTTTCATAAAACAAAAATTTTAATAAAATATGTTGATATGACACCTAATCATGCAAAAGAATTAATTAAAGAATACTTATGTTCTAAGAAAAGTGTCATATATTTCAGCAACGAAGCCGATTTTCTTACTTTCCAAAACGCTTTCGTTGAAATAATAAGTCCCGATAATATAACAAAAGTAATGAGATCTACTAACAAACTAATAGACCTCCAAACGTACGCCGAATTTAAAGAATTCATAATAAATACACATCAAAAGTTATTACATCCAGGAATAGAAAAAATGACATTATTATTTAAAGAAAAATATTATTATCCAGATTACCAAAACTTAATACAGAATATAATTAATGAATGTAAAGTTTGTAACATAGCAAAAACAGAACATAGAAACACTAAATTAGCTTTTGAATTAACTCCAGAAACCCATAATCCCAGAGAAAAATATGTCATTGATTTCTACATGGTAGACAACAAACAATTTCTATCTTGCATAGACCTATATTCCAAATACGCAACTTTAATAGAAGTAAATGGTCGAGATTGGCTAGAAGCTAAAAGAGCTCTTTTAAAAGTATTTAATGACATGGGTAAACCAATCGAAATAAAAGCAGATAAAGACTCAGCATTTTTGTGCACCGCACTACAAATTTGGTTAAAATCAGAAGACGTAAATATAACAATCACAACTAGTAAAAACGGCATTTCAGATATAGAAAGATTTCATAAAACAGTGAACGAAAAATTAAGAATTGTCAATTCTGACACAAATCAGGAAGATAAGCTAACTAGATTCGAAATAATACTTTACACTTATAATCATAAAACTAAACATAATACGACTGGTAGAACACCAGCAGATATTTTCATTTACGCAGGAACTCCTGAGTATGAAACACAACTAAACAAGAAAAACAAAATAGAAAGACTTAATGAAAATAGAGCCGAATTTGAAATAGACACTAGATATAGAGAATCACCATTAGTAAGATCTAAATCGACAAACCCTTTTAAACAAACAGGAAAAATAACACAAATAGATGATAAACATTATGAAGAAGTAAACAGAGGTAGAAAGATAACTCATTATAAATCAAAATATAAAAAGAAGAAAGTAACTAATAAAAGTAAATACGATAATTCCAGATCAACCAATAACCCGAATCAAGATGATAACACTTCATAACTTACCAACTCTAATTATAACATTCATGCTACTTTACTTTATATGCCCAATAAATGGACAGAATTTGGAAATTAATCCAATTAACTCTAAGAACGGATACCTTATATTTCAAACAGGAACATTGAATCTACCCACAAAATACGAGTATCACTATTTAACTATCAATATAACAAAAACTGAAGAAACTTATAATAATCTTATGAAACAAGCAAAAGAATTTGAAACATTAACAAAAATAAAATACTTAACAGAAAAAATGGATAGAGAAATGAACGGTATAAGACTAGCAAAACGTAATAAAAGAGGACTTGTAAATTTCATGGGAACTTTTTATAAATACCTTTTCGGAACTTTAAATCAAGAAGATAAAGAAGAATTACAATCAAAAATAGACAACCTTTCAGAAAATAGTGTTCAAGTAAATGAATTAAATGAAATAATAAAAGCCGTTAATAAAGGAATTGAAGTAATGAACAGTTTAAGCATCACCCACGAAGCGGAACAAAAACTTGACATACTAATTTTCAATTTACAGGAATTCACAGAATACATTGAAGATATAGAATTAGGAATGCAACTAACCAGGCTTGGTATATTCAACCCTAAATTACTAAAATATGACTCACTCTCACATTTAAACGCTGAAAAAATAATAAATATTAAAACATCAACTTGGCTAAAAACAACTACTAATGAAATTTTGATCATTTCCCATATACCACGCGAAATTACAAATACCGCACTATACGACATTATTCCATACCCTGACGAAAATAAAAACACTTTAACTGAAACTATACATGACACTTACTACTTACAAAATAACAAAGCATTTACCGCAACAAATAAAGATTTAGTTATGAACAAATGTATTATTGGAATATTAAAACAAAATAAAACAGAATGCAGATATGCAAAAACACACAAAAACTATGAAATTAAGTATGTAGAACCAAATATTATGTTAACATGGAACTTACCGAAAACTGTATTAAATCAAAATTGTATCAATAGAGAAATAATTATTGAAGGAAATAATATGATAAAAGCCCTAAATTGTTCACTCCAACTAGATGAAATATTAATAACCAACACTATGTTAGATTACACACAAACAGTTTATATAAATAATAATGTAACTAAATTAGAACCATTGTCATATGTTCAAACCAAAGAAATTATATTACAGCAAACAAAATTGTATAACATGTTCCAAATAATAACAATAACAGCATTAATAATAATTTTTATTGCATTAATATTGTACACTATCTTTAAATATAAGAATATTCCAAGAAAAATTATTGTAAATTATAAGAACAAAAAACAATCAACCCCAAACATACAATTAAATATTCAAAAAGATACAGAGTTAAGTCAAAATGAAATTGAACTTGAAGAAATTGTATTAGATCCAACATTATATCCAAAATTAACCGCCTGAGGACAGGCTCATTTCTTAAGGATGGGGAAGTAACATATGTAGAGACATATGTACCCACACAAAACGCCTAGCTCGCACTTTTCATTTATATTACGCATCTCATTCCCACAGAGTTAAGCTAAACATCATAAAATAATCAAGTGGTGACAATAACAATTCTGGCTTCCCACGAACTTATCGAATATCATAAACAATTCGCCAGAATCGCTATTCCCACCATTGGGGTTGAAACTGCTGACGTTGCACAAATCCTGGCCGACAGAATTCTCTCAATCTCAATTCTCTCAATCTCTTTAAGATCGAGATCACTTTGTTTACATAAGAGCCAAAAGCTCCAAAAGTCTAAAGTCCAAAGCATAAAAGCTCAAAGCCGAGGTTTGTTATACGTCTGCAGAACATAGCATAAGTTAGTCTAGATTTACATCTGTACTCCGTAGCTTCGGTTTAGTAAAAATAAATTATATTTTTTTGAACAACCAACTTACAAACTACGTCATTTACTTTTACCCACATCACAATCCTCCAGTTTTCATTATAATCAAATTCTTTGGGGTAGCTCTCCTTGAGGTGTCCCTTGGTATTGTCTCTTGGGGACTAGGCGACAAGACGCCTTTCAAGTCTAAGTAGCAATGTTCATTCTTTGGTTAGGATGAACCACCAACTACAGAGGAATTTACTTCTTGTAGTCTCCGTTAGGATGAATACTTTCTTGGAAAAGGTCCAGTGCCTTTTCCACTGATGTATTTACAAATACGGCTCCGAAGTGACAACTGGTTTAAAATGTTGACTTGAAAAAATCCAACGAAACTGCCTAGTGATATGCAGCATATATATTTAATATTATATATATATTACTCACTTGCAACACTCATAAATCTTTTTCCAAAAACTATATTATTACATACTCAGACTCAAATATTCCCCTCTTTTAGCACACCAATTAAATAAATATTTTATTTTAATATATATATATAGTAACATATGTAGAGACATATGTACCCACACAAAACGCCTAGCTCGCACTTTTCATTTATATTACGCATCCCATTCCCACAGAGTTAAACTAAACATTATAAAATAATCAAGTGGTGACAATAACAATTCTGGCTTCCCACGAACTTATCGAATATCATAAACAATTCGCCAGAATCGCTATTCCCACCATTGGGGTTGAAACTGCTGACGTTGCACAAATCCTGGCCGACAGAATTCTCTCAATCTCAATTCTCTCAATCTCTTCAAGATCGAGATCACTTTGTTTACATAAGAGCCAAAAGCTCCAAAAGTCTAAAGTCCAAAGCATAAAAGCTCAAAGCCGAGGTTTGTTATACGTCTGCAGAACATAGCATAAGTTAGTCTAGATTTACATCTGTACTCCGTAGCTTCGGTTTAATAAAAATAAATTATATTTTTTTGAACAACCAACTACCAAACTACGTTATTGGCGCAGCCGGTAGGATATCGTAAATTATCCTTGTAACAGTAATCGGTCCTTTTCGATCCGTTTAAAGAAATCCTTGTACGACCAAGTGATCTCCTAGGATTGAGCACGCGAATTTGCCGCAAAAAGTGATCCGGTTCGAGAACATTACACTTTTGGAAACAATTTATTGATATCCGCCAAAGAATCAACGCGTGTGAAAATAAACTCAAATACCCAATTATCAATCGTGGCCCACAGTTAAAGTGCGACCGCCATCGAAAAAATAATTGCTATATTTAGAAAAACCGCGTAAAAAAAACTTGCAATTCACCAAACAGTGTTCTACTAATAAATAGATTCTTTGAACTATTTTGAACAACTGTAAATAAGGACTTATTCCTGGGCTTTACACATCATTAAATTGATCCCTGTAAACATAAGATCCTTTTAATCCAACTAAACTAAAACAACCTGAAGTGACTATTAAAACAAAAATTTTTTTTGTGAAAAACATAAATTGGACAAATTGAAAAAAAAATTTTACAAAACAAAACAACATGACAACAACAGCAACGATGGAACTTTCCGAGATGCACCTAAAACAAGCACTAGGACAGATACGTCAAGTGCCCATCTTCGATGGAAAAACAGTGGAACTGACAGCCTTTGTAAGGAGAATCGACTTTATTATGCAACTCTACCCAACCCAAGACGTAAGACAGCACAGCGTTCTATTCGGAGCAATAGAAATGCAAACATCTGGAGCAGCCCAACGAGTTTCACAAATGACAGCAGCCACCAACTGGAGAGACCTGAGGAGTGCCCTGATCGACGAGTTTAAGACGCAGACACCATATGAGGAACTACTGAGACGACTATACAACACAAACTACAATAATAGTATCCGTAAGTTCATAGAAGAATTAGAATATAAGAGTTTTGTTATATCGAATAAGCTTATGTTGGAAAACCAACCACAGAACACAATTCTTTATACAAATGCAATGAATAACACAATCAAAGACGTAATTACAAAGAAACTACCCGACAGAATATTTATGACTTTAGCGAGACATGACATTACAACCGTTTCTAAATTAAAACAAGTAGCTCAACGCGAAGGACTTTTCGAAAATGGTTATACTGAACGTTCTAACCAAAATAATGACAATTCAAAGTACCAGAAACCCAATTATAACGACAACCGTGGAAAGGGAACCAATCAAAATTATTATCCAAGCCCAAATTACTTAAACTACTCTAAACCAACCTATAAACCAAAAGAAAATGCTGAAAGTAATCAAGCATTATTCAAAGAATTCAAACAAAATCTTGATCAAGGTAGATCACAAAACCATATGAATTACCACAATCAAAACCAAAGACCTTCGAATCCTCCTGTTAAGAGACAGCGAGAAAGCACAAGTGGTCACTCCAAAATGGAAATTTCCGAAAATTTTCATCAAGGAGCCTCGGACCAAGAAGAATGAATCCTTTCATTCGAATAATTATGAATGGACAGCATTTTAACTGTGTAATTGACACAGGTTCGTCCATCAATTTAATAAAACGTAATTTCCTAAATTTTCCAATAAAAAATTGCCAATTAAATGTGCAAACAATAAATGGCACTATTCAATTAAAGAATTCCGTGTCATTTGCACCAAGTAAACTTTGTCCCACTCACCAAACATTTTACATACACGACTTCTCAGATAATTACGATATTCTACTAGGAAGAGAATATCTAGAATCATGCGAAGCAAAAATCGATTACAAAAATAAAACAGTTATCCTAAATGAACATTCATTTCAAATGAGATATGATCGTGAGGGTTCTGTTAAGGACAAGACTGCATCTCAATGCCTTGATCCGCCCCGTACAAATGATATAGCTGTTAATTACGCTATAAACAACGATCTAAATGAAACAAACCAATTTAGATTAAATCATCTGAACGATGAAGAAAAATCGAAACTTACCAAAGTTCTTTATGAGTTTAGTGACATTCAGTACAAAGAAAGTGAAAATTTGACTTTCACCAGTACAATTAAGCATGTCATCCAAACTAAACACGAAGATCCAATCCAAAAGCGACCATATAAGTATGCGCAAACATTCGACAAAGAAGTCGACAAACAAATCAAAGAAATGATTGAACAAGGTATCATTCGCAAATCAAACTCGCCTTATTGCTCACCAATTTGGATTGTGCCAAAGAAACGTGATGCATCAGGTAAAGAAAAGTTTCGTATAGTTATCGACTATCGAAACCTTAATGAAATAACAATTGATGATAAATATCCTATTCCGGTCATGGATGAAATATTAGACAAACTTGGAAAATGTCAGTATTTTACCACCATTGACCTTGCAAAAGGATTTCATCAGATTCAAATGGACCCACAAAGTATACCAAAAACAGCTTTTTCAACTAAAAACGGACATTACGAATACACTCGAATGCCTTTTGGGTTGAAAAATGCCCCCGCAACATTTCAACGTTGCATGAACAATCTGTTAGAAGATTTAATCTTCAAAGATTGCCTCGTATACATGGACGACATAATAGTGTATTCCACTTCATTGGAAGAACATCTATTATCGTTAAAAAGGGTATTCTCAAAACTACGAGAAGCTAATTTGAAATTACAACTAGACAAATGCGAATTTATGAAAAAGGAAACCGAATTCCTTGGACACATAATTACAACAGAGGGAATTAAAGCAAACCCAACAAAAATCTCTGCCATACAAAAATTTCCAATACCAAAAACAACAAAAGAAATAAAATCATTTTTAGGCCTTTGTGGTTATTATAGAAAATTCATTCCAAACTTCGCACACGTTGTAAAACCAATGACTCTAAAATTAAAGAAAGGTGCAACAATAAACACAAACGAACCAAATTACATTTCTGCTTTTGAAAAATTAAAAGTACTCATAACGTCCGATCCAATATTAGTTTATCCAAATTTCGAGAAACCATTTTGTCTCACAACTGATGCCAGCAACATTGCCATTGGAGCTGTTCTGTCTCAAAATCAAAAACCCATATGTTTCGCAAGTAGAACTCTAAATGAACATGAAATTAATTATGCAGCAATTGAAAAAGAACTTTTAGCCATCGTTTGGGCAACTAAATATTTCCGATCTTATCTCTACGGCAGAAAATTCGAGATCCTCAGTGATCATAAACCACTTGTTTGGCTTAATAATATTAAAGAACCAAACATGAAATTGCAACGATGGAAAATCAAATTAAATGAATTTGATTATCACATTAAATATGTACCAGGCAAAGAGAATTATGTTGCAGACGCTTTATCCAGAATTAAAATTGAAGAAAACTTGTTAGGAGAAACTCCTGACGTAACAGTAGCAACAATACATAGCGCCCAAGAGGACAACCAGTCCCACATTTCACTGACTGAAAGACCAATAAATTATTTTAAAAGACAAATAGAATTTGAAAAAAGTAACATAAATAACGTATCCGTAACTAACTATTTTCATAAAACAAAAATTTTAATAAAATATGTTGATATGACACCTAATCATGCTAAAGAATTAATTAAAGAATACTTATGTTCTAAGAAAAGTGTCATATATTTCAGCAACGAAGCCGATTTTCTTACTTTCCAAAATGCTTTCGTTGAAATAATAAGTCCCGATAATATAACAAAAGTAATGAGATCTACTAACAAACTAATAGACCTCCAAACGTACGCCGAATTTAAAGAATTCATAATAAATACACATCAAAAGTTATTACATCCAGGAATAGAAAAAATGACATTATTATTTAAAGAAAAATATTATTATCCAGATTACCAAAACTTAATACAGAATATAATTAATGAATGTAAAGTTTGTAACATAGCAAAAACAGAACATAGAAACACTAAATTAGCTTTTGAATTAACTCCAGAAACCCATAATCCCAGAGAAAAATATGTCATTGATTTCTACATGGTAGACAACAAACAATTTCTATCTTGCATAGACCTATATTCCAAATACGCAACTTTAATAGAAGTAAATGGTCGAGATTGGCTAGAAGCTAAAAGAGCTCTTTTAAAAGTATTTAATGACATGGGTAAACCAATCGAAATAAAAGCAGATAAAGACTCAGCATTTTTGTGCACCGCACTACAAATTTGGTTAAAATCAGAAGACGTAAATATAACAATCACAACTAGTAAAAACGGCATTTCAGATATAGAAAGATTTCATAAAACAGTGAACGAAAAATTAAGAATTGTCAATTCTGACACAAATCAGGAAGATAAGCTAACTAGATTCGAAATAATACTTTACACTTATAATCATAAAACTAAACATAATACGACTGGTAGAACACCAGCAGATATTTTCATTTACGCAGGAACTCCTGAGTATGAAACACAACTTAACAAGAAAAACAAAATAGAAAGACTTAATGAAAATAGAGCCGAATTTGAAATAGACACTAGATATAGAGAATCACCATTAGTAAGATCTAAATCGACAAACCCTTTTAAACAAACAGGAAAAATAACACAAATAGATGATAAACATTATGAAGAAGTAAACAGAGGTAGAAAGATAACTCATTATAAATCAAAATATAAAAAGAAGAAAGTAACTAATAAAAGTAAATACGATAATTCCAGATCAACCAATAACCCGAATCAAGATAATAACACTTCATAACTTATCAACCCTAAATAACTAAAATATGACTCACTCTCACATTTAAACGCTGAAAAAATAATAAATATTAAAACATCAACTTGGCTAAAAACAACTACTAATGAAATTTTGATCATTTCCCATATACCACGCGAAATTACAAATACCGCACTATACGACATTATTCCATACCCTGACGAAAATAAAAACATTTTAACTGAAACTATACATGACACTTACTACTTACAAGATAATAAAGCATTTACCGCAACAAATAAAGATTTAGTTATGAACAAATGTATTATTGGAATATTAAAACAAAATAAAACAGAATGCAGATATGCAAAAACACATAAAAACTATGAAATCAAATATGTAGAACCAAATATTATGTTAACATGGAACTTACCGAAAACTGTATTAAATCAAAATTGTATCAATAGAGAAATAATTATTGAAGGAAATAATATGATAAAAGCCCTAAATTGTTCACTCCAACTAGATGAAATATTAATAACCAACACTATGTTAGATTACACACAAACAGTTTATATAAATAATAACGTAACTAAATTAGAACCATTGTCATATGTCCAAACCAAAGAAATTATATTACAGCAAACAAAATTGTATAACATGTTCCAAATAATAACAATTACAGCATTAATAATAATTTTTATTGCATTAATATTGTACACTATCTTTAAATATAAGAATATTCCAAGAAAAATTATTGTAAATTATAAGAACAAAAACCAATCAACCCCAAACATACAATTAAACATTCAAAAAGATACAGAGTTAAGTCAAAATGAAACTGAACTTGAAGAAATTGTATTAGATCCAACATTATATCCAAAATTAACCGCCTGAGGACAGGCTCATTTCTTAAGGATGGGGAAGTAACATATGTAGAGACATATGTACCCACACAAAACGCCTAGCTCGCACTTTTCATTTATATTACGCATCCCATTCCCACAGAGTTAAACTAAACATTATAAAATAATCAAGTGGTGACAATAACAATTCTGGCTTCCCACGAACTTATCGAATATCATAAACAATTCGCCAGAATCGCTATTCCCACCATTGGGGTTGAAACTGCTGACGTTGCACAAATCCTGGCCGACAGAATTCTCTCAATCTCAATTCTCTCAATCTCTTCAAGATCGAGATCACTTTGTTTACATAAGAGCCAAAAGCTCCAAAAGTCTAAAGTCCAAAGCATAAAAGCTCAAAGCCGAGGTTTGTTATACGTCTGCAGAACATAGCATAAGTTAGTCTAGATTTACATCTGTACTCCGTAGCTTCGGTTTAATAAAAATAAATTATATTTTTTTGAACAACCAACTACCAAACTACGTTATTATATGTATTTAAATATATATATACATGCATGTATAAAATAATTTAATGAAGATACACTTCTCCTTTAAATATACATTTCACCTTTGTTTGCATTTTCTAATATCAAAATATCAATGTCCAAAACTCTACCACTCTTCTTCTTTTAAAAAACAAACAACACCACCAAAAATTCCCTCTCCTCTCCCTTGCGCTAGCCTCTAAAAACTCAACGTACGACTTTGCCACATTATATAAACTCCATACTATGCTATTTTATCCGACAACTCAACTAACTTTTCTGCATGCGTCTTGAGAACAGAACTCAACTTTTATCTTAAGCTGCTGTAAATAGAGATACAAGCTCAACTCCACGTTTTAGATTAGAATTTGTTTTGTCGCTTTTAAACTACCACCACTTTTATAGTCACTAATAAAACACGGGTATCCTTTTCTCCACTAAGGATAACCATCTTTCTCTCTAACATTTTTTGGGTCATAAAGCGTGTCTAAGAATTTACATCCCTCTCAAACTCTTATACTTCACTTTACCCCTATTTAATATGGATCTTTATTCTCCCCAATACATTGTTCTCAGGAGAGATTAAAACTGTACAAAACAATTTCTTCTGTTTCTTAGGGCCTTGCTGAAATACTAATCTTCATTACCTTCTATCGTATAACTTTTGTTTATTAACCTCATTCCCTTTTAGATCGCAGAACCATGCTTGGTGTAGTTTTCTTACACAAACTAATTAATGGTGAGTGAAAAATCCAAAATCAAAATGTGTTGTAAATCAAAACACTTGCAAGTTCTACAACGTTACAAAATTTATTGACTATCGAACGCGGAGAGACTGGCAGCGTGCGTGCGGTGTTTTACGAAATCAAATATCAACTGACTCGTCGCTGCCGCCAGCAGCACTCCCGAATGCAATTTGAGCTTACAGACTAGCTTACAGTATAAGAGAATCAATTCATTTTTACCTAACACTATCAACTCATTTTGTCTCTTAACTAATACTTAACTAATACTTCATTATGATCTTATACTAACTTATGCTATGATCCAACACCGGCCACCTTGAAGGGATCGCCTTCAATACACTGGTAGCCGTGCCAGCTTCGCAATTGGGCGCTTGATAAGGCCCATGCTGGTCTTAATGCCGACGACCCTGACCCGCCCGTCGCCTCCTGGAGTTACCTCCACGACTCTGCCCGTTGCCCACCGCGGGGGTGCCCCCCGCGCCCCCCTCCCCCCCTGTTTTGTGTTCCCCCTTCCCCTCCCCCCCCCCTCCGCCGCCTCCCCCCCCCCCCCCCCCCCCCGCGCCCCCCCCTCCCCCCCCCCCGTTTGTTCCCCCCCCCCCCTCCCCGCCCCGCCCCCCCCGTCTCCTGGAGGCCGGGGGGGGGGCCTCTCCGTCGCTGGGATCGCTCCTGCGGTGTTAGAGGCCTGGAATTGAGGATGGCCTCCACGTCTGCCAGGTGCCCTCGGACCTCGCTCTCCGTCAACGACGCGCTGCCTATTTGTCGCACGAGGAGGTGCTTGGCTGACTTCACCGCCGCCTCCCACAGTCCTCCGAAGTGCGGCGCTCTCGGAGGAATGAACCTCCACTCCATCCCTCGTTCCGCTGCGTACAGCTGCAGCCTGCTTTGCTGGTGGTTGAACGCCTCTTGGAACTCCCTCAGCTGATTGTTCGTTCCCACGAAATTCGTCGCTTGTCCGAGTATAGCCGGACGGGTATGCCACGTCGCGCGATGAAGCTGTTTATCGTACATAAAAATAGTTAGTGGACGTCTCTACAATTCCAAATAACAGCTTTCGAAGCAAAACAAACGAACACGGCAATATACATTTTAATTGGGGCTCGTCCTCTAATCCTCAGCGAGACGTTGACTGGACCACAAAAATCTACCCCACAAACATTAAATGGCCGAACCGCGGCAAATCGATCCGCCCATCCCATATTCTCAAACTTCGGTTATACCTAAGCACCTTTCCGAACTATCTGAACATCACGCACTTCACAGCCACATCCTCTCCTGAGTAGCATCACTCTTTCTCCTGATACATTGCCGTCACTCTCTCAATACATTTCACAAGCAAACAATTTTTTGGCATAAGAATAGGAAATTTCGTGTCATATTCTAGCGGTGCATTTGCAAGTCTGCCTCCTACTCGTATTAACGATACTCGCCTTCCGCACTCTTCCGATTTATGAATAAAGGGAGTTAATGATTGCAAACTTGGTTGCACGGTGTTTCCCTTTTTTTCTATCAAACTCCACCTTAAATTCTGCTCGCTGAACTAGTTCCACATTTTAAAAAAGCGAAGTTCAATTCCTTTGGTCCTAGTTCGACATTATTTCTTGTTTTGATCTTGAAACGAACTGTACAGTACGCCACTATTCGTACCAACTTGCGACATACGAAAACCGGGACATGAACTCAGGTAACCGACTCGCTGCTAACTGAGCAACGAGCGCTGACCTTTTGACCTCACTCTCTTTTAACTCATTCGGTATGTTGAAGTGTTCATTTTGAGGCCATTCTGTGTCGTCCTCGCAAAGAAATGGAGGCCTTCGAACCATATTGACTGTAACATCTTGAACTCACAACCTCTCGACGCCAAATCAGCTGGATTGCTTGATGTTGGCACATTCTCCAAGATACTTTAGGTGCATCTCTTGGATCCTGCAACTCGATTGCTACGAATGTTGCTAATGTTGAAGGGGAATATTTATCCAATGTAGTGTGATTTCTGAGTCAGTCCAGAAATTCACACTCTCGATTCGACAGCGATCCAACATATGCTGTATGGAGGACCACAGTTGAGCTAACATAAAAGCCGCACACAATTCAAGTCTGGGAATGGACTTGGTTTTGAGTGGAGCGACTTTTGCCTTTGCCGTTAGTAACCGGCAGACGGTGTTGGTACCGTCGTTAGCCCGAATGTAGATGCAGCAGCCGTAAGCTTGACTGGATCGTCCGCAAATCCATCACTTGTATGTTTCATTACTGCGTGAGCGTATCTGGGATAACTCTATCTATCTAAAAGATTCTCCTTGAACTTATCCCATCTGCTATGTAGTTCCATGGCAGTTATCGTCCCAAGCAACTCATGCGCCCCTCTTGAATTCTTGCCCGTATCTGATTGGCACAACAAACCAAGTGGCAAACACGTGCTCAACTGACAGAACCTTGGTGGGACAACTTAAAAGCTATCATCCAAGTGGTACTGGAAAGTATCCAATCTTGGTGTCCACCTCATACCAAGCGTTTTGGTCGAATCGCTCATTAAAACTTAGAAGTTTATCCTTTCCGCCTTCTTCTACAAACTGAGGATGGTTTGAAAACCATTTTGCCAATTGAAAACCGCCCGATTCGAGAATTTCGGCACTTGTTTGCATATTTTTCCAAGTTTCGATATCGTCACTCCCGTAAGCATATCATCGACGTAAAAATCATTGCAAATGATTTCTGAACCAAGAGCATGGGTGTCCCTATGACTCAAACCCAGCTCCTGCAAACATCTGATGGCCAAAAACGGTGCGGACCAGTTCCATACGTCACCGTGTTTAATTGATAAACTTGGAGCTCATCTGATGGGTTTTCGCGCCAAACAATTAGCTGAAATCGTCGATCGTCATGGGATATCTTACTTGACGATACATCTTTTTAATATCTGCCGTGAGGGCTATCGGCTCAGACGGAACCTTAGAAGCGACAAAATTAGATCCCTCTGAATAGTAGGACCTACCATGAGCAATTCATTTAGAGAGTGGGACATGTCGTCTTACAAGACGCGTCAAACACTACTCTAAGCTTGGTGGAACTACTTTCAGGTCTCAGGACGCACTGGTGTGGAATGACGTAGTGTGGGCCTGGTGGAACTTTTGTACCTAACGGAGACATGTGACCAAGGTCGAGATACTCGTTCATAAAACTCGTGTACATTTCCTTGAGTTCCAAATCCTTGGAAACTCTACGCTCTAATGCTAGGAACCGTCTTTTGGCTGTCTCAAAGGAGGAGCCCAGCACTTGGGGATCAGTCTTAAAGGGCAGCTGACCTCAAATCGTCCCTGTAACACTTCTTTAAATTCTCACACCTCTCTCACTTTGACATCATTATCTCTGGGATCTCCACTCCCAAATCTATCTACCACCACCTATCTTCGCTAGTAGGATAATTACTGCGCAGCAAACAGGGCTTTGGGTATCATTTTCTTGCATCGCCCGGATCTACCCAACCGAACAATGTCTTTTGCAGCAACGGACCGTTTTCTGCCAATCGAATTTGTCCAGTGCACAACAAATCAAAAAAGGAGTCGGCTCCCAGCAGCAGATCAATTCGCTGTGGCTTAAAAATGGACGCCACTCTATCTTACGGAATCTTCCACCGAGAATGGGAAGATCATAGTCAGTTGTCTGCTCTAATCGACTTTAGCACCCAGAAATCGGTCTAAAAAAGAACTCCGACACTACGTCGAACTCTTTTCGCTACTACCACTTCCTACTGATGTTACGTGGACTGCTCTTGCGCTGGAGCCGCAAAGCTTGACCAGACTTTCTGTCATGAATTTACCTGAAACCAGTCTAATACGCTCGACCTTTGATTCTACCGAATCTTCTTTTACAGTTATCACTCCGTTGCCAGGAGCACCTATCGACTTCGCAACCACTGATTAACTTGGCAGATGAACGGACACTTGCTCTCTCGCTCGTATTTATGCAGGAGAGTATTATGTGGGCAAACATACTCTACACTTTGACGCAGTGAGTTGACACTCTGTGTCCAAACAAAAATTAATGCAATACTAACGAATTAATTCTCATCTAATCCTCCAATATGTTGCCTCAATTTTTTCCATTTCTTTCTCGACCGTCTCAAATACGACTTTTTGCATACTTCATCGATTCTCTTTATTCTGGACTTTAACTTTCTTCAGCAGAAAGTCTGATATCGCCTGTTCAAAGCCATAACGCAATCGGCCCATTTCGGCTTTTATATCATTTCCTCATACTTCGATTTCTATCTCACCTGACAGACTATATGTATTAGAATTGCGTTAGCGAAATCTTCCTCATTCCCAACCGACATTAGCGAATCGAAAATTCCGACACTGAGTCAACCATTGTTCGAATTCCGAGTGCCGATGGCTTGGACATCGGCTCAATGTCGAACAACTGAGCGAGAGTGTCAAAGAAAATCAGGCATTTGTTGTCGTACACTCGACTTAAACTTTCTAATCCTTTGGGTAATCGTCAAACCTGGAAGGCTCTGATGGTCCCTAACGCCTCATCCGATAAGCACGAAATCAATATAATTCTCAAATATACACACATCTACTAAACTGTTGAACACCGTAAATTGTCTGTATTCCGAATGCTTACCACTGAACTTGGGCAACTTAAGTTTGGGCAGGTGAGAGTGGTGAGAAAGTGGAGGCACAGTTTCAGATGCCTGGTACCACTAAGGGCAACAGTATACGATCGAGCCAAATACACGTTTCCTCAGCATTGCGCGGCTAGTATTCAGATCTATCAATCGATCTCTGACTCAATCCATAGCCTTTGAAAGTATGATTAAGGATATCTAGCCGGCACTAATTTCGAACTTACTTGGAGTCACCATTTTATTTATAGTGAACTCCTTTGTCGTTCGATATCGCTCTCCACCTTTTCCAATTTAACGAATAGTTGACTTAGACGATCACTAAAACAAGCTCCTGCATCAACCAGATCGGTTTCATTAAGATCTGTTTTTTGCGCCATTTATTTTATTTTATTTTTTTAATTGATATATTTAATGCGCGTAAATTAACCTTTTTTTTTTTTTAAAAACGTACCTATTTGAATGCACGTAAGTGTACTTTTTTTTTTTTTAATTTGACCTATTCGAATCACGTAAGTGTACTCTCAAAATCAGCTGAACAGCAGGAAAATACAAAGCTGACTACACAGACCCTTCAATATCGAAATAATCACCTACACCAAATGCAAAACGCAGGCAAAACGTTTAACAGCTGAGAACAACAACACGAACGTAGTATCAAGCAACGAAGCGAAATACCAACAATAACTGAAATCTCGCACTAATTTCATACGTATATTATTATGTTCTAGTCTTATATATGTATAAGCAACAAACGATGCATCAACTAACAGCAACAACAACAGTGTACGTATCCGGTTCGCTGTACATACATAATTCGTGGAGTTCGATTAGTTATAACAACGGTGATTGAACAAACATACGCACACACAGGTACCCGCTTGTGTGCAGATTTAAAGAGAACGACAAAGCAAAGGTCAAAAACCACCACCGAATAGCCGTCGATCAAAACGAATAGCGGAATCAAAGAACAGCAATAGTAGATATAGTATATTATATCACGCACAAAATTTACAAATTTGATTTGAATTTGAATATATTTCTTTATTTTTAGTTTTCTCGTTAAATTTTTCTTCGAATTTTCTATAAATCACATTTATCAGTCCAAACCAAAGTCTGTTATTGCAATAAAGGGAGCGATACTTAATTATGTATGTACATATGTGCTATTTGCCGTTTCTATCACTTTCACCTATCACTACTCGTTTGGCACTTTACCTGGTCATCAAAGAGTCGCTCATTCTCATTCTGGGCATTCTATTCCAAGTATTTCCGCAACAATAGTGGTCCAACTCCAGAGTTTGTCTTCGTCCAGCTCAACAGGGAACAGCTCCAAGAACCAGGCAGCAGTAACACCGAAACCAACACACACGCACACCAAGCCTCGAAATGTCTAATAATTAGACCGACAACCGCGTAAGAAAGTCCCTGCTCGGGCGCCAATGAAAAATCCAAAATCAAAATGTGTTGTAAATCAAAACACTTGCAAGTTCTACAACGTTACAAAATTTATTGACTATCAACGCGGAAGACTGGCGCGTGCGTGCGGTGTTTTACGAAATCAAATATCAACTGACTCGTCGCTGCCGCCAGCACACTCCCGAATGCAATTTGACTTACAGACTACTTACAGTATAAAGAATCAATTCATTTTTACCTAACACTATCAATTCATTTTGTCTCTTAACTAATACTTACATTATGATCTTATCTAACTTATCTATATCCAACATGAATTGATTCATCGTATCTAATTAGCCAAATAAGTTTTGCCGTTCCGATCCGAAATACTAGAAATTTTCTTCCTTTGTCCCTTCAACGCTGTACCACGAATTATGCTTTACATAATCCGTTTCGTATCTTATGTAATAACTATATAATCTTTTCATGTAGTTGCGGCCACTTCTTTGTCTTCTCTTGGAATGTCAGTTCTCTCTTATATATCTAATCAATCTACATAGTATTGTTTGCCTTTAATGTTATATCGTAGTATCTTTTAATATACTTTTTTTTATCGTTCTCGCGTATTTCGTTCCCGCGTGCATTACCGTTTATTACTAACATTACTAACATTTGATTTAATTATTTTTATTTTTTTTTGTTTGGTCTGGTTAGTGTTTTTCTGGGGTTTTTCTAACCCTTGCAACGAATGTTGGACCAACGTTTCTTAATGTTTTTTATTTTTCTAATATTTCCCCAGTTAGTTAATTCATTAATTAATTAAACTTAAATTTAATTCCTAATTTCAATTTTATAACTTTTTTTTGTTTTTAACGTAAATTTGAATCTTATTTTTGAAATATTTTGTTAATTTTAAATTTCTTTAATTTAATTGATTTTTTTTTGTGTCGACTGCCCATAGTCTGACAGTAAATAAATAAATAAATAAATAAATAAATAAGGAATTTTTTAAATATAATATACCATGCATATGTATGAACCAATCGTGTTATCACATTTTTGAGTTGGCTGGCAGTTGTGATTGTTAATTGAGCACTCTTTAATATCTACAGGAAGTGTGCACATACAACAAATGTTAGTGAATACATTTATTTTTATTGGCATTTGTATACTATACTATACCCACGCACTCATTTTGTGTGGTTTGCAGACAGTTACAGTAATAACTGCCTATGGTATTCTTGCATTTCTTATGCACTTCCGATTTGCATGTATTTGTAGTATTGAAATTAAACTCATCAATGTCAACAAAACTGCCTTTCTTGAGGTAGAAACCCGTGCCACGTATCCACCTGGAGTATTGGTACATTCGTAGCCCTTCTCACAGTGTGACTTCTAGCATTCATCCTCGTCCTAAAAACATTAATATACAAATAATTATAATATATATAAAAAAACTTTTCTGCCCTGTTGTCTATTTACTTTTACCCACCATCACAATCCTCCAGTTTTCATTATAATCAAATTCTTTGGGGCAGCTCTTGGCCTTGATGTTAAGACAACTATAGGAGCCAGTCTGATTATGACAATATTGTGTAGATTTGCAGGTTTGTTCTTTGTATTCATCCACATGAACACATTTGCCATGATTTGAGTCTAGATAGTATCTTTTAAATAAATATGTCTAATAAAAAAAAAAAAAAAAAAAAGATAGTATCTATCCCCCTTCTACTGTGAGCATGTCACATTGTTATCATCCGACTTGAAGCCGGGATTACAACTGCATTTGTATGCATCAAATGTGTTTTCACAAATATGTGCACACAGATTTGGCACCTTTTCACAAATGTCATCTAAAAATTAAAAAAAGAATTAAATAATTTTGAAATTTTATTTAATTAAAAGTTAAAACAATTGTACCATCCTCATTTTCCTTCCTTTGATCTAATTCCTCCTTATGGTTATCATCCTTATCATTGTCGACTTCGTCTTTGGGTTCAACTGGCTGTGGAACATCAACAGTGTCCAGTTTATCGTCAGTCTCAGAACTGGTCAAGCTATTACCAGCCCAGCAAATGCGATAGTATTCGATATTCGATAGAAAAGAGAATGAGGGATCCTTGCACTTCTGCTGACTGGTCCTGACTGCCAGACCAACTAAAATGAAATAACTAATTCAATGAAATATTTAATGAGTTAAGAGTACTTTAAGTGCTTTCCTTGACATGCCAGACAGCAATCCGTATACAAAATGGATGTATAATTAAGTCCATTCACGCATTTGGTTCCTTCAAGTGCCGCCAAGCAACGCAGTTCACAGTTCCTTTGCTGCTGTTCACGGGAACAACAACATAGTCCAAGCCATAGCCCTGGAATACTATTTACAGATGACTCTGACTTTTCGCGTCCATTCGTTGTGCGTTCATTTCTAAGTCCACTAATGCAAACCTTTCGTATGTAATCCCCGATTTGTTCTATTAATTGGTTTTTAAACAAATATTATTATTAATATAAAAGTAGTCCAGACTTGCCGTCTACATGTCTACATGCTGATAGCATAATCATCTTATCTGTCGCTAAATAAGTAAACAAGCAAGCCTGAACATTGCCGAGTCAGTACTTGGATACAAACACCCTGTGACAAAGTCTAGGGTAGTCAGCACGTGTTCACACCCAAGCGTTAATTCGCTCAATTTCACGTTTAAATGTTCTAAAAATTAAATAAATTTCTTAGTATTTCCCTGTAATATATCTTTAGGGTCCTTCTTCTCTAAATTATGTTTATTTTATAATAATTCAGCTGTTTACTCATGACATACCATTTCCAAACACCAAGCAAATCAACTTTAGATAGTTTAATTTTCAGTCATTTGTTTCAGTACAAACATATCTAAAACTATTTCCCCTACTTCAATTTACAATATGGATATACTTAGATCTGTGGCGGGTAAGAAGAGCAGACAGAGAAAATATGTGTTTTGCACTGAGCGAATCGCACTTGAGGTAGAAACCCGTGCCACAGGTTTCCTGACCATCCGCGGGTGTGCAGTCGTATCCACCTGGAGTATTGGTACATTCGTAGCCCTTCTCAAGGGGTGACTTCTGGCATATAATAATATTATAATTATAATATATATATAAAAAAACTTTTCTGCCCTGTTGTCCATTTACTTTTACCCACCATCACAATCCTCCAGTTTTCATTATAATCAAATTCTTTGGGGTAGCTCTCGGCCTTGACGTTAAGACAACGATAGGAGCCAGTCTGATTATGACAATATTGTTTAGATTTGCAGGTTTGCAACTGTTCTTTGTATTCATCCGCATCAACACATTTGCCATGATTTGAGTCTTGATAGTATATATCCCTCTTCTACTGTGAGCATGTCACGTTGTTATCATCCAACTTGAAGCCGGGATTACAACTGCATTTGTATGATAATTGTTTTATGTGCAATTGCCCATTCTCACAATGTCATCTAATTAAAGAATTAAAAAAAATTTAAAAAGTTAAAAAATTGTGCCATCCTATTTTCCTTCCTTTGATCTAAACTCTTATGGTTATCATCCAGATCATTGTCGACTTCGTCTTCGGGTTTAACGGGCTGTGGAACATCAACAGTGTCAGTTATGTCAGTCTCAGAACTGGTCAAGCTATTCCAGCACAGCAAATTCGATAGTACTTGATGTTCGATAGAAAGGAAAATAAGGGATCCTTGCACTTCTGCTGACTGGCTTTGACTGCCAGACCAACTAAAATGAAGTAACTAATTCAATAAATTATTTATTTCCTGTGACAAAGTCTAGGGTAGTCAGCACGTGTTCACACCCAAGCGTTAATTCGCTCAATTTCACGTTTAAATGTTCTAAAAATTAAATAAATTTCTTAGTATTTCCCTGTAAATATCTGTAGGGTCCTTCTTCTCTAAATTAGTTTATTTTATAATAATTCAGCTGTTTACTTATGACATACCCTCACCGAGCACAGGTCTGTTTAATCCCACCGACAGAAACAAAACTAATCCGAAAATTTAAAACCTTAAAACCGATAGAGCAAGCATCTCGAAGATTTAAATGCAGTTACTAATTTAGATTTATAGTTTTCTAGCCTTGTAGCCGTTTAATTGTGGATTTCACCCGATCCGTTATAATGCGCTTTATGTGACTGCGTTTCTCGACCGACTAACAAGCGACTACCTTGGTTTCTTGTCTAAGATAAAGTCGAAGATAAGTCTAACGGATAAAGATACAAAAAAAATGAAGCTGAAGACTTGCGTCACATAAAAACTTGCGAACCAAAATTAGTTATACCCTGCAGAACACAGCTAATGGCTCCATCTTCGGTCTAAATAAGATTTGTAATCAATTTAAATTTAATTTAGTATTTGTTTAAGTACAAAATATCTAGAACTATTCCCTACTTCAATAAATATGGATACACTTAACTGTGGCGGGCAGAAGAGCAACAGAGAAAATATGTGTTTTCACTAGCAATCCACTACATAAAAATTTAAAGATATTTTCTCATCCTAAACATACTTTATATTTTAAGCTTAGTCTTTAACCAACAAACATAAAATCTAATTGTTTAAAAGCATATATATATTTTAATAAGTATTTTTTGCGTACACTACCTGCCCGGTGACTTATCTTTATCTTTGTGATTACCGTAAGTGGGCCCCCACCACTAATAAGTATATTTATACATCTATACTAAATTCGGTGTCTCAATTTATAATGTTATATTATTACATAATATTTAAAATCAAACAAGTGATTTTAAGTAGTTAAAGATAAATAATTCAAAAAACAGCAATTGAAAGTTACAATTTTAAAGGGGTGTAAGTGTATAAGTTCTTATAATTTCTTGCAGTGTATTTGGTTTAGTTGTACCCCATTGTAAGAACATTTGCCATTTCTTTGCCCGCTAGCAGTTAATTACCTTTAATTCGGCGAATATTGCCAAATGCAGCACCCCAATGTCCTCCTACACAGCATAAATAATAATAATTGATTAGATTACTCATTAGTCTATGTGGTAACGTTGCCCTTTCGTTTGGGTTATTAGTGAAATTGCAAATATATGAGTATGACAATGCAGGCCTCAAATTGTTACCCCTTCCTCGATATCATTTGGCTCCAAAAGTAATATCACAAATAGAATTTGGGGAGTGTAACTATGTAGTAAAAAAATAAAAAAGACACCTAAATAAACACGCATTCACTGCAACCACCTTCGACATTTCAAGAACACGAACTAAACTCAGTGATTAAAAACCTCCATTTATTACAGCGCGTTGATTGAAGCGTGCGGAAACGGATGTCATATTCAGGGCTGGTTGATATAATAATAGCAACCAAAAATCTCCTTTCGACTTGTAGCGGGTTTAAGCCGAAAAAATTGTGAATGAACCGTGTCTGTATCCTGTTACGTGTCGCGTGTTGCTCTGCCATTATAGTATTTAATCCGCGACCACAAAAACTACAATTTGGCTTAGGTACACCATCGGTGGTTAGTGGCCAGCATTACACCACCACTCAATACCACCCAAAAGCAAGAAAGTATCTTAATCCAGGGTAGCACGCTATTCAAACTTCAAATATAACAAGTAATAAAACACTCCCTTGTCACAACTATCTTGACTATTTTTATAATCCCGTATTTAAAGTGCATCCACACAAGAATGCAACACTTTTGTAACTATATGAACTTTGAAAACTGACACAGGTGCGTTATTTAAACTAATTGAAGTATTTTTAGTCACTACTAAAGTGGAATTGGCAATCCAAATACGAAAATGGTTTCCAGAGTATCGCCATTCAAAATGGGTGTAGTAGGTTAAATCATTTCATTGGCTAATTGATTCTCACCAACTTTTGAATTGTGGCTAATCATCGATAAACATTACGACCTGCCCGAATATCGACACGGCAAGTTAAAAAGCTCATGCTGCACCTCCGTTAATTTTATTATTTTTGTCAATTAATCCAGTTGAGCCGAGCTTGTCCTAGATTTCAGTTTCTTTTTCTTCTGAGCGGCCTTCCTTTTGGTAGACTTCTTTTTAGACCCCGTACTCTTTAAAAAAGAGTAAAGGGGGTCTATTAAGTTTGTCAGAAGCGAGATGTGCGTAACAGGCAGAAGGAGGCGTGGCCGACCCCATAAGAAAATCTTGATCAGCATCAACAGCCGAGTCGATATAGCAATGTCCGTCTGTCTGTCTGTCCGTCCGTAGAACACCTGGACTTAAACTACAAGAGCTAGAGACACCAAATTTGGAAAGTAAGTCCGTTATTTTCTCGAGCAGATCAAGTTTATTTCAAATTGTTGCCACGCCCCCTACCGCCCCCGCAATAAGCAAAAAACCAGACACACCTCGAAAAAATTTGGGTTTTAAGCGAATAACTCAAAGTTATGGACTTAGGAGCACCAATGTACGCAGGTTCCCAGAGACAGCCTAAATGCAATGTCATTTAAGTTTTGAACTGCCACGCCCCCTTTGCTCATAGGAACTAAAAAACTCTCCAATTTCAATGCCTTTTTCTAAGATTAAATCAAATAAGTGTGTAATTTAAATTTGCTTAGAGACTTACTATTCTAACTTTCCTGAAAGTGGATCAAAATCCTATGTCAAACAACAAGAAATACGGTTCAAAGTCGAAGTTATTTTAAAGCAAAATCACTGCACGCGCGCAACACATACAAACAAACACAGAAACATACAAAATATGTTCGAACGTTTTCTCACCTGCCTTGGCGGCAGTTAGTGAATTCATTAATTAATTAAACTTAAATTTAATCCTAATTTCAATTTTATAACTTTTTTTTGTTTTTAACGAAATTTAATCTTATTGAAATTTTGTTAATTTTAAATTTCTTTAATTTAATTATTTTTTTGTGTCGACTGCCCATAGTCTGACAGTAAATAAATAAATAATAAATAAATAAATAAGGAATTTTTTAAATATAATATACCAGCATATGTATGAACCAATCGTGTTATCAATTTTTGAGTTGGCTGGAGTTGTATTGTTAATTGAGACTCTTTAATATCTACAGGAAGTGTGCACATACAACAAATGTTAGTGAATAATTTATTTTTATTGGCATTTGTATACTATACTAACCCACGCACTCATTTTGTGTGGTTTGCAGACAGTTACAGTAATAACTGCCTATGGTATTCTTGATTTCTTATGCACTTCCGATTTGCATGTATTTGTAGTATTGAATTAAACTCATCAATGTCAACAAAACTGCCTTTCTTGAGGTAGAAACCCGTGCCACGTATCCACCTGGAGTATTGGTACATTCGTAGCCCTTCTCACAGTGTGACTTCTAGCATTCATCCTCGTCCTAAAAACATTAATATACAAATAATTATAATATATATAAAAAACTTTTCTGCCCTGTTGTCTATTTACTTTTACCCACCATCACAATCCTCCAGTTTTCATTATAATCAAATTCTTTGGGGCAGCTCTTGGCCTTGATGTTAAGACAACTATAGGAGCCAGTCTGATTATGACAATATTGTGTAGATTTGCAGGTTTGTTCTTTGTATTCATCCACATGAACACATTTGCCATGATTTGAGTCTAGATAGTATCTTTTAAATAAATATGTCTAATAAAAAAAAAAAAAAAGATAGTATCTATCCCCCTTCTACTGTGAGCATGTCACATTGTTATCATCCGACTTGAAGCCGGGATTACAACTGCATTTGTATGCATCAAATGTGTTTTCACAAATATGTGCACACAGATTTGGCACCTTTTCACAAATTCATCTAAAAATTAAAAAAAGAATTAAATAATTTTGAAATTTTATTTAATTAAAAGTTAAAACAATTGTACCATCCTCATTTTCCTTCCTTTGATCTAATTCCTCCTTATGGTTATCATCCTTATCATTGTCGACTTGTCTTTGGGTTCAACTGGCTGTGGAACATCAACAGTGTCCAGTTTATCGTCAGTCTCAGAACTGGTCAAGCTATTACCAGCCCAGCAAATGCGATAGTATTCGATATTCGATAGAAAAGAGAATGAGGGATCCTTGCACTTCTGCTGACTGGTCCTGACTGCCAGACCAACTAAAATGAAATAACTAATTCAATGAAATATTTAATGAGTTAAGAGTACTTTAAGTGCTTTCCTTGACATGCCAGACAGCAATCCGTATACAAAATGGATGTATAATTAAGTCCATTCACGCATTTGGTTCCTTCAAGTGCCGCCAAGCAACGCAGTTCACAGTTCCTTTGCTGCTGTTCACGGGAACAACAACATAGTCCAAGCCATAGCCCTGGAATACTATTTACAGATGACTCTGACTTTTCGCGTCCATTCGTTGTGCGTTCATTTCTAAGTCCACTAATGCAAACCTTTCGTATGTAATCCCCGATTTGTTCTATTAATTGGTTTTTAAACAAATATTATTATTAATATAAAAGTAGTCCAGACTTGCCGTTCTACATGTCTACATGCTGATAGCATAATCATCTTATCTGTCGCTAAATAAGTAAACAAGCAAGCCTGAACATTGCCGAGTCAGTACTTGGATACAAACACCCTGTGACAAAGTCTAGGGTAGTCAGCACGTGTTCACACCCAAGCGTTAGTTCGCTCAATTTCACGTTTAAATGTTCTAAAAATTAAATAAATTTCTTAGTATTTCCCTGTAATATATCTTTAGGGTCCTTCTTCTCTAAATTATGTTTATTTTATAATAATTCAGCTGTTTACTCATGACATACCATTTCCAAACACCAAGCAAATCAACTTTAGATAGTTTAATTTTCAGTCATTTGTTTCAGTACAAACATATCTAAAACTATTTCCCCTACTTCAATTTACAATATGGATATACTTAGATCTGTGGCGGGTAAGAAGAGCAGACAGAGAAAATATGTGTTTTGCACTAGCGAATCGCACTTGAGGTAGAAACCCGTGCCACAGGTTTCCTACCATCCGCGGGTGTGCGTCGTATCCACCTGGAGTATTGGTACATTCGTAGCCCTTCTCAAGGGGTGACTTCTGGCATATAATAATATTATAATTATAATATATATATAAAAAAACTTTTCTGCCCTGTTGTCCATTTACTTTTACCCAACATCACAATCCTCCATTTTCATTATAATCAAATTCTTTGGGGTAGCTCTCGGCCTTACGTTAAGACAACATAGGAGCCAGTCTGATTATGACAATATTGTTTAGATTTGAGGTTTGCAACTGTTCTTTGTATTCATCCGCATCAACACATTTCCATGATTTGAGTCTTGATAGTATATATCCCCCTTCTACTGTGAGCATGTCACGTTGTTATCATCCAACTTGAAGCCGGGATTACAACTGCATTTGTATGCATCAAATGTGTTTTCACAAATATGTGCACACAGATTTGGCCCATTCTCACAAATGTCATCTAAAAATTAAAACAAGAATTAAATAATTTTAAAATTTTATTTAATTAAAAGTTAAAACAATTGTGCCATCCTCATTTTCCTTCCTTTGATCTAATTACTCTTCATGGTTATCATCCAGATCATTGTCGACTTCGTCTTCGGGTTTAACGGGCTGTGGAACATCAACAGTGTCCAGTTTATTGTCAGTCTCAGAACTGGTCAAGCTATTTCCAGCACAGCAAATTCGATAGTACTTGATGTTCGATAGAAAGGAAAATAAAGGATCCTTGCACTTCTGCTGACTGGCTTTGACTGGCAGACCAACTAAAATGAAGTAACTAATTCAATAAATTATTTATTTCCTGTGACAAAGTCTAGGGTAGTCAGCACGTGTTCACACCCAAGCGTTAATTCGCTCAATTTCACGTTTAAATGTTCTAAAAATTAAATAAATTTCTTAGTATTTCCCTGTAATATATCTGTAGGGTCCTTCTTCTCTAAATTATGTTTATTTTATAATAATTCAGCTGTTTACTTATGACATACCCTCACCGAGCACAGGTCTGTTTAATCCCACCGACAGAAACAAAACTAATCCGAATATATTTAAATACCTTAAAACCGATAGAGCAAGCATCTCGAATGATTTAAATGCAGTTACTAATTTAGCATTTATTAGTTTTCTAGCCTTGTAGCCGTTTAATTGTGGATTTCACCCGATCCGTTATAATGCGCTTTATGTGACTGCGTTTCTCGACCGACTAACAAGCGACTACCTTGGTTTCTTGTCTAAGATAAAGTCGAAGATAAGTCTACACGGATAAAGATACAAACATATATACATGAAGCTGCAAGTACTTGCGGATCAACATAGATAAACTTGCGGAACTCAGAACATTTAGTTGATACCCTGCAGAACACAGCTAATGGGCAGTCCATCTTTCGGTGCTATAAATTATGAGCATGTTTGTAATTCAACTTTAGATAGTTTAATTTTTAGTCATTTGTTTAAGTACAAACATATCTAGAACTATTTCCCTACTTCAATGTACAATATGGATACACTTAGATCTGTGGCGGGCAAGAAGAGCAGACAGAGAAAATATGTGTTTTGCACTGAGCGAATCGCACTGAGCATAAAATATTTAAAGATATTTTCTCATCCTAAACATACTTTATATGTTTAAGCTTAGTCTTTAACCAGACAAACATAAAATGCTCACATTTTGTTTAAATATTTGCATTATATTTAAAAATATTTATTTAGTATGTTTAATAAGTCGCAGATTTGTTTTTGCAGTGTATTCACTTGCGTATTGGAGTAAAGCTTTCCTCCCTTTTTTAAGAGTCCACCTTCTGACAGCCTTCGTTTTGTACCAGTGCCAGCGGTTGTATCTGTATCTTTATCTTTGTGATTAGCCGAATAAGTTGGGCCCCCACCACTAATAAGTATATTTATACATCTATACTAAATTCGGTGTCTGCACATTTATAATGTTATCATTATGTACATAATATTTAAAATCAAACAAGTGATGTTTGAAGTAGTTAAAGATAATATAATTCACACAAGAATTCAAGGCTATATGTTGAAAGTTAAGCATATTTTTAAAGGGGTGTAAGTGTATAAGTTCTTCATAATTTCTTGCAGTGTATTTGGTTTAGTTGTACCCCATTGTGAAGAACATTTTGCCATTTCTTTTGCCCGCTAGCAGTTAATTACCTTTAATTCGGCGAATATTGCCAAATGCAGCACCCCAATGTCCTCCTACACAGCATAAATAATAATAATTGATTAGATTACTCATTAGTCTATGTGGTAACGTTGCCCTTTCGTTTGGGTTATTAGTGAAATTGCAAATATATGAGTATGACAATGGCAGGCCTCAAATTGTTAGCCCCTTCCTCGATATCATTTGGCTCCAAAAAGTAATTATCACAAACTAGATACAGCTGTTTTTGGGGGAGTGGGTAACGTATTGTTTAGTTTAGCTTAAAATTGAATTGAAAACTTGTAAGTATTCGACGCTCAAATCTCAAATTCACTGCCAATTCACTGGCAATAACCATGCAACGTTTCGACCATTTCAAGGAACACGTGAACTAAACTCAGTTGCAATTAAATATGCCAGCAATTTTCGGCTGGTCTCCCATTTTATTGACAGCAGCGCGTTGCAATTGAAGCGTGCGGAAACGGATGTCATATTCAGGGCTGGTTGATATAATAATAGCAACCAAAAATGCTCCTTTCGATGCTTGCGTAGGCGGGTTTAAGCTTCTGTTAATAACATATCATTTTTGTGACATGAACCGTGTGCTGTATCCTGTTACGTGTCGCGTGTTGCTCTGCAGCAATTATGAGTATTTAATCCGCGACCACAAAAACTACAATTTGGCTTAGGTAGCACCATGCGGTGGTTAAGTGGCCAGCAATTACACCACCACTCAATACCACCCAAAAGCAAGAAAGTATCTTAATCCAGGGTAGCACGCTATTCAAATGCTTCAGAATTATTAATCACAGTAAGTAAATAATATTTCACTCCCTTGTCAGCAACTATCTTGACTATTTTTAGTACATTCCCGTATTTAAAGTGCATCCACACAAGAATGCAACACTTTTGTAACTATATTTGAACTTTGAAAACTGACGGACAGGTGGCGTTTATTTAAACTAATTGAAGTATTTTTAGTGCACTACTAAAGTGGAATTGGCAATCCAAATGACGAAACATGGTTTCCAGCAGTATCGCCATTCAAAATGGGTGTAGTAGGTTCATAATCAGTTTCCATTGGCTCAATTGGATTCTGCACCAACTTTTGAATTGGTGGCTGAATCATCGATGAAACATTACGACCTGCCCGAATATCGACACGGCAAGTTAAAAAGCTCATTAGGCTCGTGCGACACTCGGCGTTAATTTTATTATTTTTGTCAATTAATCCAGTTGAGCGCAGAGCTTGTCCTAGCATTTCAGTTTGCTTTTTCTTCTGAGCGGCCTTCCTTTTGGTAGACTTCTTTTTAGACCCCGTACTCTTTAAAAAAGAGTAAAGGGGGTCTATTAAGTTTGTCAGAAGCGAGATGTGCGTAACAGGCAGAAGGAGGCGTGGCCGACCCCATAAAGTATATATATTCTTGATCAGCATCAACAGCCGAGTCGATATAGCAATGTCCGTCTGTCTGTCTGTCCGTCCGTATGAACACCTGGATCTTTTAAACTACAAGAGCTAGAGACACCAAATTTGGAAAGTAAGTCCGTTATTTTCTCGAGCAGATCAAGTTTATTTCAAATTGTTGCCACGCCCCCTACCGCCCCCGCAATAAGCAAAAAACCAGACACACCTCGAAAAAATTTGGGTTTTAAGCGAATAACTCAATAGTTATGGCACTTAGGAGCACCAATTTTGGTACGCAGGTTCCCAGAGACAGCCTAAATGCAATGTCATTTAAAGTTTTGAACTGCCACGCCCCCTTTGCTCATAGGAACTAAAAAACTCTCCAATTTCAATGCCTTTTTCTAAGGCATTAAATCAAATAGTACAGTGTTGTAATTTAACATTTGCTTAGAGACTTACTATTTCTAACTTTCCTGAAAGTGGCATCAAAATCCTATGTCAAACAACAGAGAAATTACGGTTCAAAGTCGAAGTTATTTTAAAGCAAAATCACTGCACGCGCGCAACACATACAAACAAACACAGAAACATACAAACATATGTTCGAACGTTTTCTCTACCTGCCTTGGCGGCAGCGCTGCCCGGAGCCGCTGGCCGCGCCGACCAATGCTATGCATACACACATATGTATGAGCACACATACATATTTGCAAATAATCGAAAGAATGATAGAAGGGGGTCGTGGTGCAACTGGTAGAGTTGCGGCGCAATATGGAACCTTCGTATGGATCGCGGGTTCGAATGCTGACAATGACGATTGTTAATTTATTTACTTTTTAATTTCAATTCAAAATATAAATATTTCATTTTAATTTTTTTAATTTCATTTTAAAATTTTTATTTTAATAAAATGGGCACTACTATGGGAGTACGGGGTCTTTTACAGTCGGCTCGATCGACTGTAGCCTTTCTTACTTGTTTGTAGTGCGGTTAGTGCGTTTCTATTAGCAACAAATTGTAAATTGTTTTTCTAAAAATTCTTAATTATATATGTTACCAATCCTGGATCAGGTTGAGGACTTGCTTGACATTTACATAGTATATACTCCGAGTTGCGAGATACTCTTAAGAGTCCAACTTGCTTGCAACTGCAAAGTTGTAAGCGCGTTCAAAACTAAACGATTCATTGTCTGACGTACCGAAGAATTATCCATGTTTCTAAATTAACTTAGGTAAATTTTTTCAGATTTTATGATGCTTCAAATTTCCTTATAAATCGTTATAAAAATATATGTTCTTCCCAGCTTGAAATTGTAGGGTGGAGTGAGGAAATACGTTCCAGTAATATAGTATCTTAAATAAATACAGAAACTGAGCCTACTGTGGAATAAGTAAAATAAGATTTGGTTTTTAAACTTTTGATTTCGTATATATTCTTTGTGCATTGTTTTTTTGTTGTTTTTTATTTTTGTTTATAATTCCCCTTACATTTATTGTACAACGTGCTTGTAAGCGCGCGGAACCCTCCAGATAATGCAGCCACCTCCCGCACAACAGACCGAGGGGCACACCGCATAACGTACGGCTAACGAAAAACGCGGAACGAATTTGTTAACTCAGAAACAATACAATTTTTAAAAATATAATACAAACATCAAAAATAATAAGTTAAACTATTCAATCAGTACTACAAATATAATAATTTAAACTATATTAATTAAAGCCTAGACAAGTGACAGAGAAGAGAAGTTCTAATTAAAGGTATTGACGAAGAACTACCTACAACTCGAAAAAGTTTGTTGTAGTTACTACATAATACTCGGAACGAGTTGTGGATAGCAAAGTTAGTAGAGCAACATTGAAGAGAGAGGGGAAGAAAGTATCTAGTGGGTCTGATCGGAACAGCGAAACTAACTTGGCTGACTAATTCGGTAGAATCAATTTCACCGTTGATTAGTAGGAAAATTACACCGAGTGCCGATCTACGATCAGACAAAGAAGGAAAATTTATTAGTAAAAGTCTACTACGATAGGAAGGCAGGCGTATATTAGGGTTCCAGTTAAGGGCCCTTAGGGCAAAAAGAAGGAAATGTTTTTGAACAGATTCTATTCTATCTAGATGAATTCTGAATTGGGGAGACCAAATACAAGATCCATATTCAAGAATAGGACTTACCAAGGAGGTGAAAAGTCTTTTTGTTAAATAGTGATCATTAAAATCTTTTGATCAGCGCTTTTGAAGCCCAGAACACCAAAAGTACGATTCGTAATTGACTAAATATGCTTACCGAACTTAAGCCTCAATTCTTTGAAGAGAGTTGTCATTCAGAATGTAATTTTTTAGAAAGGGGTTTCGCCCTTAATGAAGGGCATTACGTTATAGTTCAGATTTAATAAATTGGCTTGACCCCAGGATTGAAAGCTGTAGAGATCGGATTGTAATCTGGTTCCAAGAAGAGACTCAGAAGCCGAAACACAGAGTTTGACATCATCGGCATACATGAGTACCCGAGAGTGACTAATTGCAGATGGCAGATCGTTTATGAACAATATAAACAGCAAAGGACCGAGATGGCTTTCTTGTGGGACGCCGGAAGTAACTTGAACTGATTTCGATAATGAATCTGTTCTAAAACTTAAGTAATTCGAAATCCAAAGAATAAAATTATAGGAAAGCCCCAAAAGATTGAGTTTATGTATTAAGAGGCTGTGGTTAACGGACGTCAGTTTGAAACTTTTTGCCGCAGCGAAATGATGTAAATTCTAACAGGTTGGTGGTAGTGGATCTATATTTCACAAACCCATGCTGGCAGGGTGAAATTATAGATCTACAGATCAACAGATTGAGATGTTATTATTTTCTCAAAAGTCTTGGGAATAGCAGACAACTTGGGAATAGTTGCAGACATTAGATTTGTTTCCTTTTTTTGTGAAGACGAATAATTGAAAATGATTTCGAAACTTTAGTAAAACATCCTGATTCAAATTAAATAGTTTATACAAAGGTTTTAAAAAGCCAACTGCACAATTTCTTAGCACACAGCCTGGGACTCCGTCCACTCCAGGTGAAAAAAACAGGTTTAATTGACATTAGAGTATGTAAAAGCGAACTTTCAGTGATTATTGGCTGAAAATTACTATTTAAGTAGTTTACATGGGGAGGGTATGGTGAATCAGAATTATAGACTAGCTTAGAATAAGTCGTTTGAAAAAAATCGGCAAATAAATCGGCTATAGCCTGATCTGAATGAGCAGTTTCCCTTTCAAAGACTACACTAGATGGAAGCGTTGATAATTTACGCTTCGAATTAGAGAAGTTATAAAACCGTTTAGGATTCCTATGGAATCGTTGTCCACAATCAGAAAAGTATTCCTTAAACAAGAAAGAAAAGTACAGTCGAGTACGCCCGACCGTAATATACTCTCTGCATTTTTTCCCGATTAAGCTATTAAAATCGGTCTTGAGATATTACAATGTGTAGTACTTGCATTAAAACACGTTAAAACACAAGTAAGAAAAGTACAGTCGAGCACGCCCGACCGTAAAATACTCTCTGCATTTTTTCGCGATTTAATTATTAAAATCGGTCTAGAGATATTACAATGTGTAGTACTTGCATTAAAACACGTTGAAACAAAAACAATCTAAGCATAATCACACATACATCTGTTTGTCTGTATGGGAATACACATACGAAAGCCAACATATGATGCATATACATGTATGTATGTATGTGTGTATTCAGCGCGGCCAGCGACTGCGGGCAGCGCTGCCGCCACGCAAGCAACGAAAACATTCAAACATGTGCTTGTAAGTTTCTGTCTCGCTAGCACGCTGCCGTCACATGTGCTTGTATGTTTCTGTCTCACTTGCACTCATACATGATATTGCATTCGGTTATCAATATTGCAACGCTTCTAGTTTTCTTGTTTATAGTGCGATTTCAATGCGCCTTTCAGGATAGTTTGATATAGTAAGTCTTCACCCGAATTATAAATTACAATACTGTACTATATTAAAGAATGCCTAAAAACGGGGCGAAAGCTGAGAATTTTTATTTTATTTATTGTGGGAAAACGGGGCGTGGCAGTCCAAAAATTTAAATGTCAATGCATTAACGCTGTCGCTAGGAACCTCCATACCAAAATTAGCGATCCAAGGTGCAATAGTTATTGAGATATTCGCCCAAAACACCAAATTTTTCCGAGGTGTGCCTAGTTTTTTGCTCATTGTGGGCGAATGGGGCGTGGCATCGAAAAAAAAAAGATTCTTGTATTGACTGACTAAATATGTGATCGATTGAGACCAAGCTCGAACTTGTAGCTCTTACCATCTCTGAAATCTGTTTGTTCATACGGACGGACAGACGGACAGACGGACAGACAGACGGACAGACAGACGGACAGACGGACATGGCTATATCGACTCGGCTTGTGATGCTGATCAAGAATATATATACTTTATGGGGTCTGCCACGCCTCCTTCTGCCTGTTACATACATTTTCACAAACCCAATATACTCTTGCAGAGAGTATAAAAAACAATCTAAGCATAATCAAACATACATCTGTTTGTCTGTATGCGAGTACACATACGCAAGACAATATATGATGCATATATGTATGTATGTGTGTATTCAGCGCGGTCAGCGACTGCGGGCAGCGCTGCCGCTACATAAGCAACGAAAACATTCGAACATATGTTTGTATGTTTCTATCTCGCTTGCATTCATACATTGATACGAATGCGGTAGCGCTGCCGCCACATAGGCAGCGAAAACATTCGAACATGTGCTTGTATGTTTCTGTTTCGCTTGCACTCATACATTGCATTCAGTTATCTATATTGTAATGCTTCTAGTTTGCTTGTTTATCGTGCGATTTCAAAGCGCCTTTCAGGATAGTTTGATATAGTTAGTCTCTACACGAATTATAAATTACAATACTGTACTATATAAACAAATGCCAAAAAACGGAACGAAAGTTAAGAACAATTTGTATAAATTGTTGGAGACAGGGGCGTGGCAGTCCAAAATTTTAAATGGTTTTGCACTTCCGCTGTTACTAGAAACCTTCATACCAAAATTGGTGATCATAAGTACCATAGTTACTGAGATATTCGCCGAAAACACCGATTTTTTCCGAGGTGTGTCTAGTTTTTCGCCCAGACTCTTGTATTGACTGACTAAATATCTGATCGATTAAGACCAAGCTCGAACTTGTAGCTCTTACCATCTCTGAAATCTGTTTGATCATACGGACAGACGGTCAGACGGACATGGCTATACTGACTCAGCTTGTGATGCTGATCAAGAATATATATACTTTATGGGGTCTGCCACGCCTCCTTCTGCCTGTTACATACATTTGCACAAACCCAATTTACTCTTGCAGAGAGTATAAAAAACGGTCGTTCAAGACAGCGAAACCAGATCGAGCAATCAGATAGCGGGGGAGATACAAAGAAGAGCCAGTTTCTCTGAATCTCTTATAAAATCTCGACTTTCTATTTTTAAGCAATGGTAACTCACGGGTAAACCAAATAGGCTTGTTAGACCTATTTTGATCACAAAGCGGACACAGACATTAATTAAGGAATTCAAAGTATAATAAAATATTTTGATCGCACTATCCATATCTCTACACACAAACAACCGGGACCAGTCAGTCCGGGATAACAGTATATTTAATTTATTAAAATCGGCTTCCGAAACTGACGAGATCGCTTAGTAGATATTCAACCAGCACAGATCACCCGGGCAGGTAAATCAATCGTCACTTCCAGAGACGGGTGATAAGGATCCTGAGGATTGGGTAAAGGTGTGGTACTCTTTAAAAAAGAGTAGAGGGTTCTATTAAGTTTGTCAGAAGATGTGAGATGTGCGTAACAGGCAGAAGGAGGCGTGGCCGACCCCACAAAGTATATATATTCTTGATCAGCATCAACAGCCGAGTCGATATAGCAATGTCCGTCTGTCAGTCTGTCCGTCTGTATGAACACCTGGATCTTTTAAACTACAAGAGCTAGAGACACCAAATTTGGAATGAAAGTCCGTTTATGATGTACGCAGATCAAGTTTATTTCTAATTGTTGCCACGCCCCTTACAGCCCCGCAATGAGCCAAAAACTAGACACACCTCGAAAAAATTTGTGTTTTAGGCGAATATCTCAGTAACTATAGCACTTAGGAGCACAAATTTTGGTAGACATGTTCCTTGAGGCAACCTTAATATAATGACATTTTGAGCTGCCACGCCCACTTTTCTCATAAGAACTAAAAAAACTTTCCAACTTCAATGCCGTTTTTAAGGCAGTAATTAAAATGGCTACAGTAGAGCAAGCCGACTATGGAAGACCCCGTACTCTCATAGTAGTGCGCATAAAATTTTAAAATTACATTTACGAAATTAAAATTTAATATTAACATTTTCAAATAAAATTTACAAAATTAAATTAATGATTGTCATTATCAGCATTCGAGCCCGCGATTTCAGACGAAAGATCCATATTGCGCCGCAACTCTACCAGTTGCACCATGACCCTCTTCTATCATTCTTCCGATTATTTGCATATATGTATGTGTGCATATGTATATGTGTGTATGTATAGCATTGGTCGGCGCAGCCATCGGCTCCGGGCAGCGCTGCCGCCAAGCAGGTAGAGGAAACGTTCGAACATATGTTTGTATGTATGTATGTATGCATTTGCGCTCATACAGTGATTTTACAGTTAAATAACAACAACTTTAATCCGTGAAACCTTTCTTGTTATACTCTCTGCAAGAGTATATTGGGTTTGTGCAAATGTATGTAACAGGCAGAAGGAGGCGTGGCAGACCCCATAAAGTATATATATTCTTGATCAGCATCACAAGCCGAGTCGATATAGCCATGTCCGTCTGTCTGTCTGTCTGTCTGTCCGTCTGACCTGTCCTGTCCTGTATGAACAAACAGATTTCAGAGATGGTAAAAGCTACAAGTTCGAGCTTGGTCTCAATCGATCAGATATTTAGTCAGTCAATACAAGAATCTTTTTTTTTTCGATGCCACGCCCCATTCGCCCACAATGAGCAAAAAACTAGACACACCTCGGAAAAAATTGGTGTTTTGGGCGAATATCTCAATAACTATTGCACCTAGGATCACCAACTTTGTTATGGAGGTTCCTAGTGACAGTGTAAATGCTTTGACATTTAAATTTTTGGACTGCCACGCCCCTGTCTCCAACAATTTATACAAATTGTTCTTAACTTTCGTTCCGTTTTTTGGCTTTTGTTTATATAGTACAGTATTGTAATTAATAATTCGTGTGGAGACTAACTATATCAAAGTATCCTGAAACGCGCATTGAAATCGCACGATTAGCAAGAAAACTAGAAGCGTTACAATATTGATAACTGAATGCAATATCTTGTATGAGTGCAAGCGAAACAGAAACATACAAGCACATGTTCGAATGTTTTCGCTGCCTGTGTGGCGGCAGCGCTGCCCGCAGTCGCTGGCCGCGCTGAATACACACATACATACATACATGTATATGCATAATAATTGTCTTTCGTATGTGTATTCGCATACAGACAAACAGATGTATGTTTGATTATGCTTAGATTGTTTTTGTTTTAACGTGTTTTAATGCAAGTACTACACATTGTAATATCTCTAGACCGATTTTAATAACTTAATCGGGAAAAAATGCAGAGAGTATACTACGGTCGGGCGTGCTCGACTGTACTTTTCTTTCTTGTTTAACTTGGGTTTTTGATGTAACTTTCAGGATCGTTAGATATGATACGTCTCTAAACGAATGTTAAATTAAAACAGTACAATTTGAATTAATGCCTTAAAAACGGCATTGAAGTTGGAAAGTTTTTTAGTTCGCCATTCTTTTGAATGGCGTTATATTTAGGCTGTCTCTAGGAACCTGTATACCGAATTGGTGCTCCTAAGTGCCATAGTTATTGAGATATTCGGCTAAAACAAAAATTTTTTCGAGGTGTGTCTGGTTTTTTGCTCACTGCGGGGCGGTAGGAGGCGTGGCAACAATTTAAAATAAACTTGATCTGCTCGCGAAGATAACGGACTTTCATTCCAATTTTGGTGGCTCTAGCTTTTGTAGTTTAAAAGATCCAGGTATTCATACGGACGGACGGACAGACGAACGTTGCTATATCGACTCAACTGTTGATGCAGATCAATAATATATATACTTTATAGGGTCCGCAAACGCCTTCTTCTGCTTGTTACGCACATCTCCCTTATGACAAACTTGATAGACCCCTATACTCTCCTTTAAAGAGTACGGGGTCTAAAAAGGAATTACGGGCCAACACAAAAAATAAGATAATGAGCGCGGTAGAAAAGATGAGAGCGCGTCGCGAACGTAAATAGACAAGAGAGAACGAAAATAGCTACAAGATATATTTCACACAAACAAAATGCTAGAGCAAGCAGCGGCGTAAAATTACAAGAACATTTTCACAGCGTCAAACAAGCACAGAAATAAATAAACAGAATGTGTAGCTGCGGAATTGTGGTTCCTTTTAAACACAAATTAGGACAATTCAATACTATTGTTAATTTAAGCTTATCCTAACAAATCATTATTTTCCTTATTCTAACTTATGTTTATGATCCAAAAACAGGATATAGCTAGTCTCCACACGAATTATAAATTACAATACAATATTACAATATATTAACAAACGCATAAAAACGGAACGAAAGTTGAGAATTATTTTTTATTAATTGTGCGAAAAAGGGGCGTGGCAGTCCAAAATTTTATATGTCAATGCTTTTTCACTGTCGCCAGGAACCTCATACCAAAATGGGTCAGTGTGGTCGAATGGGGCGTGGCATCGAAAAAATTAAAATATTCTTGTATTGACTGACTAAATATGTGATCGATTGAGATCAAGCTCAAACTTGTAGCTCTTACCATCTCTGAAATCTGTTTGTTCATACGGACAGACAGACTCGGCTTGTGATGATGATCAAGAATTTATATAGTTTATGGGGTCTGCCACGCCTCCTTCTGCGTGTTAGATACATTTGAACAAACCCAATATACTCTTGCAAAGAGTACAACAATGATTTAACACAACCGATGTATCACTCAATGTTGCAAAGAGATTAAACTAGAAATATAACAAGAAAGAATGCTACAGTCGCCCCGCGACTTTTGGATACCCGTTACTCAATGTTCGACCGATTGTTCCTATGGGAGCTATACGATATAGTAGTCCGATTTGTATGAAACTTGGTGAGTACATTTATATTATTGATTAGTTTATTTTGTATCAGTTTCATTAAGATAGCTTGCTAAATACAGAAAATTTTAATACAAATTCATACTAAATGCAAATTTTTGACCTATTGTCCCTATGGGAGCTATACGATAAATTTCATCCAGATCGGACCACTATATCATATAGCTGCCATAGGAACAATCGGTTAAAACTAGTGAAAATGCTTGGTATGAAAATTTTCTGTGTCTCTTGTACGATTTGAACCAAATTCACGCAATACGCATTTGTTATCATTATCCATCTGCCGACGAAATTTTATCCGGATCGTACAACTATATCATATAGCTGCCATAGGAACAATCGGTTGAAAATGCTTAGTATGAAAATTTTCTGTGTCTCTTGTCATATAGCTGCCATAGGAACAATCGGTAATTGAAAAAAAATTAACGCAATGTGCATGACTGCAAGGGTATATAAGCTTCGGCTAGCCGAAGATAACCTTTTTTTCTTGTTTTTTATATATTACCGCAGACTAAGTGCAGTCGCGAGTATAACCAAAATATGAAGTTATATTGATAATTAAAATTACTATTTATGACTTTAAAAAGTAAAATAAAAAATATATTTCAACTGAAAATATTAAAAAACTTTAGTTAATTAAATTATCTATTAGTTAATAGTTAATTGTTAATCTGGGAAAAAAAGTAAAGAAATTGATCCAACATTTCTTGCAAGGATTGGGGAAACCCCAGAAAATCCCAACCAGATCAATGTAAACGTATGCAAAAACAATCACGAAAGATCTCTGATTTAAAGGAACCCATGAATGGCAAAGATGCCAAGCATACTGTCCCTGGAGATCAGAGATTTATCGGAGTTGGCTGTAAAGAGAAGCTTTAAGATGGGAAAGAGAAACAGATGTATCAAAAATCCTATAGTATTCGTTATAATGAGTGCATAATACCCGAAAAGGATTGTGCAAAGCGTAGTCAGTAGTGCATGTAGGAAGAAATAAAGGGATGTAAAGCGATGGTTGCCCTGGTTGGAATATTGAAATTAAGGCGTTCTAAAAGAGATGGGGAGCAGATATCACCAACTATAAGCTTATGAAGGAAAATAACTCCAAGAACTCTCCTACGATTAAAAAGGGATGGAAGATTAAGGAGTAAGAGCCTATTGGTGTAGGATGGAAGGCGTAGATTAGGGTCCCAATTAAGACCTTGAAGTGCAAAGAGTAAAAACTGTTTCTACACTGACTCAATAAAATCTTAAGTATGAGCATATTGAGGAGACGAGACAAATGAACAATATTCAAGAATGGGGCGGACAAGGGATGTGTAAAGAAGTTTAGTGACAAGAGTGCCCTTGGCTTTATTAACAATTGTGGAGATATGATGTGTGAAACTTAATTTTTGTCGAAAGAACAACAAATTCTTCAACTGACAGTAAACGATTTAAGAGTACATTGTCAATATAGTAATTGGCTATGTACGGAGTAACCCTTTTAAATATCATATACAGGTGAAAAATCTAAAACTATATTTAAATAAAAACAAATTGCAAGTTCTGAAACTGTATAATTTATTGTTGGACCTAGCAATCGCGGAAAGGCTTGACAGCGTGTGTGTGGTAATAACGAGACGAAGAAACGAACTAACTGCTGCTCACGACAGCAAATTCGACTTACAGACTAGCTTAAGTATAAGAGTTCGATACTAATTAATTTAAGCTTATCCTAACAATTCATTATTTTCCATATTCTAACCTTTGTTTATGATCCAATATTCCGGCCACCTTGAAGAGATCGCCTTCAATCCCTTGGTAGCCCGGGCGTGAGTGCTTTTCCCATGTCCACTGAAGTCAGCGGCCTTGGCGTTTCATTTCAAATGTTTGCTTCATCCTAGACTTCGAACTTTCTTCAGCAGAGAAATGCTTATATCGCCTGTTCAAAGCCGCAACACAGTCAGCCCATTTCGGCAATGTGTTATAATCAAGTGGTTCCTCATATTCGGACTTTGTATGATTATCTACCTTCGACATGACTATAAGAATCAAGATTGCATTTGCCAAATCTTGTTCGACTTAACGACTCAAATATTGCCGATACCGAGTCAACCATTGTTCGAATTCCGAGTGCCGATGGCTTGGACATCGGCTCAATGTCGAGCAACTGGGTGAGAGTGTCAAAGAAAATCTGGCATTTTTTGTCGTACACTCGACTTAGACTCTCTAATGCCTTTGGGTAATTGGCATCAGATACCTGAAAGGCTCTGATGGTAGATGATCAGAGTCTACTAAACTATTAAACAGACCGATAAATTGTCTGTATTCCGAATGCTTACCGCTGAATTTGGGCAACTTTAATTTGGGTAAGAGAGAATGGTGAGACACTGGACCACGGTGAACAACATCAAAATTGCTAAGAGCAGCCAAATATGATGACCGTGCAAGAGTGCAGGTTTCCTCAAGCATTGAGTGGCTGTAATTTTCTGGGTCAATCACATCGATTTGCGACTGTAACTTCATTGCCTTAGCAATGTATGTATTGAGTAAATCGAGTCGGCACTGTATCTCGGAATTACTAGGATTCACTATTTTATTAACTAGGGACATTCTTTGATGCTCAATGTCAGCCTCAACTCTTTCTAATTGTGCGAACAATTGTGGTCTGCTTTGTGCGCCATATCGACTAATTAATTTGACTCTATTTGAATGCACGTAAGTGTACTAGCCCAATAATAATCAGCCGATAAACAAAATTGGCTGAGGAAGATAATCAAATGATTAAAGATAATCAGTTGATTAACAACATTTGGCGATCAATATAATTTAAGATGTAAGATTTAGAATACTGAAGATAATTATCTGGCTAATAACCTTCTAGAATAATGGAGCAATTAAACAAGAAAAAAAAGGTTATCTTCGGCTAGCCGAAGATTATATACCCTTGCAGTCATACACATTTCGTTAATTTTTTTACAATGACCGTTTGTTCCTATGACAGCTATATGATACAGTAGTCCGATTTAAATGAAAATTTTTCAGTACATTGGGAATGTTAACAAATGCATATTGTGTGAATTTGGATGAAATCGCTCAATAGACATCGAAAATGTTCATACTTAGCATTTTAACCGGTTGTTCCTTTGGCAGCTATATGATATAGTTGTCTGATCGGGATGAAATTTGATCGGCAGGTGGATTATGATAACAAAAGCATATTGCGTGAATTGGGCTCAAATCGTTTAAGAGACACAGAAAATTTTCATACTAAGCATTTTCAGCATTTTGAACCGATTGTTCCTATGGCAGCTATATGATATAGTCATCCGATGGGGCTGCAAAGGGAATACACATCTGTGTCAAGTTTCATTAAGATAGCTTTAAAACTGAGAGACTAATTCGCATAGAAACAGACGGACAGACAGACGGACATAGCTATATCGACTCGGCTGTTGATGCTGATCAAGAATATATATACTTTATGGGGTCGGAAACGTCTCCTTCAATGCGTTACAAACTTCATGGCAAAAACAATATACCCTCTGCAAGGGTATAAAAAGAACAAAGGTCAAAAACCACCACCAAACTTATGTCGATCTAGGCGAATAGCGAAATTAAAGAGGAACGACGAATTGTGATGTGTATATATAAATGTGTTTATTTGCACCAATTATTAATTATTTATGTATATTTATTTAATTCGATTTGAGTGATTTGCGTCAAATAGCCTTTCAATAAATCACACAGTATGTATCTATCAGTGCCGAAACGCAATGTCTTTAATGTGCTGCAAATGGAGCAGTACGTTTCTATATACGTTTTTATGTATTATGCCGCTTCTGTGCTTGCCCTTTCTCTATTCTCCAATGCACTGACTCGTTTGGGCACTGTTATCCGATCAACAGAAGAATCGCTCTTGGGCTCAATTCTGGGAATATCTCTACAATTACTATGTGGGTATCTTCAACTCCTGGCTGTTCCAATCCAGAACTCCGATAAAGTCAACAGCTCCAGGGGCATCAAACAACAAGATTATCGAAACCGACACACACAGCAAACCAAAGCCTTGAAATGTCTTACAGACCAACGACCGCGATTGAAAGTCCCTGCTCGGGGGCTTATGAAAAATCCAAAACTATATTTAAATAAAAACAAATTGAAAGTTCTGAAACGGTAAAATTTATTGTTGGACTTAGCAATCGCGGAAAGGCTTGACAGAGTGTGTGTGGTTATAACGAAACGAACTAACTGCTGCTCGCGACAGCCGCATTGCTGAATACAAATTCGCTTTACAGACTAGCTTAAGTATAAAAGTTCTATACACTACTGGACAATTCAATACTATTGTTAATTTAAGCTTATCCCAACAAATCATTATTTTCCTTATTCTAACTTATGTTTATGATCCAAAAACAGGATATAGCTAGTCTCCACACGAATTATAAATTACAATACAATATTACAATATATTAACAAACGCATAAAAACGGAACGAAAGTTGAGAATTATTTTTTATTAATTGTGCGAAAAAGGGGCGTGGCAGTCCAAAATTTTATATGTCAATGCTTTTCACTGTCCCTAGGAACCTCATACCAAAATGGGTCAGTCTGGGTGCCATAGTTACTGAGATATTCGCCGAAAACACAGATTTTTTCCGAGGTGTTGTGCTCATTGTGGTCGAATGGGGCGTGGCATCGAAAAAATTAAAATATTCTTGTATTGACTGACTAGACTGAGATCAAGCTCAAACTTTTAGCTCTTACCATCTCTGAAATCTGTTTGTTCATACGGACAGACAGACTCGGCTTGTGATGATGATCAAGAATTTATATAGTTTATGGGGTCTGCCACGCCTCCTTCTGCTTGTTAGATACATTTGAACAAACCCAATATACTCTTGCAAAGAGTATAACAATGATTTAACACAACCGATGTATCACTCAATGTTGCAAAGAGATTAAGCTAGAAATATAACAAGAAAGAATGCTACAGTCGCCCCGCGACTTTTGGATACCCGTTACTTAATGTTCGACCGATTGTTCCTATGGGAGCTATACGATATAGTAGTCCGATTTGTATGAAACTTGGTGAGTACATTTATATTATTGATAAGTTTATTTTGTATCAGTTTCATTAAGATAGCTTGCTAAATACAGAAAATTTTAATACAAATTCATACTAAATGCAAATTTTTGACCTATTGTCCCTATGGGAGCTATACGATATAGTAGTCCGATTTGTATAAAACTTGGTCAATATATTTATATAATTGATTTATTTATTTTGTGTTAGTTTCATTAAGATAGATTAGTCAATGCAAAATTTTTTCATACTAATTTATATTTGGAGCGTGTCCTTGACCGATCGGCCCTATGGGAGCTATACGATATAGTTTTTCGATTTCGATCAAACTTGGTCAGTACATGTAATTCATAGACATGTAGTCTCCGTGTAAGTTTGGATCAGAAAGCATTGCTAACAAAAAAGTTTTCTATACTAAAACATTCAAGTTTTATCTGTACATTTACCTTTATATGAATATAGAACGCCCTAAAGTGGGCGTGTCAAAAAACAAAAACAAAAACAAACTCGTACTGCTTGGGTATTGTACCTTTCATTTGCGACCCCATTCACTTTTCTAGCTCTTATAGTCTCTGAGATCCTTTTGTTCATACAGACGGACAGACGGACATGGCTATATCGACTCGGCTATTGATGCTGATCAAGAATATATATACTTTATGGGGTCTGCCACGCCTCCTTCTGCCTGTTACATACATTCCAAAGATTACAATATACCCTTGTACTCTACGAGTAACGGGTATAAAAAGAATGTGGGTGTTTAAGCGAGGAAAACTTGAAAAAAATCAGAAGCGATGTAAAACCCGTCCGTCAGCGAAAGCGAATAGATCATGAATCATAATGATATTATATAAATTAAAATATTATAGCATATTAATATTAAATTTATTTAAAATACAAGGCTTACAAAAACTGAAACTGTTGACGCATCTACTTGTAATGTTTTCCCGAGCTCTACTAACGTCTGACATGGATCTTCTTCAAGCAATGCCTCCAATTCTTTGTCTTCAAATTTTGTCGGTGCTCCAGAACGCTCTTTGTCTTCAAGGTCAAAATCATTACTTTTGAAGCGCCTAAACCAGTCTCTGCACGTTGTATTCGACAAAGCATTGTCACCATATGTCTCAACGAGAATTCTGTGTGCTTCTGCTGCAGATTTTTTCTAAATAAAGCAGTGTAATAAAATTCCCCGCAAAAACACTCATTTTCACAGAGGGCAAATAAATATGTAGTTGAAACTGTCGTAAACTATACTCTACTTAAATTTGAGGTTACATATAGTACTACGTTGGTGATTCGTTACCGTACGAAATTCCATGCACAGAGTGCCGCAACGCCATCTTTTTTAAAAACAGCGAGAACTTATTCAAGGACCTAATATAAAATGTACAATTTATAAAGTATAAGAAATTGTTGAAATACATGTGTTGATGTGTCGAATCGCACCTTTTCTCACACATTTTCACTTTTATTTGGCACCAACAAATCTACACAAAAATAAGTAAGAAAAGATACAGTCGATCGAGCCGACCGGGGGAAGACCCCGTACTTCCATAGTAGAGCGCGTTTGTATTTAATTAAAATTAAAATTTTAAAATGAAATTTTAATAATTAAAATAATGTATTTACATTTTGAATTTTAATTTAAACAAGAAGAAAAGGTACAGTCGATCGAGCCGACAGTAAAAGACCCCGTACTCCCCTTAGTAATGCGAATTTGTATTTATTGTAAATTAAAATTTTAAAAGAAAATTTAAACAAGTAAGAAAAGTACAGTCGAACACGCCCGACCGTAATATACTCTCTGCATTTTTTCCGATTAAGTTATTAAAATCGGTCTAGAGATATTACAATGTGAAGTACTTGCGTTAAAACACGTTGAAACAAAAACAATCTAAGCATAATCAAACATACATCTGTTTGTCTGTATGCGAATACACATACGAATGACAATATATGATGCATATACATATATGTATGTATGTGTGTATTCAGCGCGGCCAGCGACTGCGGGGCTGTCGCCACGCAAGCAACGAAAACATTCAAACATGTGCTTGTATGTTTCTGTCTCGCTTGCACTCATACATTGATACGAATACGGCTGCGATGCCGCTCAAGTGCTTGTATCTCGCTTGCACTCATACACGATATTGCATTAGATTATCAATATTGTAACGCTTCTAGTTTTCTTGTTTATAGTCCGATTTTAAAGCACCTTTCAGGATAGTTTGATATAATTAGTCTCCAAACGAATTATAAATTAGAATACTCTACGATAAGAAAAATTGCCTTAAAAACGTATTGAAATTTGAATAGTTTTTTAGTTCCTATGAGTAAAGGGGGCGTGGCGCGCCCAAAATTTTTGATGGCATGACATTTATTCAGTCTTTAGGAACCTCCATACCAAAATTGGTGATCCTAGGTGCAATAGTTACTGAGATATTCGTCGTAAACACCGATTTTTTCCGAGGTGTGTCTGGTTTGATTCTTGTATTGACTGACTAAATATGTGATCGATTGAGACCAAGCTCGAACTTGTAGCTCTTACCATCTCTGAAATCTGTTTGTTCATACGGACAGACGGACAGACGGACATGGTTATATCGACTCGGCTTGTGATGCTGATCAAGAATATATATACTTTATAGGGACTGCCATGCCTTTTTCTGCCTGTTACATACATTTGCACAAACCCAATATACTCTTGCAGAGTGTATAAAAATTAATCTTTTGAAATTAACTTATTCGAGTTAGAGTTTATTCGAGACTGAAAAATATATGCTGCAAGCGCAGGCAGCCGAACTTAAGCATAAAAAGGAATTGGATAAACGTTCCGTTATGATTCAAATGAACAGAACTTGCGAATTATGACTCAAAGAGCTGGACATTCAGCGGTGCGTACATAAATATTTCAACACTCCTTCTCAACGCGATGTCCACTTTACAAAAATTAAAGAATTTAAACTAGTCCTAACATTTCTCTGAACTTTACATGCTTTGTCTTACATAAGTTTTTAGTTAGGATATCTGATGTCATATTATTCGTGGGAACGTACTTTATATTAATTACATTATTTTTATACATTTCCCGTACAAAATGGTACTTTATTTCGATGTGCTTGCTACGTGAATGAAATTTAGAATCTTTAGCAAGGCACTGTGCGCTTTGGTTATCGCTATATATCATTAATTTTGACATCGGCTCGAATCCCATCTCGTGGATCAGCTTTCTTAGGTATACAGCTTCTTTGGTGGCTGTAGAAAGTGCTACGTATTCTGCCTCCGTGCTGCTGAGGGCGACAAGGCTTTGCTTCTTTGATTCCCATGAGACTGCTGCTCCAGCCATGAAGAATGACCAACCCGTGAAAGACTTCCGATCGCTGCTATCGCCAGCCCAGTCGGCATCAACAAAACAATGGATAGGCACACCTGTTTTGTTGTAGCACAATCGCATCTCTGAGGTACCCTTTAAGTATCTCAACACCCGCTTGCAGCAACCTCATGCTCCTTGTGCGGATCTGCATTTCTCTGCGCCAGCTTAGCCACAGAATGTATTATATCTGGTCGTGTCGTCAGCGCCAAATATAATAAGGACCCGATGAGAGATTGGTAGCGTGTCTTGTCCACCTGCTCACAGCCAACATCGTCGCATTTTGTCTGGAAGCCAACTTCTAACGGTGTTGTGATTGCCTTACAGTCGTGCATTCCGTACTCCTTTAAGAGACCCTCGATGTATTGATTATGGCCAATGGATACGCCACCCGTTTTGCCATCTCTCTCGATTTCCATGCCTAGGAAATGCTGCAGCTTGCCGCCATCAACTACGTCAAATTTATTTGATATAAGTTGCTTTATGTGGGCCATGTCTTCTTCTCTGGTACATGCAAGTATAAAATCGTCAACATATACAACAATTATATTTAAATACCCTTTAATTGTATTGGTGTATATGCACGGCTCGCTCGCACATGGGACGAAACCAATCTCCAGCAAAGTACTCTCCAGTTTTTGGTTCCATTCACGGCCACTCTGCTTTAGACCGTACAACGATTTGTTTAGTTTCAGCACGCGTTTGGGATGATCTGCATCAATGAAGCCCTCCGGCTGTCGCATATATACGTCGTCGTGTAGCTCGCTGTTAAGATATGCTGCTGAGACGTCCATTTGGTGCAAGTGCATCTCGTGCTCGACAGCCAACGCAATCACTAGCCTGATTGACGAATAACGTGCCACTGGAGAAAAAGTTTCCTCGTAGTTTACACCATACTGCTGCCCGCACCCTTTTGCGACCAATCGTGCCTTAAAGCGCTGCACGACGCCATACTGATCACGCTTGGTTGTAAAAACCCATTTACATCCGATTACTTTTTCACCTGCTGGAAGGTCGACCAGGGTCCAAGTTTTGATGTTCTTCAGATGATCATACTCTTTCTGCATTGCTGTATTCCATTTCTCCGATTGCTGCGAGTTGAGTGCCTCTTTTACGCTGGTAGGCACATTTATGTCTTTAACATCTAGTACATTTAGCATATTGTACTCTTTTCGTGGGCGACCTGGACGCCCATTGTGAACAATCCTTGGCCTGCCTGGCCCTCTTCTGGCTGTGGTTTCCTCCTGTTCAGCATTCTCTTCATCATCAGATTCGCTGGCTCCATGGACTGTTGGGCCTTGGATGTTATCAACAGTATCCTTATGATCGTCAGTGTGCTTGTTTTCACCTGGTTCAAACACCAACGAAACGGACTCACTTGATATTTTCTCGTGTTCCGAATCCAATACAAACTTGTGCTCCAAAAACACAACATCTCTAGAAACTGTAACACATCTTTTAGCAGGATTGTACAAGCGATAAGCTTTTGCAGTTTCGGAATAGCCGACAAAAATGTGTTGCAATCCCTTTTGCGCAAACTTTTTCTTGTGTGTTTTATCTAGAACAATCGCTCTCATGCCAAATATTTTTAGGTGGAACACGCTCGGTTTTTTCCCTTACCATTCCTCATACGGTGTTTTTCCGGACAAACTTGCAGTTTCAGCTCTATTGAGTAGGTATGCCGCTGTCATTATGGCATCACCCCATAAGCTTTCACTTACTCCAGCGTGAACCAGCATACTGCGCGCCATCTCCACTAAGGTTCTGTTGGCGCGTTCCGCCACACCATTTTGCTGCGGGTACTCACGCCCATTGTCGCTTCTGACAGCTTTAATCTGTTTTCCGGATTGATTTTCTACCAACGTTTTAAAGTCTTTAAATTTTTCGAAAATTTCGTCTCTCGTTTTCAACATGTATACCGATACATAGCGCGATTTATCATCAATAAACGTGGCGAAATACCGTGCTCCACCTTGGGATTGTGTTGGCACAGGGCCACAAATGTCAGTGTGGATTAAGCCCAGCACATCTTTGGAGCGATTTTCCGACGCTTTCGGGAATTTCTTTGACGCAAATCTTACATTTCGCACATGTCTCACATACAAAGTCATTAATGTTGCACGCACTAGCTCGAAGACCATAAACCATGTCTTGTTTTATCATTTTATTCAAGCTGTCAAAATTTAAATGCCCGAACCGATCGTGCCATTTAATCAGCTTATTTAAATTTGTATTTGCGACGAATGCTCTTTTTATTTTATTTTTAAACAAAAACAAATCACTTCTTTATCTGCAACCATTAATATTTCGTTATTACTGTCTTTAACATACGCTTTGTTTTTAACAAAATTTACTTTAAAACCATTTTCCGTTGCTTTTGATACTGATATAAAATTGCATTGTAAGCCGTTTACATATAATACGTCGACTAATTCGAACGTACCTTTTTGTCCGTTTAACACCACTGTTCCTAAACCTTCGGCTTCTATGTACTTTTCGCCCGCTAATTTTATTTTTTCTTTGTGCTCACGGATACATGTGAACATTGATTTGTTCGCACACAACTGAGCTGTAGCTCCGCTATCTACACACCATGCGTCTCTCGCCAATTCGTTTTTAGTTCCAGAAGCAGCAAACACCGAAAATGCCTTTTTATTACTCTCTTCGCGCGGTTTCGTTTTCTCTTTCGATCTGCACTTTGCCGCTATATGCCCGCGACGGCCACACGACCAACACTCCAAGTTTTTTCCGTCTCTTTTCGGTTTGTCCTTTTTACCGTTTTCTTGCCGCGACACGAACATTTTCTGCTCAAATTTTTCCGCAACTTCGCCAATTTTTCGCCTCTCTCCTTCTTCAAGTAATTTGATTTTTAGGGCGCTAAGCGACGGCAACGAATCTCGCGACTCTATGGCGACAACGAAATTTTCGAATTCGTCACTTAAACTTGCAAGCAAAATTATTGCGAGCATTTCATCGGGCACGTGTGACTGGATTTCACATAATTTTTCTACGAGATCAGAGAAATTATTTAAATGTTCACGAATGCTTTCCGAACTTGACATTTTCAAATATAGCAATTGCTTGAATAGCTGTATTTTTCGCGTCGGACCCGAGGGTATATGAATTTCAGCTAATTTTTTCCAAGCTTCACTTGCTGTCTTACAGTGCTTAACGTAGTTAATTTGCGATGGTTTAAGGCACAACAATATACTTGCGAGAGCTTTCTCGTCTTTACTGTCTACCAACGCTAATTGTTCAGGTGTATCATTTTCGTTTTTTATTAAACGTTCAGAAGTCACCGCCCACAAGTCAGAATGGATTAAGAGACTTCTCATCTGTACTGACCTCACACCATAGTTTTCACCATCGAGTTTCTCAATTGCGAATTGCGAACTCATTTTGCACAAATTAATTAATATCCGATATTAATTAACAAAACCGAATCTCGACCAGTCTTTCCGACTAACATGCCCAATTTCCGCAGTCCTGGGCCCATAACCTATTCGAGTTAGAGTTTATTCGAGACTGAAAAATATATGCTGCAAGCGCAGGCAGCCGAACTTAAGCATAAAAAGGAATTGGATAAACGTTCCGTTATGATTCAAATGAACAGAACTAGCGAATTATGACTCAAAGAGTTGGACATTCAGCGGTGTGTACATAAATATTTCAACATAACTTTTTGAATTGAAATTTAAAAAATTAACTAAGTTGCTGCCATTGTCGGCACTCGAACCCGCGACGTCAGACAAAGGTTTCAGAACGCGCCGTAACTCTACCAGTTGCACCACGCCCCGCTTTTAATAACATTCCGATTATATGCATTTACATGTTATAAATTGTTGTTATGTAAGAAAAATAAATGAAACGGCTGTGTTGTTCGAGATTCGAACCGCAGTTCTTAGGTTTACGTTCAAGTACGAAAAATAACTGCAGGCATCTCTAATATTTGGCCCACGCTTCATTCAATAATTATATCGTTTAATACTGTACGTAAAAAAAAAGAGTTTTCTCTTCTCATTCTACCACGTGTACATAAATTAAAATTATTGTTGAGGGGAAAGTAGTATTTACAATTTGCGGGATCGGTAAGGGGCGTGGCAACAAATTGATATAAATTTGATATACCATACTTTATAATACTAACTGCTTTTATTCCCAATTAATTTAATTAAATCGGTATCTAAGTCTTACAACAGAAAACAGATACATATGTATGTATGTATTGGTCGGCAAAGCGAGCGGCTGCGGGCAGCGCTGCCGCCACACACGCAACGAAAACGTTCGAACATATGTTTGTATGTTTCTCTCTCGCTTGCGCGCATACAGTGATTTTGCAGTTGAATAACATAAACTTTGAACCGTGAGAACTCTCTGGTTTGACATAGGATTTTGATGTAACTTTCAGAATAGTTAGATATGATAAGTCTCTAAACGAATGTCAAATTACAACACCGCATTGAAGTTGGAAAATTTTCTAGTTCTTATGAGTAAAGTGGGCGTAGCAAAATTCAAATTTTTGAATGGCATTATATTAAGGCTGTCTCGAGGCGCATGTATACCAAAATATGTGCTCCTTTGTGGTATAGTTACTGAGATATTCGCCTTAAACAAAATTTTTTTCGAGGTGTGTCTGGTTTTTTGCTCATTGCGGGGGCGGTAGAAGGCGTGGCAACAATTTTAAATAAACTTGATCTGCTCGAGAAGATAACAAACTTTCATTCCAAATTTGGTTTCTCTAGCTGTTGTAATTTAAAAGATCCAGGTGTTCATACGGACGGACAGACGGACATTGCTATATCGACTCGGCTGTTGATGCTGATCAAGAAGTTATATACTTTCTGGGGTCCGCCACGCCTCCTTTTGCCTGTTACGCACATTTCGCTTCTGTCAAACTTAATAGACTCCTCTACTCTTTTTTAAAGAGTACGGGGTCCAAAAAATTAAAGAGACTTAGTAGTTTTCATAGAATTAAAAAGAAAGAATACTATAGTCGCAACTTTAGGATACCCGTTACTCAATGTTCGACCGATTGTTCATTAAGATAGACTGTTAAATAAAGAAAATTGTCTTACAAATTCATACTAAATGCAAATTTTTTACCGATTGTCGCTATGTGAGCTGTACGATATAGTAGTACGATTCGGATCAAACTTGGTCAGTATATGCACGCCATCGATATGTACATTCTATGTGTATTGGGCTCGAATAGAGTAACTAACAAAAAAGTTTTCTTTACTAAAACATGCTATTTTTACCCGCTTTTACCATTATATGAACAATGGACGCCCTAAAGTGGGCGTGTCAAAAAACAAAAACAAACTTGACGGACGGACGGTGGACGGACGGAGGACGAACGGACAGACGGACATGGCTGTATCGACTCTGCTATTGATGCTGATCAAGAATATATGTACTTTATGGGGTCTGCCACGCCTCTTTCTGCCTGTTACATACATTCCAAAGACTACAATATACCCTTGTACTCTACGAGTAACGGGTATAAAAATAAATTTAGTGGTCGGCACGCAAAAAATTTATGAAAATAATAGGAATGTTTTATACCATAAGAACCATCGATTTTTAGGTAAAAGTTCTTATTTGTAGCACTTTACTATAATTCATGAATTCTGAATTGAATTATTCATAAATTTAAAAGAACAGCCACTGGTCGATTTATCGAACAGTAAATTTTGTATATTTTTGATAAGTTCTATTAATGATTTGATTTTTTTAAAGTCAAAGGAATGCATGCAGGTATTTAGTTAGATATTTTGTCTTTTAAGATAAAATATTATTTTTTGTTCACGATTATTTTATTGGAGCCATTTTGGTGTTTTAAAAAAACATTAATTTAAGACGACATTTCTGTCAAAAAATAATGTATAATATGAAAATATTTTTAAGTTATTTTTAAAGTCTTATTTATTGCATATACTTCATTAATTAATATAAAAACATGTGAATAAATGCAATGGGTATATGTAAATAATAAAATATAATATAATGTTTCTATTAAAATGTTTAATAAACATTTCTTACCATCACAAATGCCAGTTTACGCATTTAGAGTGTATCCCGTACTAAAGGAGATCCAACTTTATATTAGTTTTCAAGTTCATAAGGAATTATATAAATATAATATACAGTGCATATGTATGAACCAATCGTGTTATCACATCTTTGAGTTGCTAGCAGTTGTGATTGTTAATTGAGCACTCATTAATATCTACAGGAAGTGTGCACATACAACAAATGTTAGTAAATACAATCATGTTTATTGGCAATTGTATACTATACTATACTATATAGCGTATGCTTAAGTACTCACCCACGCACTCATTTTGTGTGGTTGGCAGACAGTTACTGTAATAACTGCCTATGGTATTCTTGCATTTCTGATGCATTTCCGATTTGCATGTATTTGTAGTATTGAAATTACACTCATCAATGTCAACACAACTGCCTTCCTTGAGGTAGAAACCCGTGCCACAGGTTTCCTGACCATCCGCGGGTGTGCAGTCGTATCCACCTGAATTATTGGTACATTCGTAGCCCTTCTCACAGGGTGACTTCTGGCATATAATAATATTATAATTATAATATATATATAAAAAAACTTTTCTGCCCTGTTGTCCATTTACTTTTACCCACCATCACAATCCTCCAGTTTTCATTATAATCAAATTCTTTGGGGTAGCTCTCGGCCTTGACGTTAAGACAACGATAGGAGCCAGTCTGATTATGACAATATTGTGTAGATTTGCAGGCTTGCAACTGTTCTTTGTATTCATCCGCATCAACACATTTGCCATGATTTGAGTCTTGATAGTATATATCCCCCTTCTACTGTGAGCATGTCACGTTGTTATCATCCAACTTGAAGCCGGGATTACAACTTATTAATTGGTTTTTAAACAAATATAAATATTAATATAAAACTTGGCCAGACTTGCCGGGCCTTGCTGGTAATATGTAAATATATATGTATATGTGCTGAATGCTAATAAGAGAAGTTGAATGTCTACATGCTGATAGCATAATCATCTTATCTGTCGCTAAATAAATAAACAAGCATGCCTGAACATTGCCGAGTCAGTACTTGGATACAAACACCCTGTGACAAAGTCTAGGGTAGTCAGCACGTGTTGACACCCAAGCGTTAATTCGCACAATTTCACATTTAAATGTTCTAAAAATTCCGTAAATTTCTTTGTATTTCCCTGTAATATATCTTTAGGGTCCTTCTTTTCTAAATTATGTTATTTTATAATAATTCAGCTGTTTACTCATGACATACCATTTCCGAGCACCAAGCAAATCAACTTTAGATAGTTTAATTTTTAGTCATTTGTTTCAGTACAAACATATCTAGAACTATTTCCCCTACTTCAATTTACAATATGGATATACTTAGATCTGTGGCGGGCAAGAAGAGCAGACAGAGAAAATATGTGTTTTGCACTGAGCGAATCGCACTGAGCACAGAATATTTAAAGATATTTTCTCATCCTAAACATTCTTTATATGTTTAAGCTTAGTCTTTAATCAGACAAACATAAAATGCTCACATTTTGTTTAAATATTTGCATTATATTTAAAAATTATTATTATTAAGTATGTTTAATAAGTCGCAGATTTGTTTTTGCAGTGTATTCACTTTGTTGTGCGTATTGCGTGTAAAGTACATTTCGCTCTCACTTTTCTAGAGAGTCACAACTTCTGACAGCCTTCGGTTTGTGCCAGTGCCAGCGGTTGTATCTATATCTTTATCTGTGTGATTAGCCGAAAAAGTTGGGCCCCCACCACTAATAAGTATATTTATACATCTGTACTAAATTCGGTGTCTGCACATTTATAATGTTATCATTATGTACATAACATTTCAAACAAGTGATGTTTGAAGTAGTTCAAGATAATATAATTCACACAAGAATTCAAGGCTATATGTTGAAAGTTATGCATATTTTTAAAGGGGTGTAAGTGTATAAGTTCTTCATAATTTCTTGCATTGTATTTGGTTTAGTTGTGTGTTTAGTTAGTTTTGTGAAGAACATTTTGCCATTTATTTTGCCCTTAAACAGTCGGTGAAACCGCTAGCAGTTAATTACCATTAATTCAGCGAATATTGCCAAATGCAGCACCCCAATGTCCTCCTACACAGCATTAATAATTATAATTGATTAGCTGGAAGGGGTACTCATTAGTCTATGTGGTAAAGTTGCCCTTTCGTTTGGGTTATTAGTGAAATTGCAAATATATGAGTATGACAATGGCAGGCCTCAAATTGTTAGCCCCTTCCTCGATATCATTTGGCTCCAAAAGTAAGTATCACAAACTAGATACAAGTGTTTTTGGGGAGTGGGTAACGTATTGATTAGCTTAGCAATTACACCACCACTCAATACCACCCAAAAGCCAGAAAACATCTTAATCAAGGGTAGCACGCTATTCAAATTCTTCAGAATTATTAATCACAGTAAGTAAATAATATTTCACTCCCTTGTCAGCAAATATCTTGACTATTTTTAGTACATTCCCGTATTTAAAGTGCATCCACACAAGAATGCAACACTTTTGTAACTATATTTGAACTTTGAAAACTGACGGACAGGTGGCGTTTATTTAAACTAATTGAAGTATTTTTAGTGCACTACTAAAGTGGAATTGGCAATCCAAATGACGAAACATGGTTTCCAGCAGTATCGCCATTCAAAATGGGTGTAGTAGGTTCATAATCAGTTTCCATTGGCTCAATTGGATTCTGCACCAACTTTTGAATTGGTGGCTGAATCATCGATGAAACATTACGACCTGCCCGAATATCGACACGGAAAATTAAAAAGCTCATTAGGCTCGTGCGACACTCGGCGTTAATTATACCCGTTACTCGTAGAGTACAAGGGTATATTGTAATCATTGGAATGTATGTAACAGGCAGAAGGAGGCGTGGCAGACCCCATAAAGTATATATATTCTTGATCAGCATCAACAGCCGAGTCGATATAGCCATGTCCGTCTGTCCGTCCGTCCGTCTGTCCGTCCGTCCGTCTGTCCGTCCGTCCGTCTGTCCGTCTGTCCGTCTGTATGAACAAAAGGATCTCAGAGAATATAAGAGCTAGAAAGGCGAAAGGGGTCGCAAATGAAAGGTACAATACCCAAGCAGTACGAGTTTGTTTTTGTTTTTTGACACGCCCACTTTAGGGCGTTATATCTTCATATGAAGGTAAATGTACAGATAAGACTTGAATGTTTTAGTATAGAAAACTTTTTTGTTAGCCATGCTATCTGATCCAAATTTACACGGAGACTACATGTCTATGAAGTTCATATACTGACCAAGTTTGATCGAAATCGGACAACTATATCGTATAGCTCCTATAGGGACGATCGGTCAAAAACACGCTCCAAATATAAATTAGTATGAAAAAATTTTGCATTGACTAAGCTATCGTATTGAAACTGACACAAAATAAATTTATTAATAATATAAATATTCTGACCAAGTTTCATACAAATCGGACTACTATATCGTATAGCTCCCATAGGGACAATCAGTCAAAAATTTGCTTTTAGTATGAATTTGTATGAACATTTTCTGTATTTACCAAGCTATCTTGATGAAACTGATACAAAATATATTTATCAATTATATAAATATTCTGACCAAGTTTCATAAAAATCGGACAACTATATCGTATAGCTCCCATAGGAACAATCGGTCGAACATTGAGTAACGGGTATCCTAAAGTCGCGGGGCGACTATAGCATTCTTTCTTGTTTTATTATTTTTGTCAATTAATCCAGTTGAGCGCAGAGCTTGTCCTAGCATTTCAGTTTGCTTTTTATACTCTCTGCAAGAGTATATTGGGTTTGTGAAAATGTATGTAACAGGCAGAAGGAGGCGTGGCAGACCCCATAAAGTATATATATTCTTGATCAGCATCACAAGCCGAGTCGATATAGCCATGTCCGTCTGTCCGTCTGTCCGTCTGTCTGTCCGTCTGTCCGTCTGTCTGTCCGTATGAACAAACAGATTTCAGAGATGGTAAGAGCTACAAGTTCGAGCTTGGTCTCAATCGATCACATATTTAGTCAGTCAATACAAGAATCTTTTTTTTTTTCGATGCCACGCCCCATTCGCCCACAATGAGCAAAAAACCAAAGACACCTCGGAAAAAATCGGTGTTTTCGGCGAATATCTCAGTAACTATGGCACCTAGGATCACAAATTTTGGTATGGAGGTTCCTAGAGACTGAGTAAATGTCATGCCATCAAAAATTTTGGGCTGCCACGCCCCCTTTTCCCATAGGAACTAAGACACTATTCAAAATTCAATAAATTTTTATGGCGTTTCTTCTTATCGTAGAGTATTCTAATTTATAATTCGTATGGAGACTAACTATATCAAACTATCCTGAAAGGTGCATTAAAATCGGACTATAAACAAGGAAACTAGAAGCGTTACAATATTGATAACTGAATGCAATATCGTGTATGAGTGCAAGCGAGATAGTAACATACAAGCACTTGAGCAGCAGCGCTCAATGTATGAGTGCAAGCGAGACAGAAACATACAAGCTCATGTTCGAATGTTTTCGCTGCCTGCGTGGCGGCAGCGCTGCTCACAGTCGCTGGCCGCGCCGAATACACACATACATATATGCATCATATATTGTCTTTCGTATATGTATTCGCATACAGACAAACAGCTGTATGTTTTATTATGCTTAGATTGTTTTTGTTTCAACGTGTTTTAATGCAAGTACTACACATTGTAATATCTCGATACCGATTTTAATAATATAATTCGTGGAAAATGCAGAGAGTATTATACGGTAGGGCGTGCTCGACCGTACTTATCTTACTTGTTCTTCTGAGCGGCCTTCCTTTTGGTAGACTTCTTTTTTGTAGTGCGGTTAGTGCGTTTCTATTAGCAACAAATCGTAAATTATTTTTCTAAAAATTCTTAATTATATATGTTACCAATCCTGGATCAGGTTGAGGACTTGCTTGACATTTACATAGTATATACTCCGAGTTGGGAGATACTCTTAAGAATCCAACTTGCTTCAGTTGATTTATGGACTTCACCAGGCTTTCAATTGAAATTTTGAAAGTTCTGATTACGCGGAATCAAGGTTATAACCTCTTTGAAAATAGCTTGAAAGGTTCCACACTGCAAAGTTGTAAGCGCGTTCAAAACTAAACGATTCATTGTCTGACGTACCGAAGAATTATCCATGTTTCTAAATTAACATAGGTAAATTTTTTTCAGATTTTATGATGCTTCAAATTTCCTTATAAATCCTTATAAAATATATGTTCTTCCCAGCTTGAAATTGTAGGGTGGAGTGAGGAAATATGTTCCAATAATATAGTATCTTAAATAAATACAGAAACTGAACCTACTGTGGAATGAGTAAAATAAGATTTGGTTTTTAAACTTTAGATTTCCTATATATTCTTTGTGCATTGTTTTTTTGTTGTTTTTTATTTTTATTTATAATTCCTCTTACATTTATTGTACAACGTGCTTGTTAGCGCGCGGAACCCGGATAATGCAGCCTCCTCCCGCCCAACCGACCGAGGGGCACACCGCATAACGGAAATAATTTGTTAATTAAGAAAAATACAATTTTTAAAAATGTAATACAAACATCAAAAATAATTAGTTAAACTATCCAATACAGTACTACAAATATAATAATTTAAACTATATTAATTAAAGCCTAGACAAGTGACAGAGAAGAGATGTTCTAATTAAAGGTATTTATGAAGAACTACCTTCAACTCGAAATAGTTTGTTGTAGTTACTACATAATACTCGGAACGAGTTGTGGATAGCAAAGTTAGTAGAGCAACATTGAAGAGAGAGGGGAAGAAAGTATCTAGTGGGTCTGATCGGAACAGCGAAACTAACTTGGCTGACTAATTTGGTAGAATCAATTTCACCGTTGATTGGTTTGTGTAGGAAAATTACACTCAGTGCCGTTCTACGATCAGACAAAGAAGGATGATTTATTAGTAAAAGTCTACTACGATAGGAAGGCAAGCGTATATTAGGGTTCCAGTTAAGGGCCCTTAGGGCAAAAAGAAGGAAATGTTTTTGTACAGATTCTATTCTATCTAGATGAATGGGAGACCAAATACAAGATCCACATTCAAGAATAGGACGTACCAAGGAGGAAAAGTGGAAAGTCTTTTTGTTAAATAGGGATCATTTAATTCTGTCGACCAGCGCTTTTTAAAGCCCAGGACACCAAAAGTACGATTCGTAATTGACTAAATATGCTTACCGAACTTAAGCCTCAATTCTTTGAAGAGAGTTGTCATTCAGAATGTAATTGTTTAGAAAGGGGTTTCGCCCTTAATGAAGAACATTACGTTATAGTTCAGATTTAACAAATTGGCTTGACCCCAGGATTGAAAGCTGTAGAGATAGGATTGTAATCTGGTTCCAAGAAGAGACTCAGAAGCCGAAACACAGAGTTTGACATCATCGGCATACATGAGTACCCGAGAGTGACTAATTGCAGATGGCAGATCGTTTATGAACAATATAAACAGCAAAGGACCGAGATGGCTTTCTTGTGGGACGCCGGAAGTAACTTGAACTGATTTCGATAATGAATCTTAATAACACAGCTATTGTGTTCTAAAACTTAAGTAATTCGAAATCCAAAGAATAAAATTATAGGAAAACTCCAATAGATTGAGTTCATGTTTTAAGAGGCTGTGGTTAACGGAATCAAAAGCTTTGCTGAAATCTGTATAAATGACGTCAGTTTGAAACTTTTTGTCGCAGCGAAATGATGTAAATTCTAACAGGTTGGTGGTAGTGGATCTATATTTCACAAACCCATGCTGGAAGGGTGAAATTATAGATCTACAGATCTACAGATTGAGATGTTATTATTTTCTCAAAAGCCTTGGGAATAGCAGACAACTTGGGAATACCCCTGTAGTTGCAGACATTAGATTTGTTTCCTTTTTTTGTGAAGAGGAATAATTGAAAATGATTTCGAAACTTTAGTAAAACATCCTGATTCAAATTAAATAGTTTATACAGCGGTTTTAAAAAGCCAACTGCACAATTTCTTAGCACACAGCCTGGGACTCCGTCCATTCCAGGTGAAACAAGAAAGAAAAGTACAGTCGAGCACGCCCGACCGTAAAATACTCTCTGCATTTTTTCCCCGATTAAATTATTAAATTTATGGGAAAAAGGGGCGTGGCAGTCCAAAATTGTAAATGTCAATGTATTTACGCTGTCGCTAGGAACCTCCATACCAAAATTGGTGATCCTAGGTGCCATAGTTACTGAGATATTCGCCGAAAACACCAATTTTTTTTCGAAGTGTGTCTAGTTTTTTGCTCATTGTGGGCGAATGGGGCGTGGCATCGAAAAAAAAAAAGATTCTTGTATTGACTGACTAAATATCTGATCGATTGAGACCAAGCTCGAACTTGTAGCTCTTACCATCTCTGAAATCTGTTTGTTCATACGGACAGACAGACGGACAGACGGACAGACATTTGCACAAACCCAATATACTCTTGCAGAGAGTATAAAAAACAGGTTTAATTAACATTAGAGTATGTAAAAGCGAACTTTCAGTTATTATTGGCTGAAAATTACTATTTAAGTAGTTTACATGGGGAGGGTATGGTGAATCAGAATTATAGACTAGCTTAGAATAAGTCGTTTGAAAAAAATCGGCAAATAAATCGGCTATAGCCTGATCTGAATGAGCAGTTTCCCTTTCAAAGACTACACTAGATGGAAGCGTTGATAATTTACGAATTAGAGAAGTTATAAAACCGTCTAGGATTCCTAAGGGAATCGTTGTCCACAATCAGAAAAGTATTCCTTAAAAAAACGGTCGTTCAAGACAGCGAAACCAGATCGAACAATCAGATAGCGGGGGAGATACAAAGAAGAGCCAGTTTCTCTGAATCTCTTATAAAATCTCGACTTTCTATTTTTAAGCAATGGTAACTCACGGGTAAACCAAATAGGCTTGTTAGACCTATTTTGATCACAAAGCGGACACAGACATTAATTAAGGAATTCAAAGTATAATAAAATATTTTGATCGCACTATCCATATCTCTACACATGAACAACCGGGACCAGTCAGTCCGGGATAACAGTATATTTAATTCATTAAAATCGGCTTCTGAAACTGACGAGATCGCTTAGTAGATATTCAACCAGCACAGATCACCCGGGCAGGTAAATCAATCGTCACTTCCAGAGTCGGGTGATAAGGATCCTGAGGATTGGGTAAAGGTGTGGTACTCTTTAAAAAAGATTAGAGGGGTCTATTAAGTTTGTCAGAAGCGAGATGTGCGTAACAGGCAGAAGGAGGCGTGGCCGACCCCATAAAGTATATATATTCTTGATCACCATCAACAGCCGAGTCGATATAACAATGTCCGTCTGTCTGTCTGTCCGTCTGTATGAACACCTGGATCTTTTAAACTACAAGAGCTAGAGACACCAAATTTCTAAAGAAAGTCCGTTTATAATGTACGCAGATCAAGTTTATTTCAAATTGTTGAAACGCCTTCTACCGACCCCGCAATGAGCAAAAAACCAGACACACCTCGAAAAAATTTGTGTTTTAGGCGAATATCTCAGTAACTATAGCACTTAGGAGCACAAATTTTGGTAGACATGTTCCTAGAGGTAACCTTAATATAATGACATTAAGGCCGGTAAGGGGCGTGACAACAATTTTGAATTTTAAACTTGATCTGCTCGCGAAGATAACGGACTTTCATTCCAATTTTGGTGGCTCAAGCTCTTGTAGTTTAAAAGATCCAGGTATTCATACGGACGGACAGACAGACGGACATTGCTATATCGACTCGGCTGTTGATGCTGATCAAGAATATATATACTTTATGGGGTCGGACACGCCTCCTTCTGCCTGTTACGCACATCTCCCTTATGACAAACTTAATAGACCCCTATACTCTCCTTTAAAGAGTACGGGGTCTAAAAAGGAATTACGGGCCAACACAAAAAACAAGATAATGAGCACGGTAGAAAAGATGAGAGCGCGTCGCGAACGTAAATAGACAAGAGAGCACGAAAATAGCTACAAGATATATTTTACACAAAATTACAAGAACATTTTCACAGCGTCAAACAAGCACAGAAATAAATAAACAGAATGTGTGGCTGCGGAGTTGTGGTTGCTTTTAAATACAAATTATTTAAAATTAGCTTTGTGGTAAATTAAATCAAGTAAGGAAAGTACAGTCGATCACGCCAGACCGAAAAATACGCTCTGCATTTTTTCCCGATTAAATTATTAAAATCGCTCTAGAGATATTAAAAAGGTTTATTACTTGTATTAAAACAAGCAGCGGCGTAAAATTACAAGAACATTTTCGCAGCGTCAAACAAGCACAGTAATAAATAAACAGAATGTGTGGCTGCGGAATTGTGGTTGCTTTTAATCACAAATTATTTAAAATTAGCTTTGTGGTAAATTAAATCAAGTAAGGAAAGTACAGTTGATCACGCCAGACCGAAAAATACGCTCTGCATTTTTTCCCGATTAAATTATTAAAATCGCTCTAGAGATATTAAAAAGGTTTATTACTTGTATTAAAACACTTTAAAACAAAACCAATCTAAGCACAATTAAACATACATCTGTTTGTCAGTATGCGAATACATATAAGAAAGACAATATATGATGCATATATATATGTATGTGTGTATTCGGCGCGGACAGCGACTGCGGGCAGAGAAAACATTCGAACATTTGCTTGTATGTTTCTGATATTGCATTCAGTTATCAATATTGTAACGCTTCTAGTTTTCTTGTTTATAGTGCGATTTCAATCCGCCTATCAGGATAGTTTGATATTTTATTTTTTTTCTTGTATATATTACCGCAGATTAAGTGCAGTCGCGAGTATAACAAAAATATAAAGTTATATTTATAATTAAAATTACTATTTATGACTTTAAACAGTAAAATAAAAATATATATTTCAACTGAAAATATAAAAAAACTTTAGTTAATTAAATTATCAATTAGTTAATAGTTAATTGTTAATCTGGGAAAAAAAAGTAAAGAAATTGATCCAACATTTGTTGCAAGGATTGGGGAAACCCCAGAAAAGCCCAACCAGATCAATGTAAACGTATGCAAAAACAATCACGAAAGATCTCTGATTTAAAGGAACCCATGAATGGCAAAGATGCCAAGCATACTGCCCCTGGAGATCAGAGATTTAACGGAGTTGGCTGTAAAGGGAAGCTTTAAGATGGGAAAGAGAAAGAGATGTATCAAAAATCCTATAGTATTCGTTATAATGAGTGCATAATACCCGAAAACGATTGTGAAAAGCGTAGTCAGTAGTGCATGTAGGCAGAAATAAAGGGATGTAAAGCGATGGTTGCCCTGGTTGGAATATTGAAATTAAGGCGTTCTAAAAGAGATGGGGAGCAGATATCACCAACTATAAGCTTATGAAGGAAAATAACTCCAAGAACTCTCCTACGATTAAAAAGAGATGGAAGATTAGGAAGAAAGAGCCAATTGGTGTAGGATGGAAGGCGTAGATTAGGGTCACAATTAAGACCTTGAAGTGCAAAGAGTAAAAACTGTTTCTACACTGACTCAATAAAATCTTGAGTATGAGCATATTGAGGAGACGAGACAAATGAACAATATTCAAGAATGGGGCGGACAAGGGATGTGTAAAGAAGTTTAGTGACGAAGGGATCATTTAATTATTTAGACCAGCGTTTAATAAATCCAAGAGTGCCCTTGGCTTTATTAACAATTGTGGAAAGAACACCAAATTCTTCAACTGACAGTATACGATTTAAGAGTACATTGTCAATATAGTAATAGTATATGTACTAATTAATTTAAGCTTATCCTAACAATTCATTATTTTCCATATTCTAACCTTTGTTTATGATCCAACATTCCGGCCACCTTGAAGAGATCGACTTCAATCCCTTGGTAGCCCGCGCGTTTCATTTCAAATGTTTGCTTCATCCTAGACTTCGAACTCTCTTCAGCAGAGAAATGCTGATATCGCCTGTTCAAAGCCGCAACACAGTCAGCCCATTTCGGCAATGTGCTATAATCAAGTTGTTCCTCATATTTGGACTTTGTATGAGGATCTACCTTCGAAATGACTATAAGAATCAAGATTGCATTTGCCAAATCTTGTTCGACTTAACGACTCAAATATTGCCGATACCGAGTCAACCATTGTTCGAATTCTGAGTGCCGATGGCTTGGACATCGGCTCAATGTCGAACAACTGGGTGAGAGTGTCAAAGAAAATCTGGCATTTTTTGTCGTACACTCGACTTAGACTCTCTAATGCCTTTGGGTAATTGGCATCAGATACCTGAAAGACTCTGATGGTATCTAATGCCTCATCCGATAAGCACGATAACAAATGATTGAACTTTTCAATATTTGAAAGCGAGCGATCAGAGTCTACTAAGCTATTAAACAGACCGATAAATTGTCTGTATTCCGAATGCTTACCGCTGAATTTGGGCAACTTTAATTTGGGTAAGAGAGAATGGTGAGACACTGGAACACGGTCAACAACATCAAAATTGCTAAGAGCATCCAAATATGATGACCGTGCAAGAGTGCAGGTTTCCTCAAGCATTGAGTGGCTGTAATTTTCTGGGTCAATCACATCGATTTGCGACTGTAACTTCATTGCCTTAGCAATGTATGTATTGAGTAAATCGAGTCGGCACTGTATCTCGAAATTACTAGGATTCACTATTTTATTAACTAGGGACATTCTTTGATGCTCAATGTCAGCCTCAACTCTTTCTAATTGTGCGAATAATTGGGTTAAATGCGCACTAAGGCAACTCTCGTCGACATTCACAACAGTCCCATTGTAGTCTGCTTTGTGCGCCATATCGACTAATTAATTTGACTCTATTTGAATGCACGTAAGTGTACTAGCCCAATAATAATCAGCCGATAAACAAAATTAGCTGAGGATGATAATCAAATTATTAAAGATAATCAGTTGATTAACAACAGTTGGCGATCAATATAATTTAAGATGTAAGATTTAGAATACTGAAGATAATTATCTGGCTAAATAACCTCGAATAATAGAGTTAACAGCAATTAAAACAAGAAAAAAAGATTATTTTCGGCTAGGCGAAGACTACATACTCTTGCAGTCATGCACATTTCGTTAATTTTTTTTCAATGACCGATAGTTCCAATGGCAGCTATATAATACAGTAGTCCGATTTAAATGAAACTTGGCCAGCACATTGGGAATGTAAACAAATGCATATTGTGTGAATTTGGATGAAATCGCTCAATAGACATCGAAAAAGTTCATACTTAGCATTTTAACCGGTTGTTCCTTTGGCAGCTATATGATATAATTGTCCGATCGGGATGAAATTTGGTCGGCAGATGGAATATGATAACAAATGCATATTGCGTGAAAATGGTTTAAATCGTTTAAGAGACACAGAAAATTTTCAAACTAAGCATTTTCAGCATTTTGAACCGATTGTTCCTATGGCAGCTATATGATGTAGTGGTCCAATCTGCATGAAATTTGGGATTTTATGCCAAATGCATATGGAGCAAATTTGGTTAACATAGCTAAAAAAAATTGTTTTTCCATTCGATTGTTCCTATGGGAGCTATATGATATAGTCATCCGATCGGGCTGATTTTCACAAATGATCTGCGTGCAAAGGAAATACACATCTGTGACAAGTTTCTTTAAGATAGCTTTAAAACTGAGAGACTAGTTCGCAAAGAAACAGACGGACAGACAGACGGACATACGGATATGGCTATATCGACTGGCCGTTTGATGCTGATCAAGAATATATATACTTTATGGGGTCGGAAACGTCTCCTTCAATGCGTTACAAACTTCGTGACAAAAACAATATACCCTCTGCAAGGGTATAAAAAGAACAAAGGTCAAAAACCACCACCAAACTTATGTCGATCTAGGCGAATAGCGAAATTAAAGAGGAACGACGAATGTTTGTGTGTATATATAAATGGGTTTATTTGCACCAATTATTAATTGTTTATGTATATTTATTTAATTCGACTTGTGTGTTTTGCGTCAAATAGCCTTTCAATAAATCACACAGTATGTATCTATCAGTGCCGAAACGCAATGTCTGACTCGTTTGGGCACTGTTACCTGATCAACAGAAGAGTTGCTCTTGGGCTCAATTCTGGGAATATCTCTACAATTACTATGTGGGTATCTTCAACTTCTGGCTGTTCCAATCCAAAACTCCGATAAAGCCAACGGCTCCAGGGGCATCAAACAACAAGTTTATCGATACCGACACAAACAGCAAAACAAAGCCTTGAAATGTCTTAAAGACCAACGAACGCGATTGAATGTCCCTGCTCGGGGGCCAATGAAAAATCCAAAACTGTATTTAAATAAAAACAAATAGCAAGTTCTGAAACGGTAAAATTTATTGTTGGACTTAGCAATCGCGGAAAGGCTTGACAGAGTGTGTGTGGTTATAACGAAACGAACTAACTGCTGCTCGCGACAGCCGCATTGCCGAACACAAATTCGACTTACAGACTAGCTTAAGTATAAGAGTTCGATACACTACTGGACAATTCAATACTATCGTTAATTTAAGCTTATCTTAACAATTCATTATTTTCCTTATTCTAACTTATGTTTATGATCCAAAAACAGGATATAGCTAGTCTCCACACGAATTATAAATTACAATACTGTACTATATTAGGTTAGGTTAGGTTAGGTTTGGTGGTTGCTGGTGTCAAGAACACCAGCGCACATGAGCCGTAGGTCGGCCCGTTGTGATACCTGGGGGATCTGCGTGAAGGGTTTAGGAGCTAGAAATCTAGGGGGAGACTAAGAGCCAGCCTCTGTAGAGCTCCATCCAGAGGCGTGAATGAAGCGAGAGAGTAGATTTGGCTGAACTTGGGAGAGTTCAGACAGATCGTTTAATAGGTAGGCGCCGAGATGACGGTGCCTATGGTGACCGAGAGCCGGGCAAGAGCAGAAAAAGTGTGCCACCGTTTCTTCTTCTTCCTCATTTCCACAGCTACGACAGAAATCGTGGTAATTTGCCGACAGTCTAGAAGCGTGTAAACCCACAAGCCAGTGGCCAGTGATTGCACGAAAAACAGCAGAGCAGTTTGCTCGAGTGAGCCTGCAGAGCCTAGAGGATCGGTCATTTGATCGGGTAGGCCAGATGCTGCGAGATATCCTGCACCTGGGGGTGGATTCCCACCTCAGGTCAGCTAAATGTTCGAAGTGCTTATCGATGTTAAGTCTGCAAGTCGCCAAAGGCATGGATACTTGCCCTCTCTCATTTCTAAGAGGGGAGACTGTGCCCAACCTAGCGAGCTCGCCTGCAGCGCAATTTCCCTCTATGTCACTGTGGCCAGAGACCCAGATGAGGTGTATTTCGAATTGTTCCGCCATCTCCGTCAGAGATCTGCGACATTCGTTGGTAATTTTGGAGTTGGAGGAGACAGACTTAAGTGATTTAAGTGCTGCATGACTGTCTGATAGGATACATATTCTGCACCTGTACGGTATGCATTGTTTTGCAGTCTCAAGCGCTTCTTTGATGGCAAACATTTCCGCCTGGAAGACGCTGCAATGGTTTGGTAGTCTGAGAGAACTAGCAATTCCGAGTTCTTCGCAGTAGATTCCCCCACCCGTCCTACCTTCCGCTCTAGAGCCGTCGGTGTAGAAGTGGATGGAGGAGTTTAAGAAGGGAGGGCCATAGTTTCAGTCCTCCCTTGTAGGGAAAGCCACCCTAAAAGGGGTGTCCGTGTACTCTGTTGGGATACAGTAGTCCGTATTTGGGAGTTCAAAAGGGAGCTCGGACATGATGGATGAGTGACCTATCCTATTTGTGCTTTATAGGTTAGCCTCTCTCATTCTGATGGCAGATAACATGGCTGTTTTCTTGCCCATTATGTCTAGTGGTGGAAGGTATAGGATAGCGTCTATAGCCTCTTCTGGCGTAGAGCGAAGCGCGCCCAAGATAAAAAGTCCTGCCATACGCTGGATCTTACTGAGTTTGGATAGTGTGGTTGCTTTCCTTAGTGCCGGCCACCACACTACCACTCCATATAAAAGAATGGGACGGACAACGGCCGTGTAAAGCCATCTGGTGACGTGGGGATTCAGGCCCCATCTTTGACCAATTGTCTTACTGCATGCGAAGAGGGCTACGGAGGCTTTCCTTACCCTGTCTTCTATGCATGCATTCCAGTTTAGCTTTCTGTCAAGATAAACACCGAGGTATTTAGCCTTATCGCTTAACCTGAGACGTTCTCCCTGAAGAGAGGGAAGTCTAAGAGGTGGGATTTTATATTTGTTTGTGAAGAGAACCAGCTCGGTCTTGCTTGGATTTACTCCTAGACCATTTCTAGTGGCCCAGTTTGATAGGAAGAGTAGTGAGTTGCTCAGGGTCTGTGGGAACTTGCCCGAGAAAATTATGGCAACGTCGTCCGCGTAGGCCACAACCTTGCATCCGCCTCCTTCCAGAGAGCTGAGAAGGTCGTTTACTACTACGTTCCATAAAAGAGGGGAGAGAACGCCCCCTTGGGGAGTGCCCCTATTTACAAATTTACAGGATTTGGTATCTCCTAACGAGGCTTCAATGATCCTTGCCATTAGCAATTGATCGATGAGGCCAATAGAGAGGGAGTCGATTCCCATGTAAGCCAGGGATGTGGTTATGGGTTCTGGCAGAATATTATTGAAAGCGCCTTCAATGTCAAGAAACGCTGCAAGAGAGAATTCCTTGAAGGAGAGCGATCTTTCGATATGTGAAACTATGCTATGCAGGGCGGTTTCTGTTGACCTGCCTCTACGATATGCATGTTGGGAGGTAGAGAAGCTTTCTCTAGGAATCTTGGCCATTAGATGCCAGCATAAGAGCCTTTCTAGAGTCTTTAGAAGAAAGGACGATAGACTTATTGGTCTAAAATCCTTTGGGTTGCAGTGGGATGGTTTCCCTGCCTTTGGAATGAAAACTACTTTGGAGCGTAGCCAAGTTTTAGGAATGGTTCCGGAAAGGAGAATTTCTTTGAAAATCCGGTGTAACCAGTTTAGTGCCAGATCCCCCGCATAAATGAGGTGGACTGGAATGATACCATCTGGTCCGGGAGATTTAAAGGGTTTGAAACTTTTAATTGCTCCCGAGATATTGCCTCTGCTGATTAACGATGTGGGTGGACTGTCCCCATTTGCGGGTAATAAGCGTGAGGAAGGGAAAGGATTGTCAGAGCATCCAGGAAAGTGGGTGTTCATCAGCAGCTCCAGCGACTCCACACTGTCCGAGGTCCAGGAGTTGTCGCTGCGCTTGAGAAATCCCAGAGAGGGAGTAGTGTGAGATAGTATTCTCCTAAGTCTTGCGGCTTCTGAGGTATCTTCAACACTTGAGCAGAAATTACGCCAAGAGTTTCTTTTTGCTCTACGTAATTCTTTGTTATATGCTGACAGAGAGCTTTTGTAGTTGCCCCATGCCTCTGCTGAGTCATGGTATTTGGCTTGATTGAAGAGCCTTCTTGATATCTTCCGTAGCTCATTCAGTGAGTGGGTCCACCATGGGGGCTTGGTGCGTCCTGCATTTCTGCTAATCGGACAGGCTTTATGCGCGGCCCGATTTAGTGCAGATGTAAAGGAGGATACTAGGTATTCCATACGACTGGTCCCGTCCATGTCCTGAGGCATGGGCGGCTCCAGGGGAATCATGCGCGTGAGGCATGATTGAAAGAGGTTCCAGTTGGTCCTTTTCAGATTCCTGAAAGGGACGGCTTTGGGAATCTCGAGAGATACAACAGTCTCAATGTATCTATGGTCTGAGAAAGAGTGTTCCGTGAGAACACGCCACGACGCGATGCGCTGATCTAGGGAGGTGGACACAAGAGTAAGGTCCAATACCTCCTGTCTGTTCTTAACAATAAAAGTCGGTTCATTACCCTTGTTGCATATTGTTAGTTTAGAGGAGAGTATAAAGCTAAAAAGAGACTCACCCCTTATATTTGTATCAGTGCTTCCCCACTGATGATGGTGTGCGTTGGCGTCGCAGGCTATGAGCAGATTTTTGGCCGATCTGTCGCAAATGCCGCTTTACAGTGGTGGAGATTTATCTGTAGGAGTCTGACAGACATCCCTTGATACAACCTCCACCACTGTGACGTCGACGGCTGATTCGTCTTCCTCTAGCTCGTCCAGATCAGCCACGTCGACCTTCCTAAGACCTCTGGCCAGATCACTCTCTTCAGAGACATACCCCTCCAGTATGTCATCTTCCATATCAATCTCCTTTTCGAGATCCTGCAGCTCGGGGTCAGTTTTTGGCACTGATCCCTTGCCTTTCGCATCCGCTTTAAAGAGGCGGATATGCGCCTTCTTGAAACCGTACGTGACCGTACCGTCTGTTTTGGCTAGGGCCACTGCGGAGGCCTCATCGAGAGTCAGAATTACCTGTCTCGAGAGGCCAACTGCTTCTTCCACCCTTACGACTTTCCAATTGGCTGTTGGAAGTGAAGGGTTGCAGACCTGAAGCAGCCGCAGTATCTTCTCTGGTTCCGCTGGCTTGGCGGAGACCCATAATCTTGCTCTCGGGTTGCTGGGTACCTCATCCCAATCAACAACCTCCAGCTTTGCGCCTGGATAGACCTCCCCGAGAGAGGCGACCGCCCTCCTGTAGAGTTCTACGGAGCGAGCATCCAGGCAGGCGATGGCTTTCACCCGGCCCTGGTGCCACCCCGCGTCCTCACAGGTTGGCGGGGCGCCCCCACTCTCCTCGAGGATGCTGAGGAATTTATCCTGCAGCTCATTCTCCACCATCCTCCATTTGTCACGAGGAACAAGACCATCGGAGGAGCCCCGGTCTAGGACTCCTACGAGGATCTTGTTTCTTGCCACATCTGCGAATGACACGTGTCCTTCAGCCGATCGTTGACGCTTGTTGTTGTTTGCGGCCTTCTTCTTCCCTGTCTTGGGGGGTTGGAAGTTCGGTAGGACTGATCGGGCCCAGTTTAGGAGCTCCACGGTTTCAGCGGAGCCATCTCCTCCTTCCTTAGATAGAATGAAAGCCGCCCTGCGCTTGTCCTGGAAGGACGCTTTCTTCTCCTGCTTCTCCTGCTACTTGTGGCGGCGACACCTTCGAGAGTCTCTCCTGTTCCAGGCATGGCAGCCGCACTAGTGCTCTGCGAACCAAAGCCTTTAGCAGAGGAGGCGCTCTCCGGTATCACCCCCAGGCTGGTAACCGGTTGGCTTGCCGGTACCACCCTTTTAGCATCTGAGCTAGGGACAGGCTTGTCCTTCGCTTTTTTATTTAAGGGATGGTCTTGTCCCATCCGACTTTTTAGAGGAGTGCCGGGCTCCGAGTTCTTTTTTAAATTTAAATTTTCCATGTATTGATCCCACGAGTGTGCGGGAAAGGAATGTCCGCCACGTCATAGCCCGCTATAACGTGGTAAGCCTGGATGAAACTGGGGGTCAGCAGGTACCCAGAGTCCGCATACTAGCGATCGAGCACCCCCTCGACCATGCATCCGTGGGCATATGCTGTTCCACCTTTGGATTGGGGTGACTTTTTAGAGAAGTATTCTACTTCTAGCCCGACTACCATTCGTCAGCATCCATGGCAGAGACATGACCTTACCATGGATTGTTTCCAGCCGCCCTCGCGAGGAGAGTATAGTCGCACTTCCGTCGGTATATACAGTTACGGCAGTAAGACTGACGTCCACTGTTCTTCCCCCTGTATATCCGACGGCTGACGGCCTGTACTATATTAACAAACGCATAAAAACGGAACGAAAGTTGAGAATTATTTTTATTAATTGTGGGAAAAATTCTTTTTCACTGTCGCTAGGAACCTCCATACCAAAATTGGTCAGCCTAGGTGCCATAGTTACTGAGATATTCGCCGAAAACACAGTTTTAGTCCGAGGTGTATCTAGTGTTGTGCTCATTTTGGGCGAATGGGGCGTGGCATCGAAAAAATTAAAAGATTCTTGTATTGACTGACTAAATATGTGATCGATTGAGATCAAGCTCAAACTTGTAGCTTTTACCATCTCTGAAATCTGTTTGTTCATACGGACAGACAGACTCGGCTTGTGATGATGATCAAGAATTTATATAGTTTATGGGGTCTGCCACGCCTTCTGCCTGTTACATACATTTGAACAAACCCAATATACTCTTGCCAAGAGTATAACAATGATTTAACACAACCGATGTATCACTCAATGTTGCAAAGAGATTAAGCTAGAAATATAAAAAGAATGTGGGTGTTTAAGCGAGGAAAACTTGAAAACAATCAGAAGCGATGTAAAACACGTCCGTCAGCGAAAGCGAATCGATCATGAATCTTAATGATATTACATAAATTAAAATATTATAGCATAATATAAAATGTACAATTTATAAAGTATAAGAAATTGTTGAAATACATGTGTTGATGTGTTGAATCGCACCTTTTCTCACACATTTTCACTTTTATTTGGCACCAACAAATCTATACAAAAACAAGTAAGATAAGTACGGTCGAGCACGCCCTACCGTATAATACTCCCTGCATTTTCCACCGATTATATTACTAAAATCGGTATCGAGTTATTACAATGCGTAGTACTTGCATTAAAACACGTTGAAACAAAAACAATCTAAGCATAATCAAACATACAGCTGTTTGTCTGTATGCGAATACATATACGAAAGACAATATATGATGCATATATGTATGTATGTGTGTATTCGGCGCGGCCAGCGACTGTGGGCAGCGCTGCCGCCACACAGGCAGCGAAAACATTCGAACATGTGCTTGTATGTTTCTGTCTCGCTTGCACTCATACATTGAGCGCTGCCGCTCAAGTGCTTGTATGTTACTATCTCGCTTGCACTCATACACGATATTGCATTCAGTTATCAATATTGTAACGCTTCTAGTTTTCTTGTTAATAGTCCGATTTTAATGCACCTTTCAGTTTAGTTTGATATAGTTAGTCTCCACACGAATTATAAATTAGAATACTGTACGATAAGAAGAAATGCCTTAAAAACGTATTAAAGTTTTTTAGTTCCTACTGGAAAAGGGGGCGTGGCAGCGCAAAATTTTTGATGGCATGACATTTACTCAGTCTCTAGGAACCTCCATACCAAAATTTGTGATCCTAGGTGCCATAGTTACTGAGATATTCGCCGAAAACACCGATTTTTTCCGAGGTGTCTTTGGTTTTTTGCTCATTGTGGGCGAATGGGGCGTGGCATCGAAAAAAAAAAAGATTCTTGTATTGACTGACTAAATATGTGATCGATTGAGACCAAGCTCGACCTTGTAGCTCTTACCATCTCTGAAATCTGTTTGTTCATACGGACAGACAGACGGACAGACAGAAGGACAGACGGACATGGCTATATCGACTCGGCTTGTGATGCTGATCAAGAATATATATACTTTATGGCCACGCCTCCTTCTGCCTGTTACATACATTTTCACAAACCCAATATACTCTTGCAGAGAGTATAAAAATAAGAAAGTCGATCGAGCCGACCGTAAAAGACGCCGTACTTCCATAGTAGAGCGCGTTTGTATTTAATTAAAATTAAAATTTTAAAATGAAATTTTAATAATTAAAATAATGTATTTACATTTTGAATTTTAATTTAAACAAGAGGAGAAGGTACAGTCGATCGAGCCGACAGTAAAAGACCCCATACTCCCCTTAGTAATGCGAATTTGTATTTATTGTAAATTAAAATTTTAAAAGGAAATTTAAAAAATTAATCTTTCCAGAACGTGCCGTAACTCTACCAGTTGCACCACGCCCCGCTGTTAATAACATTGCGATTATATGCATTTACATGTTATAAATTGTTGTTTTGTAAGAAAAATAAATGAAACGGCTGTGTTGTTCGAGATTCGAACCGCAGTTCTTAGGTTTTCGTTCAAGTACGAAAAATAACTGCAGGCATCTCTAATACTTGGCCCACGCTTCATTCAATAATTATTACGTTTAATACTGTACGTAAAAAAAGAGTTTTCTCTTCTCATTCTACCATGGTACATAAATTAAAATTATTGTTGAGGGGAAAGTAGTATTTACAATTTGCGGGATCGGTATGGGGCGTGGCAACAAATTGATATAAATTTTATCTACCTGATATAAGTACGTCCAAACTTACAAGAAAGTAAAGTACAGTCAAGCACGCCATACTTTACAATACTAACTGCTTTTAATCCCGATTAATTTAATTTAATCGGTATCTAAGTCTTACAACAGATAACAGATACATATGTATGTATGTATTGGTCGGCACAGCGAGCGGCTGCGGGCAGCGCTGCCGCCACACACGCAACGAAAACGTTCGAACATATGTTTGTATGTTTATCTCTCGTTTGCGCGCATACAGTGATTTTGCAGTTGAATAACATAAACTTTGAACCGTGTGAACTCTCTGGTTTGACATAGGATTTTGATGTAACTTTCAGAATAGTTAGATATGATAAGTCTCTAAACGAATGTCAAATTACAACACCGCATTGAAGTTGGAAAATTTTCTAGTTCTTATGAGTAAAGTGGGCGTAGCAAAATTCAAAATTTTGAATGGCATTATATTAAGGCTGTCTCGAGGCACATGTATACCAAAATATGTGCTCCTTTGTGGTATAGTTACTGAGATATTCGCCTAAAACAAAAATTTTTTCGAGGTGTGTCTGGTTTTTTGCTCATTGCGGGGTCGGTAGAAGGCGTGGCAACAATTTTAAATAAACTTGATCTGCTCGAGAAGATAATAAACTTTCATTCCAAATTTGGTTTCTCTAGCTGTTGTAATTTAAAAGATCCAAGTGTTCATACGGACGGACGGACGGACAGACGGACTGTGCTATATCGACTCGGCTGTTGATGCTGATCAAGAATATATATACTTTATGGGGTCCACCACGCCTCCTTCTGCCTGTTACGCACATTTCGCTTCTGACAAACCTAATAAACCCCTCTACTCTTTTTTAAAGAGTACGGGGTCTAACAAGTGAATAAAGTTATAGTTTTTATATTATTTCAAACGTTTCGTTTTATGCTCTATGCAGCGGCTTGTTACATTCGCCCCCTTTTCTTATAAAAATTAAAAAAATCTCCAGCTTCAATGCCTTTTTTAAGGCATTAAATCAAATAGTACAGTGTTGTTAAACATACGCTTAGAGAGTTACTATTTCTAACTTTCCTGAAAGTGGCATCAAAATCCTATGTCAAACAAGAGAGAAATTTCGGTTCAAAGTGCATGTTATTTTACTGCAAAATCACTGCATGCGCGCAACACATACAAACAAACACAGAAACATACAAACATATGTTCGAACGTTTTCTCTACCTGCTTTGGCGGCAGCGCTGCCCGGAGCCGCTGGCCGCGCCGAACAATGCTATACATACACACATATGTATGAGCACACATACATATTTGAAAATAATCGGAAGAATGATAGAAGAGGGTCGTGGTGCAACTGGTAGAGTTGCGGCGCAATATGGAACCTTCGTATGGATCGCGGGTTCGAATGCTGACAATGACGATTGTTAATATATTTACTTTTTAATTTTAATTCAAAATGTAAATATTTCATTTTAATATTTTGAATTTCATTTTAAAATTTTAATTTTAAGAAATGGGCACTACTATGGGAGTACGGGGTCTTTTACAGTCGGTTCGATCGACTGTAGCCTTTCTTACTTGTTTTATTTATTGATTTGGTTTACTGGAGTTTTCAATAGTTATGTTTTTGATAAATTCTATTAATGATTTGATTTTTTGATTAAGTCAAAGGAATGCATGTAGTTATTTAGTTATATTTGTTGTCTTTTAAGATAAAATATTATTTTTTGTTCACGATTATTTTATTGGAGCAATTTTGGTGTTTTAAAAAAACATTAATTTTAGACGACATTTCTGTTATAAAATAATATATAATATGAAAATATTTTTAAGTTAAGCTTAGTCTTATTTATTGCAAATACTTCAAACTAGTTGCCTATAATTTAAAATCTTAAAAAATATTAAGTATAATAGTAAAACAAATGCCCTAAAACGTCTTTTTGAAAAGTCGAACATTGGCCATTCACCACGAATTTACTCTCAGTACAAAATTGAAAAAAACGATCTTGGCCACTTTGGTTGGTCATTTTGGAGTCTGCCGTTGTCAATGCTTGAAAGCTCCAATGTCTTACAGATGTAGTTGTAGTTGTCGTTGTAGTGGTTGAAGGTGTGTTAGTTGTTGTGGTTGTAGTTGTGGTCTTACGATGGCAACGAAAAGATCCCTTGGTATTATAGCAATCATATTCCAATGGACAGTTATGTGTGCTTTGAGCACATTCATCATCGTCTTTGAAAAAATATTAATAAAAAATATATTAATTAATATAAAAACATGTGAATAAATGCAACGGGTATATGTAAATAATCAAATATAATATAATGTTTCTATTTAAATGTTTAATAAACATTTCTTACCATCACAAATGCCAGTTTCCGCATTTAGAGTGTATCCCGTATCACAGGAGATCCAACATTATATTAGTTTTCAAGTTCATAAGGAATTATATAAATATAATATACCGTGCATATGTATGAACCAATCGTGTTATCACATCTTTGAGTTGGCTAGCAGTTGTGATTGTTAATTGAGCACTCATTAATATCTACAGGAAGTGTGCACATACAACAAATGTTAGTGAATACAATCATTTTTATTGGCATTTGTATACTATACTGTTGGCTGGTGAGTGAGAAGAACTGCAACGTTTGGTTGCTTACAAGAGACTGAGTTTATTTCATCATAGTACTTAATAGGTAATAGCGTTGCCACCTAACATATAACATAGAATTGCCATATCAACACTCTTCCTCAATTCGATTGTTAATGCTTAGTTTAATCCGAGCAACGCTGTACATTTCATATGATTTACTTTTGACAAATTCTTAGTCAGTATATCGGCAATCATTTCATTGGTTGGACAGTATGTTAGATTGATTAAATTTTGCTCAAAACAATTTCTTTCATGGTGATACTTTACATCAATGTGTTTGCTTCTAGCGTGATAAACTGGATTTTGTACAAGATTTAAAGCGCCTACGTTATCGCCATGCATGGTTACACAATCAAGTTTGAAATACAAATTCATTTCGTTAATTAATTTTCTCAAATAAATCGCTTCTTTTGCAGCATCTGAGAGTGCCATATACTCTGCCTCCGTGCTGCTTAGTGCAACCGATTTTGGTTTTCTTGATGTCCACGAAAAAACTGCTCCTCCCCACATGAAAGTGTATCCACTGAATGACTTCCTATCGGTAGAGTCACCTGCCCAATCCGCGTCTGCGTAGCCAGTTATATCCACTCCGGATTTCTTGTACGTCAGCGCCAAATCTGCCGTTGTGTGCAGATATCTTAGAACTTGCATTGCCGCAGTGTACATCAATGATCCTATGACAGATTGATACTCGGTCACATCAACGCGCTTACACGACTCATTTTCACAGTTGACTTGAAAATTAGCTTCTAACGCTGTTGAAGCTGTGCGACAATTGACCATGCCCAGCTCATGAAGCAATCCCATTATATGCTTCTTTTGGCTCACAAGTATCGCACCGGTTTCGCCTTCTCTCTAGACTTCCAAGCCCAAAAAGTTTGTTATTGGACCTTTGTCGACAACCTGAAATTCAGAAGAAATCGCATGTTTAGTAGCCAGCATCTCACCCTCTTTTGAACACGCCAACATCAAGTCGTCAACATATACAGCGATTATGTTGATCGTCCTTTTCTCTGTACATTTTGTGTTCAAGCACGGTTCGCTCACGCATGCTGTATAGCCCATCTTTCTTAGAACGCTATCTAACGTCGTCGTAAAATTTTGGTTGGCTCATGTATATCTCTTCTTGAAGACTCCCGTTTAGGTATGCCGTCGACACATCTAGCTGGTGTTCATATAGCTCGTACTCAGCTGCCATTGCCAAAATCATTCGAATTGTCGCAAAACGTACCACTGGAGAATACGTCTCTTCGTAGTCTATGCCATATCTTTGACTGCAACCTTTACGACCAAACGCGCCTTGTAGCGCTCGACTTCTCCAGCTGCATACGTTTTCAATGTATACACCCATTTTCAGCCTATGGGCTTCTTTCCTGGTGGTAGTTCCACTAAGTCCCATGTATCGTTTCCAATTAGAGCATCATACTCTTCCTGCATTGCCGACTTCCATTTATCGGCTTGAGGACTCTGTCGTGCTTTCTGTACGGTTAATGGAACTTTGATATCATTGGCTAACATCATATTCAGCACATTGTATTGAAGACTTGGCCTTCCACGCAAGCCAGATCTTATAATTTTTGGTCTGCCAGGACCACTTTTCGGTGTTGCATTTTCCTGGACAGTATTTACGGCCAATTCCTGAATGTCGTCTTGGTCGTCCGGAATGTCTTGCTGATTATCGTCAACACCATCACTTTCTGCCATGTTATCAGGTTGTTCATCAGATTCGTCGTCCACCATAATTGTAGCAGCTGTTGGTTCACCTTTCTTGGATGTACTATTCTCAATGAAGACAACATCTCTACTGATCTTTACGTTTCCGGTTGTCTTGTCGATCAATGACCACTTCGAGTATCCGACCATCGTATACTCTTTTCCTTTCTCCTGGAATTTTTTCTTCGGACCCTTTTCAAGTGCAATGGCAATGCTTCCAAACACCCTCAAGTGCTTTACTACTGGCTTATGTCCCGTAAACATCTCAAATGGCGTTGTGCCATCTAATGCTTTCGTCGGCGATCTGTTTCTTAGGTATGCAGCACATGCGACTGCCTCCGCCCAATAACTCTCGTTCAAGCCAGCACTATTAATCATAACTCGTGCCATTTCCACCAAAGTCCGATTGCAGCGCTCCGCAACTCCATTCTGTTGCGGAGTGTATGGTACAGTAAGCTGCCGTTTGATTCCTGTAGACTTCAGATATTCGTCAAATTCCTTGTTGACATATTCAGTTCCATTGTCACTTCTTACTACTTTCACCTTCAGGCCTTTTTGACGCTCTATCATGGTGATGTGTTCCTTAAATATCTTCGTCACTTCGAATTTGTGTTTCATGAAGTAAACGTGAATATATCGGCTTTTATCGTCGATCATCGTCACAAAATATCGGGCTCCTCCATTAGATATTTTACTGATAGGTCCGCAAACGTCAGTATGTATCAGCTCAAGCAGCTCATCAGCTCTTGTTTGCGACTTCTCAAATGGGCTCACGTGACATTTGTTTTTCATGCAACTTATGCAGTCCAAATTCATTTTTGTTGAATTTAATGTCAATCCACGTACCATATCTTTGCTCCTTAGTTCTTGCAAACTTGGCGCATTTAAATGCCCATATCTCTCATGCCATTTCATTATATCATCCGAAGCTTTCGACACACACAAGTAGTTAGAATATAGGCACCCAGGAAATCTTGTTTGTAAGCGCCGGCTTTGGTGTAACCGTCAATACACTCATTGAAGAGAAAAACCCACAGGCCACCAGACTTTACGACGTGATACTTGGAAATACTCATTAACCCTTGAACACTTAAGAGTAATAAAGAAAAGGGACCGGTATACAAAAGGATCTCAACTGACCTCCGTAAAGAAAGGCAATAAAATGTGTTAACAACGATTGACAGCGGACTCAATTGAAAACGATCGGTAGTGTCACACTTGTTTTGACCCTAGATATTCGAGCTGTATGGCCGCTTGTGAAAGTCACCCCTAAATCAGGTGCGCTGCACGTATACAGTACAGTAACTGGTTTACCCTCCCTCCCGGTGTGCTCAACAGGTTTACACTAATATTTATCAATAGAAAATAGAAATCATAGTGAAATTAGATTCATTTTCGTAGAGTTAGTTCTG
>JAWNOK010000110.1:0-10443 GCA_035046005.1 Drosophila acutilabella | reverse complement strand
TCCCCATTACAGGTCTCCTTATACGCTTGTTTTCTTTACATTCTTATTTATTCTTAATCTTTGAATTACTTTATTTGCTGCAATATAAAACATAGACTTTAAATACGGTTTGAGTACTATACTATACTGAACTTTAGCCAAAACATTATAAGTTTTCTCTTGGTGCATCTTTTAATATTTGCGCTGTACACACACACTCACAGAGTGCACAATATTGTTAATACTTGACTTTAACAACTGAACTGACATACAGAGCTTACATAAGTGTGTGTGTGTGTTTAATATCAAATTTCAATAATAAGGTTTTGCAGCTACCAGGCCGTAGATTGTCAGATGTGCAATTGTCAGTTAAATGGGTTGATTGTCTGTCACACAGTCAACTCGCTGACCAAGTTTTCCCGTTGGCAATGATGCTAATTAAGTCCGGCGGTTGCAGCACCAACCCACAGCACTCCCATACTTACACATACACATATATGTATGTACGTGTATTCGACACTTGCAAACACAGCTGACCAGAAAAAGGTCAACAAAAGCCAACATAATTCGCAATTTTCGGGGTAACTATTAATAATTAAGCATGTGCGCGTTGATGAAAGAAAAGAATATTATATTTAAAAATATTGATATTTGCATAAGATTTCCCACATGAAGTACTTGATTTTACGTAATCATAAAAGTAATTAAAGTAGCAAATTATTTTTCTGTTCAACCATTCAACTTCTGCCAATTTGCGATCAAAGTTCCGCTTGGGGAGCGCTCACTGTAGTTTCACTTAGCCCGAGAGCAGCCAGAGCCAGTCCACACAATGCATCGCAACTCGTTATTATTTTCACTTTTCGATTAACTCGTGAGCTGACAGAGCAACTTTTGTTGCTGACATTTTCTCCATCAATTTAAATTTACAGATGAAAAATGGACATTGTTCATGATGAATCTTCATCATCATCAATAAAATTGCGATGAATTTTATGCTCTCGTTATGAGTAAATTTATTTATTTTAAAATGCCAGTTCTGACTTTAATTTTCCTATACACTTTTTGCGTTTTCTGTTTTTCTGTTTTGATTTTAATTACTCTTTCAAGTGCAATTTAAATGCACTCCGCATCCATTTGCTAATTTATATTAATTTTAATGCTGCGACTCTAATTAGTGGACCTAATTATCCAGTGGCGATGTCAGGCCTACTGACATTTCATTAGCGGTATCAAATGTCTATCAATTCTCGCGGTTTTGTATCAAATATTCAAATGCCATTAATATGAATTAATAATATTACAAAAATCAAACAGCGGGAAATTACACAAACTAATTTAATTTTAATTGATTAGAATAGTTTTTTATTTTATTTTAAATGTTTACCACAAGCTGCCAATATGAACACTCGTGATTTTTAAAGTCTTTACAAATTATTCAATAATTTCCGAGCTCAACATTTTGCTATTTAATGAGCTGAACATTTGAGAATCTAAAAAAACGCAAAAGGAAAGCAACACGACTCGCTGAAAACTTTCTGAACAGAAATTTTCAATTAAATGTTACACCAAAAACCTCAAAGGCAAATTGCAAATAAAAAAGAAAAAAAAAGAATTAAATGAGCCACAATTAAATGGCCTCAAAATGCAGACAAATTCTCAACGTCGTTTCACATCAAATAAAATAAATTTTCATCGACTCTCGAACTTTTTACCGATGTGCCTAGCGGGTAGGAGGTGGAGAAGCGAAAAGGTTTCTAATTCAACCTAAAGACAACAATAAAGAAAAATTCTGGTTAATTTGGAGCTCAATTTACGGCAATAACAGCACAACAGAAACTTTTGAAGTTTAATCCGAATAATATGAGATTTTTAATTGATGCAGCTTATAACTCGATTATCTGATATTAATTGATTTAAAGCCTCAATATCTCTAGTTTGAGTAATCTAAAGAATAAATTGCAGAAAGCAAATCAAATCGGCACGTCACAGGTACAAGGATAAAGGATTACAAATATAGCTTCAGCCACAACACGAATAATTGAGTGTGCGCTTTGCTTATTTATGCACCCCCGGCAAATGAAAGACAGGCAGAGAAAAAAGCAAACGAATACTCCAAGTGAATACCCATGGGAATGAATACAAACATACGCATACGCATACGAATACTACACATAATCAGTGCTGAAATTCAATTTTGAAATAAAACGCAAATCGAGTAGCGAAATTCGCTTTACTTTTCCCCCACAGTTAGTGTTTGAAGGTAAATAGGGAACCAAGAGGGATCTAGGGGTGATGAAGGTAAGTTGAACCCTCGTTTCCCTTCTCATACAACAGCGAACTCTCGTCGAATGTTTCGTGTACTCGGTTGCGAGCGACTTTAGGCAGCCAAAGTCAACAACATTGTGGTACACGCGGCGTATGATTGACATTTATGCAAATGACTCTTTTGTTGGCATCGACTACGAGTATGACAATATTTATAAAGCAGCAAGTGCATAAATACAACCCTTTATACCTTCCATTACCCATTTACATATGTAAAATCCAAAATGTATACTCGTATATATATGAAATCTATTCTCACATGCAGTGCCATAAGTTAACTTATGTTTCACTTAAAGCCAAATCTAAGCCATGATTCAATTTTTTGGTTTCCTTGGAAATATGACTGAAATATGTCTGCTATTGGATAATTTTAAGAGCATTTTCGCATCAAACCATTTTAATTTAAGCACAACAAATCAACTCGTCACGATTTGACACCAAAAAACTTTAAAATTTATTTAAACTTTCAACATTACAAATAATATTTTAAAGACATATTTTAGGGTCTGCTGCTCATATCGATCCAACAATCATGTCTTTGAGTTACTGTCTTTTGGCTTAATCCACTACTGAGTTCATATACAATTTCAATTTAGTCCCAACTCGTATGTCGCAGTGACATTAACGCTAATTGAAAACATGAAATGCGATATATCGCAACATAGACAAACACCCCGTGAGCGCGTCACACTTAGCGTATACTTAATATCCCTCCCAACACACCAACACTACTCACACACAACACGCACACACACAAGCACGATTAGTGCACGTTCGGTTCAGCTTCAGCCCTTAGCTTACCTATTTTGTGCCATTTTCATGGTGAAAAGATAACAAAAGTTTTTTGCCATTTTGCCGCGCGACAACACAAGAGTTTTCCTGCGCTTTTCCGCCAACTTATTATTGTTTAAATATTTACACTACGAATGGCTGCTTGAATGGAATGGCAGCGAGTGTAGGGAGGAGTATGGGAGAGAGGAAGGCGCCACTTTAACAGTGTGGAAGGGCGATGTCTTGGCAACATATGCGCGACAAGTTCCCGTGTAGTGTGGTGAGGGGAGGAAAAGGTGGCAGAAAAGTTAACTTGGCACTCCTTGAGTTTGGGCTTATGCTGGGGCTTGGGCTTGGCATTGTCACGTAGTTGCCTGGGCACTCGGGTGACTTTAAGTGTTGCTGCCAGGGATATGCATATGAATGCCAAAGCGGTTCATTCAACGGCAGCTGTTATCGCTGTCGCTGTCGCTGCTTCAGTCGCTGCCTCAGTCGACGCCGCAGTTGAGCTCACAATTCCGATCTGAAGCTTATTGCTTAGTTTGCTATTAGTCCATTTGCCCTTTGTGCTCTACCATCTGCTCTCTGACATCGTCTCTCTCCTTCGTTCTCTTTCTCTCTCTTCCTCGCCTTGTTCCCTGCCGCCATTTTGTAAATTATGTTGATGATGTCGATGAATGCTGCATGAGTATTCCACATAAACAACACGTCTGTCACGTTTCGCGTTTGTCCGCTGCACAACACGTCTAGTTGAACTCATGCTCAACTCGATTTTTATACCCTGTTTGTATTTTGATAAAAAAAGCATGAACTCATATATATCGTTGAGTTATTCCTTTAAGATCTAAGTATAAAATCGGTTTTTAAAACACTTAAAAAATATTTAAACTCTTTATCACTTAATCGCTCTCAACAAAAACTATTCCACAATTATACCAACTAAAAATTGTCTAACTTTTCTTGATTTCGCAGGGTATCCGCTTTTTAATAAACAGCCGCCCAATTGCTGGCGTTTCTTGAACTTTTTGTTACTTATTTTTCTGTGTTTAACTGTCGCAAATGTTGGCAACTGCAATCCAGACACGTGTGACACTTTTACAACTACAACACACATGGCTAATAACAATGATCATTTTCGTATTCGTGTTTGTAATGTTGCTAAAGTGGTTGCAAATATTTGGCAAGACCATTAGCATAAATCAGTTGTAGCTTAAAATCTACAACATAAATGTGCTCAGTGCGAGAAGAAGACATTTACTGTCAGCTGCATACGTTTTGGGAATCAGACGAACTAATTTTGCTAATAAGCCGCAGGACAGCAGCAGAAGACTGCGCAGAGACCACTGTAGTCGCATCGTAGCAGGAAGAATGTTAAACAGGGACTGACTTCTCCGACTGTTTTGAACTCTGTACTTCATTTAATTGAATAAAGTTTAATCGTTTACTTTGCTTTTGTTTCAACAGACGTCTTCTATTCTCATACTCCCTGCAACCCCTTCAGTCTATGGGTATTCAAATACACTACAACCGCCACTTGAGATATGTGAGGGAAATTGATTTCCATTTGAATCAATACTCGTATTCATATTCATATGCAGTACGTGCTTGATGTCTTTGGTTTACTGGAAAATACTTGAAAATCCCCCTGGCCATTGATATGGGTGCAGGTCCTGTAGACGAATGGGATTCAATCGAAGCTTGTTATTCATTTAAATCAAAGCCAAGTGGTCTTGAGCCCCGTAGGAGTCTGTACGAGTGCCTGAGCTCAATCTAAGGCAGCTAATCTGCATTGTCTTGTTGTAACAATGAAGAGACACATGTCGCATTGTCTTGGGCCTGCCAACCGCAAATGTAACTCGTCCAGCTCCACGTACAAGGCGTAGGGAAAGACTGTGAGACGGAGGGACAGTGGGACTGTGGGACAGACTGAGATGGGTTCCTCTATTGATAATATGCTTAACCACATTATGTGAGTACGTATGGGGTTTTGTGGAATTTTCACTTTTTATTGTTTAAGCTTTCAGCACAGATTGTATGCCGCATTATTGAAATCCTTTTTCGTGCGCCTTAAGCATACTCCCATACACCCACCCAGACAGACACACTCACTTACATCTATACAATTACTCGACTTCCACACTCCACTTAAGCTTCCATTGTTTTTCAGCTCCTTGGGATTGGATTCCCGTACTTGAATTGCGCAAAACAAAAGCCGTGCTGAGTATTGCAAAGTTATTTGAAAGCATTGATTACATATCGATGCTCGGCAGCTGAACGTCTAGCCCAAGGAGCAATATCACCACAAAACCCCCCAAACCAGCCAAAACCACCAACCACCGACAAGCAGCAACCGCCGCTAACCGTCTCTTTACAGCATGTCGATTGATATTTCCTACAATTTTCATGGAAAATTTCTGCCGGTATTTGGAATTTAGGCATGAGCTTTCACGCGATAACAAAATGTTTATCGCTTTCTTTTGCTTTCGTTGACTTTCGTACGCCTTAGCCCACTTATCTGATGCTGTTGGCCGTACTGAATGCCAAAAGAATTTGTAACACTTATCAATTAGAGGTGCAAGACCTGCGCTATTTTACTAAATTCAGTTTTATACTCACATTAAGTATGCGCAGTGTGCAATTTGATTTAAAGTAGAGCAAGAGGGATTTAGTTCTGCCATAATGAATGAAAATAGATGACACATAAATGGATTAGATAAATGCTTCATTTCATTACAGAGTTGTGTATAAAAGTAGCTACAATTTGCAGTAATTTGTATATTAAGTATACGCAAGGGCGTCAAAGGTACAGAGGAAAAAGGGGACAAGTACATTTTAGAATTTAAGGATAGTTCTTAATCACTTTAAAGGGATAATTTATGTATATCATGTATGTCTTATAGGAGTATTTAATTTTTCGCTCAAACGCCTTTTTTAAATTTTAATTATTACAAAAAAATAACAATATTGAAAACAATTTTAATGAATTTACAGTCAACTACTTTTAGCCAGGTGAACGTACTTAAACAGATTGGCTGCTCAGTTCAACGTATCAGCATGAAAAATCGTGAAATTTCATTAAGCTTTACGTAATTTTTGTTAATTTGTGCGTTAATTTAATAACATGTGAGTGCTGCTGCTACCGCTTGACATATGTAGTCACACGAGTGCATATTAAAGTTGCCCATAAACACATAAATTTATATATGTGTAAGTATGGGGAAGCGAGTAAGAAGAGCTTGGAGCGGGATGCATTGCAATTTAACGCGCAATGGCCACGGATATCCGTTTAATGGCCATGAATACATAAATAATAAAAATGTATTTGTTTATTACACGCACACCCAAACACACACATTTCAGAAGTCAGCTTACATGCCTTTATGCGAATTTATTTACCTTTGCAAATAAAATATATGGGAAATTTTATTTTGTGTTTTTTAACAGAATGCAATTTAAACAATACCCAAGTGTATTTATAATAAGCACAACAAAAGGCAATAATAAAAAACACTATCTGTGTGCGATGTAAAGCGATTGGCTTTTGTGTCAGATTTGTGTGTGTAAATGTGTGTGTAAATGTGTGTGTGCACGTGTGTGTTGGTTGTGTGAGCACATCCGTTTTCCTGTGGCTTGTTAAAAATTATTTAATTTTATTATAGTTCAATAATTGTTTGCTGCCTGAATGGAAGCGCATGAGGACTATGCAAATACAATTGGTATTATCCCAGATCCATGAACAGAGAATACTTTATTCTAGACTGCACTGACACTAATCTCGAGTTTGGTAAATTAAAAATGCCATTGGCCGATGGCCAGCTACATGAGACCAAGTGACATCTGCATGTGCTCCATTTACACAAAGTGCTTAATCAAGCTGAAAAGAAAAGGACTTGAAAAGGACATAGACTCACACACACACCCTGTCCCACACACATACACATCCATTAACACTGGATTCATCCATGAAGTGGAGAAACTAAAGTGAAGTACTTTAAAATTAAAAAGGACATTTGATCCTGTCAATGGTGCTGCCGCTAAGTGAAATACCAAACCAGGCAGCCAACGAGAGCATGCGAGATTAGCAGGCAAAACTCTAGTTTCTGGAACGAGGTACCGGGGAATGTTTTCATTTGATTTGGCTTGTCCACGTCCTCTTGTATGTTTCCGACCGTTAAAGGCTGTGGGTGTGTGAGTGTGTATAGTTGCATATCCTGGCCCTCTCTGTGCACTTCGCAGTGCACAAGAAGCGTAATTATGTGCACAAACGGGTAAATGAAGAAAGGAAGTGGAATAATTGCTGGCAAACGTATGCAAAAATAATGCAAAACCAGGCAGAGCGAAAGAGAGTTGGTTACTGAGACAATGCACTATGGGCGATTTGTCAATTTTTGCGGCATAAACTCTAAAAATAAAGCTAGAGACCTAATTTTTTTTTTAAATTGTTTGTTATATTTTACTCTAATTTCGGATTTTTTTTTCGACGATTGGGCTGATACTTTATTTTCCACAGGCAGAAACTGATAAGTACATTTACTTTGGAAGAAATAATAAATGTTCAACTAAAATAGAAACAAAATAAAAACATTTTTTTATTATAGTTTGACATAATATTAATTAAAAAAAAAATCAAACATTTTTATTCAAATTGTTGGAAAAATTGGAAAATTTACAAATAAAATAAAATTATATATAAAAATAAATTAAAAATCTTCCTCATCTAAGACGAACGAAAATTCATTGTTTTTATCGTGATCTTCTTCGGCATCTGATTCACTTTCTATGTTAATATTATAATTTTCATTATTGTTTTCATAGGATATATAATGTGAACTTATATTAAAGGTTGGAGCTTCCAAAATCGCAATAACTTCTGTAGGAAGTGTTTTTTTTTCCAAGCAGTTTTGGTCTATTATGTATGTTCAAGCTTGATAAAAGAGGGTCAGATGAGTCCATAGCTCTATAAAAAACGTCAGTAATATTGTTCAGCCTGTTATTTTTTCCTAGCATGGGAACGTCGGTCTATCTTATAGAGTTTGTTGCGTGCTCTCTGAGGCATTTTCGCCCAGACATCCAACAGGAACTAAAAACTGGTCCATAATATCTGATCCGTGAATTATAATCTTGTGAACTGTTGGGGACATTGGGTACCATGGATACGCCTACATATACAATGAAAATGTGTCGTTGCAAAAACATCGAAATTTGTCTGTGTTGATGGCAAACTCACACGAAATTGCTATTAATATGTAGTGAAATTTATTTGATATGACCTCGTCAAACAATGTGATTTCTGCAAAAAGTTTGGGTATTTGCAAAGATTCGCCTCGCCGTATTTCCATCGTTGCTGTTACCAGATCCATTCTGTTTTGGTATGCTAATATGTAAGCCCATTTCCTTCCATATTCTTTGCTGGAGTTCCTTCTTCCGCGATAACATTTTATTTTTTATTCTCGCTCTCTTTACGTGCCAAGTTTTAATATCGATTCGATATGATATGTTTAAAACAAATTCCATAAACCTAATCCAGTCGATGTAACGGACTAACGCCGTATTTCAAAGAATCAGGTTTAGGTTTAAAAATTTCAGAATTAAAGTCACTGATGTGCATAGAGTTTTTGGATTTATACCACATATTGGACAACATTGCGTAGATTTTGTATTTGTTAAAACATTAAGTACCTTGCCGTCAATCAATGTCATATATGTTTTAAAATTTATAGAAATGTTGGAGCTTTGTGATTTAAAAGATTCCAATTTTGCTACTTGCATATCCAAATTATGCTTTTCTGCTAAGTTTTTTGCAAAGCTTTCTTTAGCGTACTCAATTTTTATCGGTCTGCAGAAGCGTACAGACTGGGGGCTTTTGTTCACCCAAAATCAAACGATTTAAAGAATCCACTAATCTTATTGGAATCATAGTTGCCACGAATAGAGAACTGTCGGAAGAATCGGGTTCATCCAAATCAAATTTCTTGCTTATAGGAACTTTGGCCGGTCGACCCATCAAATCCATAGCATGCAATAAGGGTGCACTCTGTGACATTTTCCATTTGTTGCAAAACTTCCTTCTGTAAAATTAATACTCTTTCAGCCCGTATGGATAGCAAATCTTGCAAAGAAACCTTTGCCACAGTTTCTGTAATTTGCACTCCTGTTGGTCTGCACTGCATTTTCGGTTGGTGTATTTAAGGATAACCAGGATATATGTCGTTCCCGTACGCCTTATTTAGTTGCTTAGTATTAATATATTGTTGTTTTGTTAGACCATTTTCCAATATATAGGCTAAGGCTACATTATTTGATATTTTTACCGGCTCTTTGTTTGAGACATTCTTAACTTTTTTCTCTTATTGACTTCTTGCAGCACGCCGACTGCTTCATTACTTTTTCTTTTTTTCGCAGATGTTGAGGCTGCATGCAGAAGTAAAGGAGTAGACAAATCATTTTCTATGGCAACTTCTAAAGCCATTTGCCTTCTTAGCCTTGAGCCGGCCTCTGTATTCCCCGAATTTTGGGCGGCCTGGTTTTGGAAGGTGATACACTTTTGGTACCCTCCATATCGATTTGTATTTCCAAGCATTTTGAAAACCATTCTGAGTAAATTGGACTTAATTTGATTCAGACTCTGTGTGATGTTTGCGAAAATACCGTTTAAGATGTTTTGCAAAAATGGATACTTTGGCTTCTATTGTATTCATTTGCGATATAGTCAAATCGTCTTTATTAATTTCTGCCACATAAACGAAGTTACAGCGCTAGCGTTGCGATTGTTGTTGTTCCAAATGTCGGCAAGCGTGCTGTTGGTAATCGCAACGAGAACTTCAAGTGCATTTTTTGCATAAACGGGGGAAAACGGGGAAATAAGATTGTTGCCACATGAAACTAGACACTTAAGTTAGTAACTTGCCATTTTTAGTTGCCTGCTCTGGCCTGCTCTTCCTAAAGAAATACTTCACGGAACACGATTGAAATTGTTGGAATTTTAGTTCAAATACAACCAACAACAACACTGGACAATAACAACAGCACAAATATTTATGTATTTTTGACATAAAATATATATTATACATACCTTGATCTTTGCTTTCCATACTTAATATATTTAATTGGATAAAAGCATACGGACACTGATCGATTGAAAAACAGCTAAAGTTTTCGAGATGATTTTCACAATCAACAGCTGGTTGCCATCAGCTGACTTTAAGAGGTTGCCATATAAAAAGAGTTGCCACCCATCGAAAAAAAAATTTTTTTTTAAGCTTACTGAAGTATTTACTATTAATAAATAAAAGTATTTTTTTTAAATTCTACCATAAATTTTTTGACTTTATGCCACTTTTTTTTGAAAATCGCCCAATGTGCAATGGG
>JAWNOK010000109.1:0-55492 GCA_035046005.1 Drosophila acutilabella | reverse complement strand
TGAAACAAGTAAGAAAGGCTACAGTCGATCGAGCCGACTGTAAAAGACCCCGTACTCCCATAGTATTGCATTTTATTTAAATTAAAATTTTCAAATGAAATTTAAAAAATTAAAATTAAATATTTACATTTGAATTAAAATTAAAAAATAAATAAATTAACAACTGTCACCGTCAGCACTCGAACCCGCGATCCATGCGAAGGTTCCACATTGCGCCGCAACTCTACCAGTTGCACCACACTCCCCTTCTATCATTCTTCCGATTATTTCCATATAAGTATGTGCACACATACATATGTGTGTATGTATAGCATTGGTCGGCGCGGCCAGCGGCTCCGGGCAGCGCTGCCGCCAGCAGGTAGAGAAAACGTTCGAACACATGTTTGTATGTTTCTGTGTTTGTTTGTATGTGTTGCGCGCATGCAGTGATTTTGCAGTAAAATAACATCGACTTTGAACCGTAATTTCTCTGTTGTTTGACATAGGATTTTGATGCCACTTTCAGGAAAGTTAGAAATAGTAATTCTCTAAGCGTATGTTAAATTACAACACTGTACTATTTGATTTAATGCCTGAAACAAGGCATTGAAGCTGGAGAGTCTTTTATTTCTGATGAGCAAAGGGGGCGTGGCAGCTCAAAATTTTGAATGACATTATACTAAGGCTGTCTCTAAGAACCTGTATACCAAAATTTGTGCTCCTAAGTGCTATAGTTACTGAGATATTCACCTAAAACACAAATTTTTTCGAGGTGTGTCTGGTTATTTGCTCATTACGGGGGCGGTAAGGGGCGTGGCAACAATTTGAAATAAACTTGATCTGCTCTACAAAATAACGGACTTACATTCCAAATTTGGTGTCTCTAGCTCTTGTAGTTTAAAAGATCCAGGTGTTCATACGGACGGACAGACGGACAGACGGACATGGCTATATCGACTCGGCTGTTGATGCTGATCAAGAATATATATACTTTATGGGGTCGGCCACGCCTCCTTCTGCCTGTTACGCACATCTCGCTTCTGACAAACTTAATAGACCCCCTTTACTCTTTTTTAAAGAGTACGGGGTCTAAAAAAATCATGTATAGACTTTGCACTGACAACTACAATATATCTGTAACTGTACAAAGCTTTTATAGTCATAATTATTAATTATTGAAAAGTTATCGATTAATTTCCGAAAGAATGGTACAGATAAAAGCAAAAGGAAGAGACAAAAATTAGTACTTTTAATCTGCAAGGAGTTGTCCAAAGTATGTGAGCCAAATTTAGTTGATATTAATCTTACGGCCTCTCAAATTAAATTAAATTTGTCTTCTGATAATACTAGAAATACTATATCTACCCCTGACATACACTGCAACAAACACAATATACCTTTAAGCTCTAAATTTGTCGGGTATAAAGAGGATGGCGCGTGGGGTGCGCTCAAAATTTTTAATAAACTCATGTTGGCCATGTTTCGCTGCTCGTCCGCATTGTTGTTGCATACTTTCAGGCGCTGGCATTGCAGCTGCACCAGGACCTAGTGCTTATTTTTGTTGTGTTTGTTGTTCTTGGCTTGCTTATTTACGAGTATTTGCTTGGAAATGTTACAAACGGCAACTTTAGGCCGTCTGGGGCCGCCTGCCAAGTGCTGGTCGCGACTTTTGGGCCCTCTGCACTCCCTTTCGTCTGTCTTCTCTCGTCTCTCGTCTGTCGTCTGCATAATGAGCCGCAGCAGCCAACAAAAGTTAAACGGCCAAGGCGGCAGCAGTTCATAAAATCTACAAAATACTTATAAATACGAATGCCAAAAGTCGAAAATGCAATGAAAATGTAATTTTAAGCGGGATCGCAACCAAAGTTTATCACTATTGCTGCTTGGAACAACAGTTTCGAGTAGTTTTGTACCCCAAAAGGGCACATGAGCTTAGACTGTAACTCCATTAACTTGCTAGGAGACAACGTGGCTCACTAACACTTTTTCACCCACATCTAGAAGCACTCACCCACTACACTACACGGTATGCAAAAAACTAAAGCATACTTATTCGCGCTGGGAAGCCAAGCGCTTACTAAGTTTCGTGTTACATTTTTTTTTCGTTATGTTCGCTTGCACGTTCGACGTGTCCCAAAATGTAAAGCTGCCATCCTAAAAAATACATTTTTAAAATACTTGCGCACATTCTAGCAAATGGTAACAAACGGTGCCAAGTTTAGCAGCTTCGCGGTGCTGAACGTTGTAAAATGCAAAAAAACGCAAAAACAACACACAAAAAATAGTAAAACGAGACCTAACAGTTCTACCAGCTACAGCTTATACTTGTTGTTGTTATAGTGCTGACTTTTGGCATAACATTTTTAGCATATTTGTTGTAGTCAAAACACGTGTCATGACTCTGTGTTTGTGTGTAAATGTGTATGTGTGCGCCATTAGTTCCTTTAGTCATGCACCGGCTGCAGAAAACTCACGTGTCGCATTTGCAGCTTGCCAGAAAGTTTGCCGCAAAAGCGTCGCAGACAACACACACACATTTACATAGCACCTCCACACACACACACACACTTACAACAAGAACTTAAGACTGCACAAAAGTGCATTTCTTGCGGTTATTTATTTGTCGTTCATGGCACATAACATTGACATTCTTATCCACATTTTAATCAATTTTTAAATAGTTACAAACTTCCAGAATGTGGCTAATACACGAAATACCAATGTTTTTTTTTTTCAATGTACATTTACAGTTGGTAAATGCTAATGGAACCTATCTATATAATACTACCACAATCATGACGTAATCCGTTTCCTCAAATTCCCTTTAGTGAAGCATTTATTTCAATAATATGTTTAAATATTTAAGCTTAATTCCCTTACATTAAGAACAATCTGTGGTAAATTTCAAAAATAGTTGAGTTCATTATTTGGTAATAAGTATTTGTTTAAATCTGTGACACACAGTGGTGTAAAGTTTTTTAAAATCCGTCAAAATTTATTCATATATATATTTATTACTTAGTAAAATATAAAATATAAATATAAAAGTGAAAACATAAATGTTTTCGTAAATTATTTTTAGTCTATTCAACTTTCCACATACGTTTATAATTTCAGAAGGACCCACTGTGCGGTGTTAAGCAGCTTTAAAGTATTGAATAATCGATTTCAACAGAGGTAAATTAATTTATTTTTAATTTTAATACATTTATTGTTGCCATGTAACAACATGTTTTAACGATGCGTACCAAATGTACAATGAAACAAAAAGCTTTATAAATATTAGTTAATATGAATATTTTCTAGTTTAGATAATTGAATAAATTAACAGAATTTATAGTTTTCTAAGAGGTAACACTCAGCATCAATTTGAAGTAATCGAAATTTTACATTGTCTTCAGCGGTGGTTTAATATGTTAATTTCGTTTTGTTGCAAGTGCATGTCACAAGCAGCCTTAACACAGCATTGAAATCAGCTAAAATCTCAACAACAAAAGCTCACTTTCAATGCTTGGGATCAACTCTGTTCCATTGTCTCTTTCTTCTGTCCATATTCACCACTGTAAATGACTGACGCAGTGCATACTACATATCTGTATATTTTTATACTCTCTGCAAGAGTATATTGGGTTTGTGAAAATGTATGTAACAGGCAGCAGGAGGCGTGGCAGACCCCATAAAGTATATATATTCTTGATCAACATCACAAGCCGAGTCGATATAGCCATGTCCATCTGTCCGTCTGTCTGTCCGTCTGTCAGTCCGTATGAACAAACAGATTTCAGAGATGGTAAGAGCTACAAGTTCGAGCTTGGTCTCAATCGATCACAAATTTAGTCAGTCAATGCAAGAATCTTTTTTTTCCGATGCCACGCCCCATTCGCCAACAATGAGCAAAAACCCAGACACACCTCGGAAAAAATCGGTGTTTTCGGCGAATATCTCATTAACTATAGCACCTAGGATCACTAATTTTGGTATGGAGGTTCCTAGAGACTGAATAAATGTCATGCCATCAAAAATTGTGGGCTGCCACGCCCCCTTTTCCCATAGGAACTAAAAAACTATTCAAACTTCAATACGTTTTTAAGGCATTTCTTCTTATCGTAGAGTATTTTAGTTTATAATTCGTGTGGAGACTATATATATCAAAGAATCCTGAAAGGTGCATTAAAATCGGACTATAAACAAGAAAACTAGAAGCGTTACAATATTGATAACTAAATGCAATATCGTGTATGAGTGCAAGCGAGATAGCAAGCGAGACAGAAACATTCAAGCACATGTTCGAATGCGTTCGCTGTCTGTGTGGCGGCAGCGCTGCCCGAGTGTCGCTGGCCGCGCTAAATACACACATACATACATATATGCATCATATATTGTCTTTCGTATGTGTATTCGCATACAAACATTTGTGTGTTTGATTATGCTTAGATTGTTTTTGTTTCAACATGTTTTAATGCAAGTACTAAACATTGCATTGTCTCTAGACCGATTTTAATAATCTTATCGGTGTAAAATGCAGAGAGTATTATACGGTCGGGCGTGCTCGACCGTACTTATCTTACTTGTTATAGTTATGCATGGCAAATAAAATCGGTAAGAACCGTGAACTATTTTATTTTTTACTTAGTTATCATATATATATTTTTATACTTTTTGTTGTTGTTGTTTCCATTCTACGAGTATTTTTGATAAGCCGCTTGGCAGTTGAATATCTTTTTGTGCAGCATCAGCCGAAAAATACATTTCCGCTTGTTGCATTGCATTTTATGTGAGTTTTCCAGCTTTCCCAGCCTGGACTGTCTGAAATGTGCAAGAAGACAGGCATGTGGCTAATAGGATTTCACCACCAACAGCTACAACGGCTACAAAACAACAACAAATACAACAATGACAGGGAAGAGCCTTAGGATTTTGCAATTGCATACTTCGGTGCACAAGGCCGTTGCCACAGTGCCTGCCACTTGATGTTGCGCTTTATTCTTATGCTGCAAATGTAATGCAAACAACAAGGAACACAAAAAGGAAAACATCGAGCAAACAAATAGGATATTAAATGAAGAGTGAAAGATATTGCAAATAACATTTCCTAATACTGATAAACTCTGATGGGTCAATAGTAGTCGACATTGAGTTGTTGGTATAAATGTGAACTTCTTTATCTAGAAAACTGACTATCACATAGGTGAAACATGCACCTTAATACATTTCATACAAAAATACTTATATCAAAATATATAAACTAACATAACAACAAAACTAGCTTTACAGAGCTGTTAAAATTGCATTCATCACAAGTTTAACAGGAAACACTGCTGTCATTCACAGCTATGTCAAAAGTCTCCAATCGCTGTTAAGTTAACAGTTCTGTATAATAACAGCGCCACAAAGCGACAAGCTATGCAGAGCTACTTGGAAATTTAGCTTAGCTTCTCTTAAATGAGAGCGCATAACAATAACAAGGCGCGCCCAAAAGCCAAACTCTCTCGGTTACACTCTCAATCACGAAAAGTAAACGAAGCTGGTGCACAAGACGAAGCATGCAAGTCGGCACAGCAGCTGACTCACAGCATCAGTGCCGGTATGAAAGAGTTGTTGGCTGACGGTGCTCTTTCAGCGCCAGCGTCAACGTCAACGCCAACGTCAGCAGCAACGGAATCCAGGACATCAACTTACTCACTGACGCAGCAGCCGATTCTGTGGCAGTAAATGTTGCTTGTCAGTTAGACGCCAACTTTTGTGTGACACAGTGCGTGCATGCGGTGCGGTGCGGAGTGGTGCGGGTGGCAGCGACAACAAAACGACGCGGCCAATTCGAGTAAGGCCACCAAATGCCAAATAAATAACATTACAAGCGATTTAAATACATGTGTGTGTGTGAGTGTTGTGTGTGAGTGAGTGTGTTCATGTATATGTGTTTATTATGCATTTATGCAAATTTCTATCAAAAAACGAACAGAAAATAAAAATTTCTACGACGACTGTTGCACAAGAATTTTTAAATAAATATTTCAGAAGTGGAGCAACAACAAAGTGTGCCATGCGCTTAATGTAGTTTTGAAAGTCAATACGTCTGTTTGAGTGTGTGTGTGAGTGTTGCGAGTGCCAGTCAATGAATGGTTTGTTAGTTATTTATATGTCTGTGCATTACATTGCCATTAAGTAATTAACTTTGATTGAAGCACTGTCGAACATAGGCATTTGTGTCTATGGGTGTGTGTGAGTGTGTGTCTTACTGTCTGTCTAGCTCTGTGTATATTTCTGGTCTACATTTTCTTAGTATTTGTCTTAGGCTTAGTATTCCTGTGACATACATTGCGTATACGTCATGTGTGTGCCAATAATATCAGTTAGCCTTGAGTATAATTGCTACGCTGAGGCTTAGAGTGAAACTTAAAACATTTCTTTAATTAACAGCCCAAATTGTGTGACAGTTAGAGAGAGTGAGATACGTGTAGAGAGCAAAGAAAATTGAAATGTGCATTGTGTGCACAGACAACATTAGATTTATCAAATTGCAATTGTATCAAATTGTTTGTTTGTGCCAGGCAAACACAAAAGACAATGAAATTGTTACACACAAATTTTGCATCCAATAAATACAATAGGAAGCACTTTTGCCAGATCAATATCTGTCAAGTTTGCCAAACTTACAGGGCACTAAATTGAATAATTCATGTTAATGCAAACACAGTACACATTTTCTATTATCAACTTTAACTCGTTCCATGTTTTAAACGTTAATCAGGCTGCAGTGTAAATTAAATTAGTCAAACCACAAGAGTAACAGGGAAATGCCTCTGTCAAAAGGGCCGAATGGTAGTAAGGAAAAAATATTTGTAGAAGCCAACAAAGCAAATTAACTAAGCTGCTGTTATTAAAAATAAAATGTTGTGCCACTGTGCAAAACTTTGCCACGGTAATTTTAATAAACGCGTCAATGAAAGCAAAACAATGATGACAGCACAGCCAACAAAAGCAACAACAACAACAAAGGCAACAACATTAGCGATAACAACAAGTTAAAGTTGACGTCAAGTCAGCGCTAAAAGAAGCCACAATTTGATTAGAGCATTAAAGGACTTTATGCCACAAAGCCCGTAGCGCCACAGGCTTCGTTGGTGGCATTATGAGCGAGGGGGCATTGGTGGTGACGAATGGGGAGGGGCCGTAGAGAGGTGGCAACTAGTACTGGCCCTGGAAGTTGGCAGATGGACAATCGCCAAAAAGCTCGTCCAAAGACCAGACAAAGTTGCCGGCTGCTACATTTTCATTTTTACAACATCAATTTTTTGGGTTCCTGTTTTTGTTTTTGTTTTTATTTTTATTTTGCCAAAAACTGTCAACGTTTAAATAACGCTGACAATGACAATAAACAAATGCACTGTGCCGCCGAAAGTACTGAAACACAAAAACTTTAATATAGGCAGTCAGTAACGTATATTTGTAGCATCAACTGGGAAATACCCTGTATCTAAATGAGCATAACTAAATTACCTTTTATTTAAAAAACAACGTTTTTTGTTTAAAATAAAAAGATTTATAAATCAAATGTGCGGGCTTTAATAAACCAAAAATTGTTTAAAGTTTATGCAAATTACTTAATTTTTGGATTTTTAATAAATGTTCTAATGAGCTTAATTGTAGCTGTAGTTTTTTGCAACGAATCGAGCTCATTCATTATTTAATTAAATTTATTCCCTGCACAGTCTAAATACCTTTTCAATGGTTAGTACAGGATATAAAAAGTCAAAACGAAACTTTCTAAAAGTCGAACAGAAGCGTGGCAATGTCCAGCACAGTTTGTGGGTGTGTCTGTGTATATTTTGCTGTGTGGTGGTGTGTGTGTGGGCGTGTGGTGCACTGGTCGCCGGACTTTGACGCCAAAAAAGTTTTCAAATTTAATAACCTTAAAACACAGTAGGAACAAAAAAAAACACCAAAAAATAAATATCGCTGACGTATATTTTAAAACAAGATCTCAACGGATGTTTAAAGCTTAAGTAAAAGTTAAAGTCATAGTTATGGCTATAGTTGTTGGCCAATTCACACATGGGCAATGTTGACATGTCGGTGACATTTGTCCCAAAAGGAAACTACTATATGCATAATCAAAGGCACTAAAGGCGCCAAGTAATATGTTCAAAGTTTGCTCACACACGTCTGGAAATATGGCCAACAGCAAGCTATTGTGTGTGGCTTAAAGAGCAAAAGAGAGAGAGAGAGAAGGAGAAAGAGAAAGAGTGAGCGGAAGGAGCTTTGAGGACTCGCTACAATGGACTATGCCCGTTGGCTGCTGCAGCTGGCCATCCACATGCTCTTGGGTAAGTTGTTGGCCAACGGCTTTAAAGTCTAGCCCTTGATTTGGTTTACTTTTTTTTTGGTTTTTTATTTTGTTGGGCCTGTAATAATAATAAAAAAATATTTGAAACTTTTCATTTTATTGCCTTTTGCTTTTAATCCCTTAAAGCTGGTCAACCTTTTTACGACAAAGTCGACGACGTGGGGCAACTTTTGTGGTTGCCTCAAATACACGCACATGCCACAACCCCCACCCGCCTGTACGCCACTGTGGCCCCTTCAATGGCGACACCATGAAAAGTCATTTAGGCATTTCCGTTTCCGCTTTGCGCTTTTGTGCACTTGGCTTTTGTTGTTGGCCTGTCCTGACCCAAACTCAAAATTAGCATACCAATAAATGTGTTTGTTGCCTTTTAGTTGCTCTGTATGTGTGTATGTGTGTGGGTGTGTAAATATGGCTCGAAGAGTAACCGCATAAATTTATGCAAATTTCGTGCCACAAAATTGTTTTTTAAATACACTTTCAATTATTTCACAACCACAGCGCAACAAATGCCAACAAATAAAACCCAAATCGTTACATTCAAATCATAATAATTGTGTTTCATGACTCTAGTTATGTTCACTTTATTATAACTGCCCATAATTATTTCTATTGGCCATGTCTATCAAGGACTTTTCAATGCATACAAATGGAAATAAATAACATTTGTACCCATCTGACCGAAATGCATTAGTAATTGCTTTTTCTATTGCACTTCTTTGTATAGCTTTCGGAGTATCTGTGTGTGTGCTTGTGTGTGCGTATCTGTCACTTGCTGTTTTTCTCCAACATCTTTCACTTTCAAAGTGCAATTTTTCAGCTTTTTAAACGAATAACAAAGCTGACAGCAAGAAAAGCAATAAAACAGCAAAAACTTACATAAAACTAAAAGAGAAATTGAGAAAAATCTAAATGTGAATTGTAAAATGGCAGAAAATGAAAAGAAACTGATAATTTAAATCTATTTATTTTCGAGTAGCATTGCAGAAACGAAAAGAAGCAAATTAAAATTTATTTATTCAAGAAATATTAATTATGAGTGTAAAAGGTTTTATTAAAGTATTTATTGCATTTCCAAAAATCTTAAAGAGATGACATTAAAAATTAAATTATATCGATCCATAATCTAAACTCCTTCAGAATTTCCATTCCATTCTATTTAATTTTAATTTTAAGCTCGCTTTGCTACCCGTTTTTGGACTTTTTATGATTTTTATTGCATATTTCCTCTAAAAATTGCTTAAAACTTTTGTTTACATTTTATTGTTACAATCCATAATTTATTCAAAGTCCCCAAAAATGTACATTTTTCTATTATAAAATTTCATGAACTTAACAATTGTTATACCCTTGGAAGGGTATTATGTTCATTTCACGTAGTTTCCATTGAAAAGGCGATTCCGATCCCACAAAGTATTATTGGTTAGCATCAACAGTCGAGTCGATATAACATAGTCATGTCCATCTGTCTGTCTCTCTCTCTCGTCCAGATCGTATGATTATATCACATAGCTCAAAATTCACTCCGATCGGATTCCTATATCAAAGGAACAATCGCTAGTTAAAGCCGAATTATCGCAATAAGCTTGACTGCAATAGTTTTTGATCTTTGGCGGGTCGTATATGTAATAATCTCATTAGCAACACTTTTTACAATTCTTAGTTCATTCTTACTTCGTAAATTGTCTATAGAATATTTCTTAACGTTAATTCAAAATAAATATATATTATTTTTATTATTTTTATGGCATTGTAAAATTTGTAAAGCTGCTTATTAAAATTTTATTGTTTCAATCCTTAAACTATATTCTATCAAGTCTTCCATCTTTTCATACGCCACAAATATTGTCTAGGTTTTTTCAACCATTGCCCAAGTGTTAAACTTTAAGGCTTTTAGCGTTCTTCAGCAAAGTGTCTCTCTGAAATGGAAAGGCAAAGAAAATTTACATAAAGCAAACATAAATGTGACAATTTCATTTTGGAGTACGCCTTAAAGGATTTACCCACACAACAGGCATAAAAAACTTGCGCTATATTTTATTTGCACTTTTCTAAAATTTATAGACGCTTTTCAAATTTACTGCAAACAGAGAGTGAGTCAAAGATGTAGATGGAGACTGTGGCTGTGACTGAGACAGAGACTGGGCCAAAACAGCAGCAGTTTGGCTGGCAAGGACAGGCCAAGAGTATAAATATTTGGCTACAAGTGCCTTGGCACTCACAAATGCTTGCTTCGAGTGCCATAAAGTTTATTTAAACAAATTGCCTATTTTACAAGTGTCTTCAATTTTATTAAGTGTGCGATGATGTACTCCACAAGGATGTGTGTGTGTCTTAAATTTTGTTTGACTTTCAGACTTTCAGACGGGTTCAAGTGTCATGTGGCCAAAACTGACACTAATGTGAAGACTTCTCAAAGCTGTAAATCAGTTTTAGACAACAACAAAAAAAATTAGAAAAGCAAAAAGAAAATATTGGTGGCATGCAACTAAGCCAAAGTCAAAGCCGCCAGACGCCAAGTTTAAACTTCGATGTTTTGCATAGTTCTAGTTGTTATGGCGGGTTTTGCTGCATACCAAATGGGATTTAAGCCAAACAAAAATAAAGCATAAAAAACAACAGCAGCTTTGGAATCTCAGCTTCAGTTTCGTTCAGTTCTTCGCATAGTTTTGCCAGCAGCATCTATTTATTTTATTTTTCTACTTTTCTCCTCTATCGTTTTTTCGAAATGCGCTCTTTTTGTGAACCATTTAGTTGCTCAATTTCCTGACCCTGTACTTGAAGAGCATCAAGAGGTCCTCTTAGTTCAATAAAAACTAGAAATTGTGCGTAACGAACTGTTTGAAGACCTTGTTTGAACAACATTTTGTCTAGTTTTTTGGAATTGTTTGGGGTGAATGTCTACAGGGTATTTAAAAGTCCTTCCACTCGTCTGCAACGATTTCAACTAGTTTTTCCCAGCGTTGTTCTGACGCTTTACTGAGATTAGCATCTTTATTTGTGTTCGCTTGCCGCAACTTGAACCGAATGAGGAACAGAAAAAAAAATACTAAAGATAAACAAACAGCCGCCTGTTTGGACTTGTTTGGACTTGGACTTGCGTGTGGCTTGAAGCGTTTGTCGCATTTATATGCAAATTATAGATGCTTGGCATTTCTTTATTTCGTTCTCCTGCGGCCTGAGCAGAATTTGCTCTGTCTGCTCTGTCGTTTATCGTAAGCAGTGAATGTCTTCTAGCCAGATTTAAATTGGCTAAAGCTGCAATGGCTGGAATCAGAATCAGCAGCAGAATCCAAATCACAATCCAAATCCAAAGCTAAGAGCAAGTTTTGCATGTTGCTTACTTTTAAGGGCAGACAATTTGCATTATCCAAAGTCAGTCAAGAGCAGAAACTATGTGTTCTGGATACTTCGTTTGCTTCTTTGACTGCCTCTTGACTTTTCTTTTAGGCATTTTTCAGGGCGTGCAACTTTCAACCTTGTTAACCACAAGCGAACAGCTGTGCAACAATCTCAGACAAGCAAACAGACAAAGACCTCAGACAAGTAGGCGTACTTATAAGTAAGTAATATACCAACAAACAAACAGGCAGACACAAAGACAGCAGAACAGAAAGACAGACAGACAGACAGAAAGACATACCAAATTGATGTCTTGAATTGGCATTGGAGTTGTCGTTCTCGTACTCGTTCTCGTTGTTGTTGTTGTTGTTGTCGTTGTTAGGCACAAACTTTGCTCAAGTGCGTTGATTGCCGTGCAAAAAAGTTGTCTCTGCTGTGTATTTTATGTATTTATTTATATTATTTGCATACAAACACACCTTCGCACAAATACACTGAAAGAAGGCGAGTTTTAAATTGTTAATTTTAAAACTATTAAAGTCTGACTATATAAAAATATTTTAAAATTCCAAAATTATAGAAAATTTGTTATTTTAAAATGGTTTTAATTTAACAAAAACTAAAATTAAAATAACAATCTTAAAACTATATTTATTAAAATTGTTTTGCTTTTGAAAATATGTTTTAAAATTCTTAACAATTTTTATTAATGCATAGCTATCAGTTTCTTTAAAAAAAAAACAAGCTTTTTAATAACACAATTTATTTATTTTAGTTTAAAGTAATTTTATTTAATTTTTAATTATTTATACCTTTAAATACTCACAACAAAAACTCTCTGTTTTCTTGTGTTTCAATTTAGTTTGGTTTACATTTTAAATTTATAAAATTAATTTTTTAACAGTGTATGTAAAACTTGTACAGTGGTACAGCTGTCATGCCTTTTGCCACGCAGGTGAACTTTTCCAACGCCGCTCCTACCTTGCCTACAGCCTCCCACCTCCCCCTTCCCACTACTACATTCTCACCCTCTGCCTACTGTGTTCCGTGCTCTGTGTTGTGAGTCTGTCATTAAGCTGCGGTTGCCGTTGCCATTTGCAAATGTGTTTGCCATTGTTATTGCTGTTGTTGTTCTTATTGTTTTTGTTGTTGTTGTTGTTTTATGTTGCTGCAGCTTTGACATGCTTGAAAAGACTCATGTCAGACTGCAACTCAAACTCAGTTTCATTCTCATTCCTCATCTCCGTCTATGCTACATACAAGATGCAAGACTTCCCTTTCGATAGACTTCACGTTTGCCTGCGAGACACATTTGTTTGTTTATCCATTGAAACTTTAAGCAAGTTTGCCATACTTGCTCTTGTTTTTGTTCTTGTTTCTGTTGTGCTTGTTGCTAGGCTGCAGGCGAAAAACAAAGCTCAGATTTCAGAGTCTGCAATCTGTCGCGAGCTATTTAAATATGTGGCAGTGCCACAAGGTAATCAACAGACTTTGACAATGTACCGCATATATATATATAGGTATTCATTTTGCCAAACATATTTAGCAAATTTTAGTAGTTTATGTGTCTGTCACTTTCCCTCGTCGCTTGAAGAAAACTTTCTGCTGAAACACCTCCGAGTTACTTCAACTGTAAAGTGCAACAAATTAAATTCAGCAAGTGCTGCTGTGTTGCTGCTGTTTCTGAGTTGCTGTTGCTTAATGTCATTTGCAGCACCAACATCAAAGCGAGAGGGAGAGAACTAAAATTATGCAGACAAGTCGCAACTTGTCGTCTCTCAGTCTTGCCTCAAATTGTTGCTTATCATGCTGCACAGTGCTCCGATTTTGCCAACTGCAGCGGCATGGCCAAGATTATGGAAATTTCACACAACTTTTCGCACAACAAACCGACAAGAAGCGACTGCGAGCGACGCGTTTGGCATTTAGCGCAATAAACAGTTGGCCCGTTTGCAAAAAACATCTAAAACAACAACAACAGCAGTAACTACAACAACAAAAATAAAAAGTAAACGAAAAAAACGTAAATGCAGCTAATGATATTAACCACTTTTTCCGACATTTCCATTTCCTTGTTCGTCTGTCTGTTTGCACTTAAAACCGTTCTGCGAATTTGTAAAAACCTACGCGCGGTTTTTTCTTCTTGTCAATGTTGTTGTTGTGTCTTTTGTTGTTGTTGTTTGGGAAAAGCGTTTAGCAGCTAAAGTTGTTGCTGTGTCATTTAGATGTTGAGCATTTTTACAAGTTCATTCAATTAGGAGTTGTGCGTCAGTTTTTTGTGCTACAAATTTTCCCGGCTTCCTTTCATTCCGTTTCAACAATTTTATTTTAGGTTAGGTTAAGCCGGACGTCCTCGAGGGACAGAGCATAGGCCAGTTATGGCCCTTAGTCAACCGGTTGGGGGAGGATTACCACGGCTTGAGGTCCTGTAGAATCTGTGCGCGCTTCGCAAACGCTAGCAGGTTACTTGCGGGTATATTGGAGGCTTCCATCAATGAGGGGAGTATTGAGTTTCCTAGGCACCTAAGTCTCGTGCGCTCTAAGGCGTGGCAGTGGCATAGGAGGTGCTCTAGCGTCTCTGGAGAGTCTGTGTCATTGCATTTCCTGCAATTGATACTGTTGGTTATTCCCAGTTTAGTTGCATGTGCGGCAGCTAGGCAATGACCAGTGAGTATCCCGACCATCATTCTGCAGTCTTTCCTGGGTAGGTGCAGAATATATTGCGATAGTCTAGAGTTGATGTTTTTGCACATGATCTTTGCTATTCTGCATGTGCGGGTGTTTCGCCATCTATGGCTGATTTGGTTATTGGTGCTTCTCTCTAGATCACTGTGTAGTGATCTTAGGGGGATGTCCACCTGTTCTATCCTGTTTGTTGGTAGGTCAACGCCTGCCTTTGCCAGGGTGTCTGCCTCCTCGTTTCCTGGTATGCCCTGGTGGCTGGGTACCCAGTAGATGTGTACTGACGTTGTCGTACGTAATTCATCTAGTGCTTCCCTGCTCACCTTGACTATCCGGGAATTGAGAGTAGACGACATCATGGACTTAATCGCTGCCTGGCTATCTACCAAGATGTTGACTTTATGGAAATTGGTGCTGATCTGTTTTGCGGTCTCTGCTGCTTTTCCAATCGCAAAGACTTCCGCTTGGAAGATGCTACAGTGGTTTGGTAGCTTGTATGTGAGTTTGAGGCTGGGGGTTTCGCAGTAAACAGCGGCCCCCACTCCTCCCTCCATTTTAGAGCCGTCTGTGTATATGTTGAGCTCAGTGTGGTTGTAGCGACAGCTTTTCCAGTCATCGGGCCCAAGGTGTGTCTTTATGTGGGTTCCGAGTCTGTTTTCGGGTTTGATGTAGTCTGAGCGCGATATCATGCTTCTCCCTATGTGCCCAGTGCTATAAGACGTTGGGCCGACTTTGCTGCTACTAGTTTTGTTTGTAGATCCAGGGGAGGTAATCCCGTCAGGATCTCTAGTGCCTTCGTTGGAGTGGTTCTGAGAGCGCCTGTAATACAAATTAGCGATTGACGCTGTACCTTCTCCAATAGGGCGAGATAAGTTTTCTTTTCCGTAGCAGCCCACCACACAAGAGCCCCATAGAGCAGTGTCGGGCGCACAACTGAGATATATATCCAGTGCATAAGTCTGGGTGACAGGCCCCATGTGCTGCTTAGCATCTTCTTGGATGCGTATAGCGCCATGGTGGCTTTCTTCACCCTTTCTTCTACATTGGCTCTCCATGTCAGTTTGCTGTCTAGCACTGTTCCTAGGTACTTAATGCGGGTGCTGGGCTTGAGTTCTTTGTCGTTTAGTTTCGGGGGAGTCCAGTACGGTACCTTGTACTTCTTGGTAAAGAGGATGAGGTCCGTCTTTTCTGCATTTATATGTAGTCCGGCATTCTCCGCCCATTTACATATCTCCCTGAGGGTCCGTTCCATTATGGAGCTGAGAGTCGATGGGCATACTCCCGTTATAATTATGCCTATGTCGTCCGCATAGGCAGTTATTTTTGGGGCTCTTCTATCAAATCTCTTAATTAGGTCGTCGACAACTAGGTTCCAAAGAAGGGGAGAAAGGACTCCTCCTTGAGGGGTACCCCTGTTCGCGATTTTTGTTGTGGTTGCAGTGCCCCATTCTGATTGAACTCTCCTGCAGTTCAGAAGGTTTCCAATCCAGTTGGTGATTTTATTTTACTTTTTCTTTAAATTTAATTTGTGTTAATTCATCTACTTTATGTACTTGAAACTTAAATATTAAATTATTTAAAATTACAAAGTTTAAAGCATTTAAGCTTTAAGGTAATCATTTAAAAAATGTATTTAAACTAAAATGTTTTTGCATTAAGTCTCAACTAATCCTTCACCTTTAATCACTGATTATAAATCAACTGCAATCGTACTATTTATTGCGTTAAATACTTTCAATCCTCTACATATGTTTATTTAAGATATTTATCATTTTACAACAACGTAATCTCTTTTTACTGGAACCGCAATTGCACGAGTTTTATGTACAAGTTTAAATCTGTAAAAAGAGATAGGGAGGGTGAAAAAACGAATTTGCATTATTTTCATTTTGTGCAACACTTTTTGTGACATTTTCCATCATTTTTACCCGACAGTTATTTTTTATCGACCGATTCAAGCTAACTATATACTCACTCTCTTTCTCTTGTATTTTCTGTCTCCCTTTTTGTGGCAGTTATGCGACGCATTCAGTGTCTACTTGTGACTGACATCAATGTGCCACAAATTGTTGATTTTCGTGATAACGTGACATTATCCTGCAGCTATGACATAAGTGGTCACACGTTAAATTCGGTTAAGTGGTACAAAAACGACAGCGAGTTTTTTAGGTAAGTTCAAAAACACAAACTCTGGGTGTATATATCTGCGTGTGTGTGTATGTCTGTGGGTGAGTATTTGTCTCTGTGCTTGTGTTTATAATTTATTATATTTATTTTCGTTATTTCTGCTGCTGTCAAATGCACTGAAATCTGTGCCAATGCCGGAAACATTCACACAGCAGCTGTAGTCATAAGCAGTTCCCGACGCCATTCACACCCCACATACGCACACACTCATATACACATACCCACCCCAAGCACACGCACACACATTTGCCGCACATAAATATGTTCATTGTCAGGCGACTTTCTTGCCTAATTAATTATTAAATAAATTAATTTACGTTGGTTCGTTTATGCTACGGTAAATTAATTTAAATGTCCTTCTCTCCAAACGTTCCATAAAATACTCTCTGTGGTTATGGCTCTACGGCTTTTTGGTTTTACGGCTCTGTTACAGCAACAGCAACAGCAACATCATCATACCTCGCATCATTCACACATTCACTTACACATTCGCTCATATTTCAAAACTTGATTGCTAAGCGGCATTTATTATTTATGTCACAGTTAACAGACTGACAAACAACAATGGGCAACTAATTGCCCAAAAGGAAGTTACTAAGGCCCAGAATTTGGTGACTTATTTGATTATTATTAAATGATCAGTTGACCACAAGTTGACTACAATACAATTGAGAGTATCAATGGCTTTAAACAACAAGATGCTTATACTTAAAATTAGTGTTGTGTAGAGATGTGCGTTTGACTTAAATTTTGTAATTTTTAAATGATTTGTTAAACAGAAGTCGACGGAGTAAACACAAAGTCAATGTTTTCTGAATAAAAACGGAAGACTTCATCATGATTATGTTGCGTATACTTAATATCATTATTTTCTAGGCATATGAGAATATTTGCACTGCAATAAGTTTCAACTTAATGAAAAATCTGAAGTGACTGCTTCGCGTTTTGCTTAATTAAAAATGAGAATGAGCAGCGCCTCTTAGATGCACATCAGACAACACACTCTTCCTTCAGCACACATACACACAAACACGCACACACTCGTACAGAAGAGGGTGCATTGAAAGTCAGAGCAGAGTCAACATTTTAGAACTGTCACTGCAGGGGCGTGACAGAGCTAAAAGGGCGCTTGTTTAGCACAAGTTTTAATTAGACGTGAGAGTCAACTGAAGCCAATTGCAATTTCACTTGTAAAATTACAAATTTAAATAAAAAACTTAAACTTTTCGCTTTAACTGATCAAGAAACTTAAAAACTGTAGAATACAATTTTCGTTCAGTTACCAAACAGCGAATTAAAAGCGTATTAATTTGAAATTTCGAGATATAAAATCCAAATAGATTGGTTTTATCTACAACAATGTGAATTGCTGCAAGGCTTTGCACATCAAATGTAAGAATACTTAATGCTGGCTAGTGAAAAGCAGGCATTAAATGCGAGTAGAAAATAAAGCTAGAAAAAATAACACAGACGACTATAATAGATGCCACAAAATCCCTTGTAACGAGCCAGAGTCGCACACACACACGCACACACACTCTACACCAACTCAAAGTTAGCAGAGCAGGCTGCCGTTTATATTGCTTATCAAATTTGTTGATTTGCTGTCGCAGCAGTCGCCGCCGCCTAAGCCGCAAATAATTCGTGCTCCCCTTGCAAGACCACCGCCAAGCCCTGCTGATACTAGACAAGCAACAAACGGCTAGCTAACATCTATTAACAAGTAGCACACAAAGCGACTTATCAACACTACAACAGCCCACAAAAGTAGGCAACAATTTCTTTTTGTATGATTGTTTGAGGTTGCGTTTAGGGGTAGCTACTTATACCCTGTAAAGTGACCAAAGTGACATAGAACAACAAAAATTATAGTATAGAAATTTAAAATAGCTTAGTGCTTACAAATAAATTTATTATTTGTCTGTAGGGTAGCTTTTAGTCAATCAGTTGAGTTTAAAGCGATGACTGTTTATTTATGTTCCTTTGACCATTTTGGACAAGTTTTCCACTTGAACACTTTTGTTGTAGATTTTATACACATTGATTCAGTACGTATTTGAGGGATTAATGAGCAACAATCTACAATAGAAAACAAATTGAAGAAATCTACCAAAGGAGCCCAACACACACACACAGTACGTTGTGGCTGAGTGCATGTAAGCCACTTGTCTGTAAATCTCCATTTCCTGGTCTGGTTGCGTTTATGGCTTGAAAGCTTTTAGCCCGGCCTATGGGCCGATTATCAGCTGACCATTTTGAAGGCAAAAATAAAAAAAAAGGACACTAAATGAAAGCTGGCGCAATTTGCGGGCCATTTAGCCAGCGCTCAAAGGGAAACCCTTTTGCACTTATTTTCTATTTTTCTCTTATCTACATCTCATTCTCTTTTCTCCCACCTCCTCTCTCTCTCTTCTTTTAGATATGCGCCGCTAATGCAGACCGTTTTCCGAACTTTTCCGGTGCAGGGCTTGCAATTGATCGATGATAGCTTCGAATGCAATGAATCCTCATGTCGTGTGGACCTTAATTTATTGGGCATCAAATCATCTGGTCTCTACAGGTGCGAAGTGTCTGGCGATGCGCCACACTTCAAACTAACCGCACGCTCAGCCAACATGAGTGTGGAGGGTAAGTAACGGAGCGCCCAGGAGGCGTATACGTAATGCTATGTAATTTCAATTGTTTGTCTTAAATTAAACTGCAAGCAAGTGGTTGGTGTAGGAGTATAAGTATATGTATATGTGTCGGTGTATAGCTGTGCGTATACGTAATGCAAATATTTTGCCGCTATCCATTGGCAATCCCCGCTGTGGTTGTGCACTGCATAAACCGAGTAAAATGTGTAATTTCCGTGATATTTTAATGGCAAACAACATGGAAAGAAAACGGCAAGAACCATGCAGCGTCGTTTGCATGCACATATATATTGAACTATATGCAAGTTGTGTACACTGCTACAGAAAAAGAGCAGTTTTTAATATGCATAACAAATATTTTATATATTTAATCTACGAAATCAGAAACAGTAATGCAGACACAAGTTTCAAATTAGTTTAAAGCTCGTTTAAATGGTTTTAAAAACAGTTTCTTAAGCTTGTTGGTGAAATCTTATATAATATTTCAAGTATTAAAAATTTTAGAATAATTTTTATTCGTGTACGTATACGTAATATGTTTGTATGTGTGTCTGGCGGGCAAAATTGGCTGCTGCAGCGCAGCATCGGCCAGCAAACACGCACAACAGACAGGATAAGCAGTCCGCCAGCAGGATGTATTCGTGTTCGCGAAAGAAACATCCACGCAAAGCTGAGCGTTTTCATAAAATGTAACCAAAAGATGCATGTGATTCGCATCCCTAGCCGCATGCACAGCCACACACTGACACACACACAACTGGGAAAACACACATACGCACTGTGAGCGAACGGGGAACAAGGACGCTAAAATAGCGAACAGGAATCGCACTTGCTTGCCTCTGACTTTGCTGCTGTCTCGTGTCTGCGGGTGTGCGACTGTGTGTGTGTGTGTGTGTGTGTACGTGTGTGTGAGGGTGTATTGCTGTGTGCCTCTGTGATTTACGGCAGCACTTTATGCTTAAAAAGGATATCGCTAAAATGAAAAGCTCCGCTGCCGAGTGCCTCGTGCCTCGTGTTTCGTCCTTTTAGGACTTGCTTCTGCATCGATATACGTGTGTGTATGTTTCCATGTGTGTTTCTCTTTTTTTTTATTTTCGCTTTTACTTTTGTCCAAACACACACACACCAACACGCTCACATGTACCCAGCAAGATGTTTCTGCTGCCTGCGCTCTCTGCATGTGTTTTATGATCATCTATTTTTCCGCTGATATAAAATAAATATCTTGTAGATACGCTGCGTACATGGGGGCTTGCTTCGAGCACTCCCTCCTGCTGCTGCCGCTGCTGCTCGTGCTACAGCTAAAAATATTTTTAAAAATTTATCAAAAGCAAATAGAGAAGTTGTAAAATAAACAACAGGAACAGCAACAGCAACAAGGAATGCCTTGGGTTGGTACAAGGGTACAACACGGGCAGAAGCAGCAGCACCAGCAACAGCAACAATTTGCATGTTTAATGCACATTTAATATTAGCCCAAGAAATGTCACGAAAACACACAGGATACGTGCATTCGCGTCTATTTTATTTACAGTAGTTTCTGCATCCCTGAGAGAATTTATTCGAGTTCTTAACCAATTAATGTTAGAAAAGTACAGGCAGAATTATATTTGATATTATTTTTTTGTAAAATGGGAGACTGTTAAGCTGTAAAGCCTCTTAATGCTTGAGATTCATGACATTATCTTAGATATTTTAAGCACGTATTCAAGATATATTTATTGAGCTACCATTACACTATTCTTCTTCCATGTCTTGCAGCACTGCCACAGAATAATCCACTGATCAGCAGCTTTCACTCAATGTACCGCTTTGATGATTTCGTCCAGGTCAACTGCAGCACTGACTTCTCCAGTCTCTTGACCAAAATAACTTGGTACATCAATGATGTGAAGGTATTGAATACCTTGATTGATCTGCATCCAATGGTGGAGACAACCATAGCGGCACACGATTACAATTTGCGGCGCATCGTATCGCAGCTAAATTTTTATGCCAATGATCCGCGTTTCCAGCGACAGCGACCGGATAGGATCATAAGTCCAGAGCGTTTGATTCTTGATCTGCGATGTGTGGCAGAGATCGAGAGTTATCCACAATTGGTGAGGGAGACGACGCTGCATGCGATGCTGTTTCGGGATGATATCGATCTGAGGAATCAGAAATCATTCAAGTCCGGTGAGTGCACACGACCGCAATTACATGTGGTAGTTGCTCATTAAAAATGAAAATAAATTAAATAAAGCTGTCTGTCAACCTGTCTCTGTCTCTGTCTCTCTATCTCACTCTTTGCCTCTGTTTCGTTTTAGCCGCATCAGGTGTTGCCTTGATTGGCGTTCAGCTGCTGCTGGCAACGGCAACCGCAGCGGCAGCCGCCATTAGCACGCAGTGGCTCTTTTTGCCACTGGCATTTCAATATGGTGGACGGAAGTTGACGCGCTACAAAACGGCGACGAGCAGAACGGAGTGTGCAGCACCAGATGCCGCAGATGCAGAGACTGCAACCAGACACTAGAATTTTTGTTGAATTGTTTTATTTGCTCATTTTGTTTCGATTATTGTTTTTTTGTTGTAAACATTTTGTAGCTTTAAGCAACTGAAATGCACGTGAGAATTTACAAACTACAACTAACAACTACAACTATATATTTATATATATATAATTGCATAAATATATATATATATAAAGTGTATATGTGTATGTCACTCGATATAAATTAAGCTGCGAGAAGCCAACTGTGTAAATAGCCTGTAAGTATGCAATACAATTAAAAGTCATCAATAAATATGCGATCAGTGCGTTAGTTTTACTTCCTTCGCCACTTGGCAGCAAAGGCAACAGTCGAAAGCCTTTAAAAATGCCTCTGGCATAATATACCCCGCCTAAAGAGGGTATACCATACTCAAACAAAGGTTTGTAACTACGGGAATACCTAGTAATTCTATAGGGTGCATTATAGTCCAGCAGTTGTCTTCGCTTCGATTTCAGTTCGTTTTTAAATCGAATTCAATGAAATCAATTGCAATTCCTTTTTTGCATACGCAAGTTTGTGGTTGCAAAAATGCCCGCAATGCTCTGTGTACGAGTGTGTGTGTGTGTGTGTGTGTGTGTCTGGTGTGTGTTGGCTGTGTGTCGGCATGTACTGAGGCATGTGTTAATGGCCTCAACTTTGACCCCCTTGCAACCACATTGGAATAAATTCAGTCCCACTCCAGCATTTCACACACACAAACTCATACAAAAAACACACACACATACACAGCACCGAAACACTCAAATTGCATATCAATTACAGCTCTTGACAGCACGAGATTGATTCTTGTTTGCGTTTCAAGGACTTGCCCCTTTGGATGCTGTCTGTCAATTCGTCGCTCAATTTTAATTTCAATTTTCATTTTCAATGATTTATTTTTAAAGCCGTCCAACTGCTTATCTTTAATGTGATCAACAAATTAAAATCCTAAAATGTAAAGTTTAGAGCTATTGGGTAATGGCAACAAAACCCGCCATCCCGAACTGAGCTAAGGATACCAGAGAATTGCCCCCGTCGTCTCTCAATAGCTTTAATTCTTACTCAATGAGTTGCTACGATTGTTTTTGCACACAGAAAGACCAAAATGTATCTCGTGTAGAAAGCCACATAACATTTTTGGCGACCAATGCGAGGCAAGAGCGACCCGGTTGCCTCATAAATCTTTTGGCACCCAATCTACGGCTGCTTGCAGATTGCTTTCGTTAAGTTACTACAAACTTTTTTTTACAAATTATAGTTTTTAAAGCGAACTTGAGATAATAAGCTTACCAAAGATTCAAAGATTAAAATAAAAAAATTATTATATATTTAAAAATATTTGCAAAAATGTGTTTAATTGAAATAATCGTCATACTATATTCTTAAACAAGAAAGAAAAGTACAGTCGAGCACGCCCGACCGTAGTATACTCTCTGCATTTTTTCCCGATTAAGTTATTAAAATCGGTCTAGAGATATTACAATGTGTAGTACTTGCATTAAAACACGTTAAAACAAAAACAATCTAAGCATAATCAAACATACATCTGTTTGTCTTTATGCGAATACACATACGAAAGAGAATATATTATGCATATACATGTATGTATGTATGTATGTGTGTATTCAGCGTGGCCAGCGACTGCGGGCAGCGCTGCCGCTACACAAGCAACGAAAACATTCGAACATGTGTTTGTATGTTTCTATCTCGCTTGCACTCATACATTGATACGAATGCGGTAGCGCTGCCGCCACACAGGCAGCGAAAACATTCGAACATGTGCTTGTATGTTTCTGTTTCGCTTGCACTCATACAAGATATTGCATTCAGTTATCAATATTGTAACGCTTCTAGTTTTCTTGTTTATCGTGCGATTTCAATGCGCCTTTCAGGATAGTTTGATATAGTTAGTCTCCACACGAATTATAAATTACAATACTGTACTATATAAACAAAAGCCAAAAAACGGAACGAAAGTTTTTATTAATTGTGGGGGAAAGGGGCGTGGCAGTCCAAAATTTTAAATGTCAATGCATTTACGCTGTCACTAGAAACCTTCATACCAAAATTGGTGATCATAAGTACCATAGTTACTGAGATATTCGCCGAAAACACCGATTTTTTCCGAGGTGTGTCTAGTTTTTTGCTAATTGTGGGCGAATGGGGCGTGGCATCGAAAAAAAAAACGATTCTTGTATTGACTGACTAAATATCTGATCGATTGAGACCAAGCTCGACCTTGTAGCTCTTACCATCTCTGAAATCTGTTTGTTCATACGGACAGACGGACAGACGGACAGACAGACGGACAGACGGACATGGCTATATCGACTCGGCTTGTGATGCTGATCAAGAATATATATACTTTATGGGGTCGGCCACGCCTCCTTCTGCCTGTTACATACATTTGCACAAACCCAATATACTCTTGCAGAGAGTATAAAAATATTTATTAAATCTGCTTAACATACATTTTTATTATATGTTTCTACAAGGAACTGAGTAGTGCAGTTTTTAAGTTTTATTGTTTATTTTTAATTTTGTCACAATTTAAATTTGTTTATTAAAAAATCTTTAGATTTCGGCACTCTTGCTGTTCATTCTTAAACTACCTCTTTTCTTCTTGATTCGCTCTCAAATTAAACCATCTCTACCTGTTATACTCTTATACTTATTCTTCTTCCCGGTGATGCCTCTCATACTACACTAGTTACAAACTTTAAATAAATGTTAACTTAAAGTGCTTACTCTTTATTTAAAATTAAGCTAAATCGTTGAATAGAAATTGCAGGAAATTTATGAAAAAGCATTAGAGATTATATTTTCCTTTAAGCCCACAATAAACGAGAACTAGCTGCAAACTGTTGCAAAAAATTGCATCAAGTGCATAGACAGTCAAATAAAAAAATGAAGGATCAAAGCTGCTCGGCAAACTCGCCCAAGGGTGTAGAAAGCAACAGCAAAACAACAAAGACAACAACATAAAGTGCAGAAAATAGAAAGCTCAGTAAAAAGACTATTAAGCGATAATTTATTTGTAATCTGCGACGTGAATGCAACTCAGCAGCAGTGTGGAAAAGGGGGTGTGGAATGGTTGGGGGCAGGAGGAGAAGCAGAGCTAGCAAAAGTGCAGTGCGAAAAGGAAACAGGACGCACGCTGTTGAAAGGATTCCGCGCATCTCTTGGGGTAATAAAAATGGCTGCGGCAGCAATGAACGGCGCAAATATTTAAAGACGGCAGCGTTGAGTCTGCTGCCACAGCTGCCACACCCACTGCCCCGCTACAACCCGCCCACGCAGCCGCCTATGCAGCCCTTTGGCCTGTGACCTCAAACGTCTATCCATCGGCTATTTGCTGCAGACAGCATGGACAGCTGTGGCCTGTGGGCTGTGGGCTCTGGACTCGGGACTCGTAACTGAGGGCACAGGACTCTGGGCTCAGGCTTAAAGGGTTTAACTGCAAGTGAGCAAATAATTTCGAGGGCTGCTTACATAACAGCAGTAACAACATGAGCAACAACATCAGCAGTAGCAGTTGTAGTAGCAGCACCAGCAAATGCCAATTACAATTGCTTTAATGTGAGCTACATGGGCGTGAGGCGTGGCCTGGGGCAGTAGAATTGCACTTGCCGCTCCAAAAACCGCAAGGATTAAGTAATTTCTGCCAGACATGCAGCAGCCACAATCGCCAAATGAACACAAAAACTTTGCTAGCAAGAGCAAGAGAGAGAGAGAGAGAGAGAGAGAGAGAGTGGAAGAGAGATAAAGGGAGCGTGCGGAAGAGTAAGCTAAGAGACGAGCGTGGAGAACAGAGAAAGTAGAGCTGGCACTCTAATGCACTCGTGTGTGCAATAAATTGCCATATCCTTACAAAGCACGCACCTAGAGAGTCAGAGAGAGAGAGAGAGAGAGAGGGAGAGAGAGAGAGAGAGAGACGGAGATGGAGAGGGAAAGAGTGAGAGGGTGCTACTGAAAGATAAAAAGTACACTGTTAAAAAAAATGAGAACACGCTTAGTGATCCAAAAATATGTGTGCCATCAAAAACTAACTAAAATTTTAGCTAAGCTAAGTAAACAAGTAAAGTGGCAAGTATTATCATTGTGGGAAAGGTTATTAATAGCAGGAATAATCGATTAAACATTTAGTTTCCCTAATATGTCTTTGTCATAAAAAATATGTGGAATAATAAATGTGGTTTAAGCGGGCTAGAGATCGACATTTACTGACACAACTGACTTTCAGCTTTAAAATAATTACCAAATTTTGCACAGAAGCATTCCAAGTAGTATTTGGTTTTATGGATTTGTTATTATTTTCTATATAAGTTCTATAAATCATATAAATTATGTCTTAATCCGATTAATTTTAAAGCCAAATGGCTTTTAAACATACAGCTATGGTAAGAAATTTTATTCTTAACAGCTAGTCTTTTCGGACTGTGTACTGACACTCACACACGCATGTCCTCATGTTCACACACAAAGCCAATGAGTTTTGCGTGTGCCAATGCGACTGTATTATGCACAGGATGCATATAAGAATGAAAATCCTTTTGCACTTAATGGCAACACGGAAAAAGGCAGCAGAAGTAGCAGCAGCAGCAGCAGCAGCAGCAGCAGCTCGGCAATATCAACTCAAGAACTGCAGAAGTCTGGAGTCTACGCTCTGTCAACCCTTCTGCTCTCAACAGCTTCATGCTGGCGTAATATTATTTTGTGCAGAATTTCTTATTTTACAGTGGAAACTCATAAAAATTTGCAGCTCTTTGTGAGCTCAATGAACCTCTTTTGCGCTATCCTTCCGGTGTGTCCTTTTTCTTGAAACACTTTGAAGGCCATTAATTTACAATGACCGTAGTCCAAGCACTCCTCCTCCTCCCGCCGCCCCCATCACTCCACTCAGTCAATCTATGTCTCTTCGCTCCAGTTACGAGCATTTTAACACTTTTCAACTTCATGGCATTTTATTGTTTTTATATTTTTAATATGCATATTATGCAGGAGCTATGGAAATATGCTTGCTGACGTCAAAAGAACGATAAAGTTTCAAATGCAATATTAAAATAGAACGCTTTAAAAGCTACAAACACAAGACCGGTGATCCGTTGAGCTAGCAAAAGATAGATTGGCATTATTTATTCAAGCTTTACATGGGAAAAACTAACATGCAGCAAAAGCAGCAGCAGCAACAACAGCAACAGCAGTACCAGTTGATGTAGTAAGAGTAACTGTAGCATTCCATGTAGACCAAAATGAGAAAAATTGTACCCCAAAGCAATGGGCCAAGTTTGCTGAGATTGCATACATTCTGCTCTGGCAGCACACATTTTTTATCCAACACAGTTAATGAACCATTGACAGGCGATGTGAATAACATTGCCAGGATACCATCCAAACTCCCAATACGATCCACAAAGCAAACAGTCTCCAAAGTGCTTCAATTTCAAATGAAAACACTGTCCGACAAACTAACGTTTGTCTTAACTTCTTTAAGTCCTGTTTTGAAATATTGATCTGAATTTATACTTAATTCGTTAGTTCAGTCGAGACACGAGACTTTGAGAGCAAATCGAATTTATTTAAATTTATTTTTTGGCTCTTTTCCTCTCAATTCATTAAAAATCAACAATCAAATAAAATGCGTCTACAATTTGTTGTATATTGCTGTCAGCTTAAGGCATCTTTTTTCTAACTGACATTTAAAAGTCTAATAAATGTCTAAACAATTACACATAACTATAAAATTCACTTTTAAACTAAGTCTCAAATAACTTCCCATTGAATTATGGCTTCAAGACTTGAAAACTGTATTCCTATAAAAACTCCAAATATTATTTATTTCAAAAATTAAGTGGCACACCGAGATTAACATAAAAGAAGGTTAATTACTTAATTAAGTTAATGCAGTTTTTAATTGTGCTGCTACGACTGGAGGTAAGTATATAAAGGGTGTCTGGTCCGGTAACAGGAAATGCTGATGATTGTCAGTGGCACCTGCCACAAGCAGCACCGACTCAAAGCGTGCAACATAGAAAGCCCAGCAAATGCAACAATGAGCAAAGGCAGCAACGACAACAATAATGACAATTGCAATTGTTGTGAATATATGAGAAACAGAAGCAGAGTGCGAAAGAGAGAGAGAGAGAGAGAGAGAGAGAGAGAGAGAGAGAGAGACAGAGAGAGAGTGAGTGTTAAGGGGGTGAAGGGAAATAGAAAAAAAGGCGAAGCGGGTGAGAGGTGCAGAGAGAATGTAAGTCGGCAGCGAATGAAAATGAAAGGGAAGTGCAGAAAAGCAGAAAAGCATTTACTTGAATTGACTTTTTCCGTTTTGTTTGTACACTGCAAAAAATTAAATAAAATAATCACAATTATTTAATTAAATCGAAGAAAAAGGCTAAGAATGTTAAAACAAAGTACCTATAACATATATTAAGTTCCTTTACCCAATGTTATTATTGTATAAATGTATATACCTAAAACTTTTGTGGTTTTTATCCTCAAATCTTACTATAAAAGTAGATCGCTTAATTTACAGCAAATTATTTATATATAAGTGGTAGTAACTTTCTGTTATTTAATTTGTTTTCTTTTTAATTATTACGATTATTTTACGGCAGTTTAAATTTAATTGCCTTATTCATATACAAAAATAATTTTATCTTGACATTATACAATTATTATCTTATTTAATTTTAATTTTTTGATTTTAAAACAGTTTATTTAGCAGTGTAACTGTTGCAGCTGGTGCTGTGAATTGTTTTAGTTGTTGTTTTTGTTGGTCTTCTTCTTGCTCTTGTTGTGGACTAACTGGACTTGGGCAGGCAATCAGGCGCAACGACTTCAGTAAGGACAAGAGCAGCGTCGACGCCTGGCAACCGCAATTGAAATGTTTTCATTGCAACAACTAAAAATTGTCATCAGGATTTTCATTACCTGCGGCGAACTTGGCTCTCGCAACGCTTTATTAAAGATGCTGCCACAAACAGTACTAGCCACGCCCCAGTACCCATCCTACCAACTACCCTATCACTCAATGCACTCCCCACTCTTTTAGCCAGTTGATTTCCTCCGTAGGCGTAGCTGGCGTTGGCTTAATTAAGTTTGCTAGCAGCTTTAGTCGCTTTGGTTTTTGCCAGCCATTGTGGAAATTCATTTGCAGCTCGGCAAAAATCCCTTTACCAGAGACAAAATGGCGTGAAAAAATGCAATTAGTATTTTGCTGCGTACATTTCAAGGACTTGCAGTTAATTGCAAAATGCGAGCAAATTAAATCATTTCCACTTAGCTACCAGCTTTAAAGGGGCAGCAGAAAAAAAAGAGGAGCTTATGAGTAACCACACACAGATCCAGACACACACACATACACACAATAACCACACACACACACACGGTCTTACTGCACTTTTAATTACAGTAAAAGCTGCAACAGCTGCTGCTTTCAGCTGCTTTCTTCGGCACATTAAGATGATTCAGAGTCCATCACATTATGCAGGATCTTTAGCAGGCGACAAGGAGCTAGCAGCTATTTGGTTGACACATAAAAATTAGCATAAATGTGTGGCTCAAAGGATACTGAAAGGAAAGTTGTAAAAGCAAACGCCATTAAATACATCAACTGGAAAGAAAAACTCATTTCTTCTATGACACTGGACAGCAGCAAAAAGAATGTATAAAAATCAAATTGGACACACAACAAACGATTTTCACAAACAAACACACGCACAGCAGCAGGGACAACAACATTGTCCAGCAGTTCGGAGACCAACTTGTAATGTAAGAAAAACAAAAACAAAACAAAAATGTTGTTCTTTAAATGGCACAAAATGTTTTGAAAGCTTATTTTTCATTTGCTCGGTACACCCAACATACACACACATACACACACAACACACACAAAAAGGGCAGCAGCATTATGTGGCAGCAAAGGCAAACAAGAACTACAAAAACTACAAAAACTCAAAAAAAATAAATAGATATATAAAAAAAACATACAATAAGAAATAGCTAAAGATAGTGAAATACTAAACCAAAAACAAACTAAAGGATACGGGCCACAGAAAGCAGGACGAAGGGCGATCAGGAGCACAGGACAACTAGCGGCAACGAGCAGCAAATAAAAATAAATAAACATGGCAGATAAAATGAAAACAAAACTTTACACAAAAATTTTTATGCTTTGTATAGAGTATAAGAAATCTATGCACATGACCTACCCTCTCTGTCCACTCCAGACCATGTCTTCCACCATTCCTTGACTCCATGGTTACTTGGCATTTTGTGATGTTAGCTGTGCTCCAATTGGATTCCTTAGCATTGCTTGATGCTTTTTGCATCTCGCAGCGCATTTACTGCACTTTTTACGACACAAATCGAAATTGTCATCCATTCGCTCAATTTGTTGTCTTGGGCACAAGCTTCATACCTCCAGTTCCACCCCCTTCCCTCCTGCATCGCCACCTCATCCCCATCCATGCTTGATTCCACACACATGTCATACGGAATAGTTTGTTGTTTTTCACTTATCAAGCAAAAACAACAGCAAACAGCATATTTCAACAGAACTGTGTTCAATATTTCAGTTTCCATAAATTGGATCAAAACACAATTTTAGAAAGCTATGAATTTCAATTAAGTGTAAGATAACTAATAATAAAATCTACGTTTGTTTGTCTATAAAAAAAGCAAATTTAAAAGGATATAAGTTTTCTTAAACTGAATTTGAAACAAACCAATATGCTTTTCAACATTTTATTTTAATAATCGAAAAGAAATAAAATTTGTTTTAAAAAAAATTAAAGGAACCTCAAAACTATTGTTGTAATATACAATATAAAGATGGAAATTTTGTATTAAAACAGGTAAATAATTTATTTTATAATTATTTAATTATTTATATTTTATATTATTTACATATTTATTGTAAATTCAACTTGCATAAAAATTACATATGAAAAGAAGAAATCTTGGGTATTATTTTTAAAAACAAAATTAGCTAAGCTTATTTGCATTAAAGACAGCAAAAACTATAATATAACTATTCAATGCAAACAATAAGTATTTCAAATAAATTCCATTCAAAGTAAACTGAATTTCCTTAAAAAAATTGCATTATAAATAATGAAATAAATAAAAATAAATTATATCAAAATTATTCAATGCTGAATATGTTATAATTTTCCAAATAAATGAAATACAGACAAGATTACATTAAATCGACAATATAACTAAAGACTTATTAACTAACACAACAATACATCCAATTTATTGAATAAACGGTTAGGCATTTTATGGCTTGAATAACCAAGAGAATTATAATTATTATTATAATAATTTCACTTGAAAATAATTCATTAGACGTGTATTCAACTAGTGTTAATTGATTATCTCCAACTTACCAAATATGCAATTAGAAACCAAAACTATTCCAGGTCAACAATTCTCAGAGTTTGTAAGACACACACCTCACTTAACAAACGGTTATTAATACCCAAAGTTAACAAATTGTGATGTAAATATGTAATTTGCATATAAATAAACAGAGACTTAAAATAGCAGTCGAATTAAAAGGAATACAATTATCTTATGGACAGTAAAGTGCACTTAAAATCGATGGGAATGCCAGAAACGCCGATAATGTAAGTTGTGTGCAATACATATAAACTTGTATGTTGGGAAAGTAGTTGGTCAGAATCTTTAACGACTTTATCAACGCGACGCCAACGGCCAATGGCAACCCTATAAAAGCATAATGACAACTCTACTGGCCTCGTTTCACTCGCATTCAATAATGGCCGAAAAGCCGCGACAGTCTCGACTGGAAATTATGGATACTTTTGCCAACTCAATTAATGTAAAGTAAACAGCGATGAAAGTCAAGCACAAGTGAGTCTGAAAGAGACAGAGAGAGACGGAGGGAGGGAGAGGGAGAATGAGTGCCAATCAGCAGGAGGCAACCAGAGTCAGCACTTAGACGCTGTTTCGTATAGCACACAATGCAAAATTAATTAGCTTACTTCACTTAATCGCTTGCAATTTGACTGCAACATTTGCCGAAAGGCAGCATGTCCTTGTCTCGAGTCTCGATTCCTTCTAGCTGAGTCCTGAGCGTTCTACGTCCCTTTTCCTCACTGATTTCATTGTGCAATTTCAACTGCCATGCCGTAAAGTAATTTGCATTTCAAGCTAATGCCATTTGTATGCGCATATTCCGATTACAATTTAGTTAAATTTGCTGCACTCCCCACTCCCACTACCACTCCCCTCATCCCACTGGCTAGTGGAGAGCTCGTCCTACTGAAATTGTCCTTGTCAGAATGAAATTTTCAGCAAGCAAACTATTGACAATGTACTAATTGCTATTGTTGCTGTCTGGGGACATATTTCGACTGCAAATAAACTCATTGCCCTTTGCAGAGAGACACAGAGAGAAGGAGAGAGAGACAGAGAGATCTCTCTGCCCACATCATTCTCGAACGTCATCAGGGCAGCTTTAACTGAATTGCACTGTTTGCTATAGTTGTTGTTTTTGTTATTATTGTTGTTGGCTGTTACTGCTGATGGCTGATGGCTGTAGCTGTTGGCTTGGCACCCGAGCGGCCACTCAAATGTCTCAAGAGTGCTGCCAGTCAGGCTGACTTCTGCATCCGCATCCACATCCACATCCCCATTCACATCCACATCCGCATTCCGATGACTTTCGATGTGCTGCCACAGCAGCTTCTGTTGCTGACACACGCCACACTCTCCAAATCGCAAACAATTACTTTTTGAAGTGCTGCAAATTCCCCTCACTCACCTCCTTCTCCAACCCCTCAACCCCTCAAGCGCTCACCTGTGCCACATTGATCTACCATCTTGCCACATTGAAGATAACGCGCCTTAATGGAATGCCTTAAGCGAAACTGACTGAGCACAGTTCGTAAAATGAATACGTCTAGAAACCAGCTGGTACAGTAGTCACTGACCACACAGCGTTGGCCACAAGCGTTGGCTAAACTATACATTTTAAAGTCCAAAAATAATGAAATATATGCTAAATTTGACAAACTAAAGATGTGGCAGCTTTACAATTGCCACCAGACAGTATCCATTTAAATATTCCTATGACAAAGATATGGTAATCCCACGTAGTTGAACTTGGAATAGTAGATATATAAACGCTCATTCATTAAAGGGTCAGTAAGCCCAGTCGTTTTTCGTACATAATCTTAATTTGTATCGACAACTAACTGTGATAGCTATGTTATATAGCATTACGATTCAGTCTAAATTCTCTGATTACACAGAGAAATTCAATTTCTATTCAATATAAATTAGTAAAGCAGCTGGATAGTTGATAAAGTAAACCAATCCATCCGATTTTAACACATAAATTGATAGCATAAGTAATACAGGTCAAACAAGTACAGTCGAGCACGCCCGACCGTATAATACTCTCTGCATTTTCCGCCGATTAAATTATTAAAATCGGTCTAGAGATATTACATTGTGTAGTACTTGCATTAAAACACGTTGAAACAAAAACAATCTAAGCATAATCAAACATACATCTGTTTGTATGCGAATACACATGCGAAAGACAATATTGATGCATATACATGTATGTATGTATGTGTGAATTCAGGCAGCGAAAACATTCGAACATGTGCTTGTATGTTTCTGTCTCGCTTGCACTCATACATGATATTGCATTCAGTTATCAATATTGTAACGCTTCTAGTTTTCTTGTTTACAGTCCGATTTTAATGCCCATTTCAGGATAGTTTAACATAGTTAGTCTTTACTCGAATTTTAAATAACAGTACTTTACGATAAGAAAAAATGCCTTAAAAACGTATTGAAATTTGAATAGTTTTTTAGTTCCTTTGTGAAAAGGGGGCGTGGGGCGTTTTGATGGCATGGCATTTATTCAGTCTCTAGGAACCATAGCCATAGCCATAGTTACTGAGATATTCGCCGAAAACACTGATTTTTGCCGAGGTGTGTCTGGTTTTTTGCTCGTAGTGGGCGAATGGGGCGTGGCATCGAAAAAAAAAAGATTCTTGTATTGACTGACTAAATATGTGATCGATTGAGACCAATCTCGAACTTGTAGCTCTTACCATCTCTGAAATCTGTTTGTTCATACGGAGAGACAGACAGACAGACAGACAGACAGACGGACAGACGGACAGACGGACATGGCTATATCGACTCGGCTTGTGATGCTGATCAAGAATATATATAGAATATATATATATATTGTAGTATTATATTTAAGTGTTTATTTAATACCAGCTGTAACAAGTTTTGCTTCATATCAATTGTTTATTTCTTTCTCACTTAGTCACAATTTATTTCACAAGTTCATTTAATCACAAATCGTTCCTATTTTTCATTTCATTTTGTAGCGCTTGTGCTCTGTCTCGTGATTTTCTCTAGACTAAACTTCGTTCACATTCTCTTCTTCTCATTACTCCTCATTCTTCTGCTCATTCATGTACTCTTATACTTACTTATACCTATACTTATATTCTAACAGCTGATTGAGTATGACCGTGTGATGCCTGGCCTACTACAACTCGGCCGTCCTGACCATTTAAGATCTCCTGATCTTAGTAGATTACAATTTTGATTGTCTTAACCTAATTCCAATTCTTTAACTGTAATATTTGCTTTGAATTTTCTTTTAACTTAAGAGGTAAATATTACTTAGAGCTACATTTTACAATTGTATGTACAAATATTATTCTTATTACTATTATTTACAACGAAATTTATTCTGTTACTTATCTGCTATTTTACAAATTTATTTATTCGGTTTTTCTTATCCAATGTTTCATATTTTGTCCACTCCATACCCCTTGATAAGGGTTACGTGAAAGCTGAAATCCCTCCACATCTTTAAGCAAAAATCTATTGTTTTTGAGTATTTTGTCGATTACGTACGGTCCTTTATGTCTAGGTATCAGTTTTTTTGATGCTCCTACAGTGCTGTCAAAATTTTTTACCATTACATAATCCCCTTCTAGGTATTCTGTTGGCTTTTTCTTTCTTCTATTATAATATTCTTCATTGTATGCCTGTGCTTGTTGCTGATTAATTTCTCCTTTTTTTCTTATTTCATCTAAATTGCACGTGTCTTCTAATTTATTAAGTTCAGCTAATTTTTCTTTGAGATCGTCCAACACCTCCCCCTTTGATCCGTACCAAAAAGCATCTTGCTGGGATGTTCCTTAATGCTTCTGTGCAAGGTATTATTTAATGCGTGTTCTACACTTTCTATTACTTTATCCCAATATATACCCTTGTCTGGCTGTGTCAGCTTGGCAATCATGGGTCCCATAGTTCGATTAACCCTTTCTACTTGCCCGTTAGCTTGGGGTGAACCTGTTGCTATTTTTACGTGCTGAATATTTTTTTCATTCGCGAAAGATTCAAATTCTGTGGACGTAAAGCATGTCCCTCTATCCGAAATTATGCATTTAGGCCTACTATAGGCTCTAAAATAGTCGTTCAATGCTGCAATGACTTCCTTTGTATTTGTTGTTTTTGTTGTATACAGTCTTACGAATTTAGTAAACCCATCAATTACTAAAAAAATATGTTTTTTAGATCTCCCTGCTTCCACTGGTCCGAAGTGGTCAATATGAATCGTTTCGAAAGGCTTATTTCCTTTTGGAATGCTATTTAAAAATCCTTCTCCCTTTCCGTTCTTTGGGGAGAATGCCACGCATCTTAAACAATTTTCTATGTGTCTCACTGCCTTTTCTTTAACATTTGGGAACCAATAACTTTTGCTGATCGCGTCAATCATTTTGTCACGGCCTATGTGCCCTAACTCGTCATGGTATTTGTATAAAACATGGTCTTCCATTTCTCTTGGAACATAAAATAATAGTCTTTTGTCATTTGTTTTTCTGTATACTATTCCGTTCCGCATTTCAAAAAGTTGGTGTTCCGATTTCTCCAATAACTGTTTAATCTTTGAAAGCTCGAAATCTTTTGCCTGGCAAATGACAAGATTGTCTTCAAAACTGTTGGTCTGAATCACCATTACCTCATTGCATCTGCTCAATGCATCGACGTGTTGCATTCTCTTTCCTGACCTATGTACTAACTCATAGTCATACTCTTGTAGTTCCAGTGCCCATCTGGCTATCCTGGGATTCAATTCTGTTCTATTGAGAGTAAGAGTAAGAGAATTGCAGTCTGTAATTATTTTAAAATGTTTACCCTGTAAATATATACGGAATCTATGTAATGCGTATATGATTGCCAATGTTTTCAATTCGAAGCTATGGTATCTTGATTCTACTTCTGTAGTACGCTTTGAGAAATAAAAGACTGGATGCAGTTTACCATCGCTTTTCTTTTGTAATAACACCGCTCCGAAACCTAAAGCACTTGCATCGCAGTGAAGCTCCGTGTCGTCTCTATGGTCATATATCGATAATATTGGTGATTGGATTAATTTTTCTTTAAGATTGAGAAAACAATCTAACTCACTTTCTCCAAACCGAAACAGTCTATCTTTCTTTAAGAGGTCATATAATGGCTTCGCAATTAAAGAAAAATCTTTAATGAATCTACGGAAGTATGAACACAAACCCAAGAAGCTCTTTACCGAATGTGGGTTACTTGGCACTGGAAAATTTCTGACTGCTTCTAATCCCTTGTCGTCTGCCGTAATACCCTCCTTTGATATTGAATACCCTAAATATTTTATCTTTTCTTGTAAAAATTCACATTTGTCTAATCTTAGTTCCAATTTATTTTGAACTAATCGCTTAAAAACTTCCTCTAACGTTTCCATATGTTCATTTATGTCTGAGCTAGCTACCATTATGTCGTCCATGTACACAATAACTTTGTTTTTCCTAATCATGTCTTCGAATACTTTGTTTATAAACCTTTGAAACACGTGAGATGCATTTTTTAATCCCATTGGCATTTTTAAAAATTCATATTGCCCAAGTGGCGTTGTAAACGCAGTGTACTTTATTGACTCTTCGTTTACAAATACGTGAAAATATCCATTTTTTAGATCAAGCTTTGAATACACTGACTTGTTAACTAGTCTATCTAACAAATCATCAATTAACGGCAAGGGGTAGTTATCTTTGATCATGATCTTATTTAATTTTCTAAAATCTATGCATAATCTTAAATCTCCTGTTTTTTTCTTCACTAGTACTATGGGTGACGCATACTCTGACTCACTGGGTCTTATAATTCCTTCTTTTAAATAATCGTCCAGCATTTTTTGTAACTTTTCCTTTTCCGAATATGCTAACCTTCTTGGCGAGCAACTAAAAGGCTTTGACTTTTCTATATTTAAGTTCATTTCACATCGAATTAATGGTTTATCTGGTCTTATAGCATTTACGTAACTATTTGCCACTAAATTCTGAAATTGTATTCTGGTTTTATGCTCAACTTTTTCATCAATTATGTAATCTATTTTATTTTCTTCCATGTCGACATAATATATTTTAAGCATGTCCCTTTCGAAATTCCCACTTGGCTGGTCTCTTTTACTTTCAGCAATTTTAATATTTTCCAGTATTTCAACAGTCTTTTCGTGTTTTATATCATCTACCATTTCGTCATCTATAATTTCGGAATTCTTTCCATTGTTCACTGCTTTAACTATTTCTTTAACATTTTCTATCGCAATTACATTCTTAATATTCTCATTCCAATTAATTTCCTGATCCTGAACAGTTTTACAATCACTAACAGTTTTAAAATCACTAACAGTTTTATAATCACTAACAGTTTTACCATCACTAACCATTGTACCCTCACTAACAGTTTTGCAAGCACTAACAGTTTCTTTAACTTTTTCTTTGCGTTCATTAACATTGTCATTGTTTACGTCTTCAACATTTTCACTCATTTTAACATTAACATTGCTTTCATCGTCTCTTACATTCCCACTCATATTAACATGACCATCACTCGTAAACACGGTTGCCACAAAAGTTTTTTAAAAAATGCCAAAAAAAATTTTAAAAAGAGCCAATTTCAATAAAAAGGAGCCAAAAATACTGGTTTCCTAGCAATTCAGCAATTTAGCAGCAATTCACGAAAAAATCAAAGCGCTGCACTAATTGTCTCCAAATAAAACGTTTGAACAAATTTTTTAATTTTAAAAATAATTGGCTTTTCGCAGCACATATCATCTATACATTTTTGGCCTTTGATCCCAATAAATATGTTTTCAGTCGGTAAAAGATGAGAAGTTAGATCATTGATTTTAAAATTCTCTGACATAAGTTTGATCTACAAAGTTATTCAGAACTAGCTTAAAGGTGGATTCTAATCTCGTAAAAAGATACGGTAGTCTAATAGTAAAAGTGAGTTGCGACAAACATCGATATGGAAAATTAGGGCTTAGTAACATTGAAATCAATTAATCGTCAACAAAAGGAGCCAATTCCAAAAAAAAATTGCCAGGGAGCCGAACGATAAAAAAAGAGCCAGTTTTGGTTCCAAATCGCCAAGTGTGGCAACCGTGCTCGTAAACATCTTTTCATTTTCACTCATCCTAATGTTAACATTTTCTACATTTTCTTTTACATTTTCACTAATTTTAACATCTACATTGTTTACGTCTTCTACATTTTCGCTCATTTTAACATTAATGGTTTTTCCATTTTGTGTGTTTGTCTTGTCGTCATTTTCCGTCCGGATTTTTATTCTCGTGTGGCTTACAGGTTTTTCAGCTTGCACCACCGTCACCATTTTGAGTGAACTTAAATCTATGTTTAAATTGCAAGCGTCCATAAAATCCCTCCCAAGACCTACAGCATGGCTCATACATTCATTAGGAACAATGATTAAATGAAAATAAATTTTTAATATATCTTTCATTACATAACATAATATTTTTCCAAATGTTGTGAGTTGACTTTTGTTCAACCCGAAATAAAAATTTTGAACTGGATATAAATGGGCATCTTCAGGCCAATGACAACGTTTGATTAACGATACAGGACTTCCCGAATCTATGAGGCACGCTGTAATCAATGGGTGGTTAGGACTGTCAACAAAATTTATTTCTAATAATCTTACATAGCTGTTGTTTGTGTCCTTAGCTTCAATGCTCTCTGCGCCTTTCCTGAGCGGACATTTGGCCACCCAATGATCTGTAGCACCGCAAGCGAAGCATGATCCTGCCTCGCGCTTTGCTTTTCTGCACTCCTTGTATAGATGACCTCTAGAATTGCAATTACGGCAGCGTATGTCCATACGCCTGTCTCTTTGTTGCATGTTGTCCATCGCCGCTGTTAAACGCACCCCTCTGAAAGCGTGCAACATTTGTCTGGGACTGCCGAAGTTCTGCAAACGCGCTTGAATGCGCATGTTATTGTCAGGTATACCCTCGATCACCTGATCCAGCATCTCGTCTTCGTCGATGTGAACGTCGCTTGCCAGCGCCAGTTTCTCCTCCAAATATTCCGCGAAACTTTCTGAGACTTGCCATTTGCGGTTCTCGAAACGCCGCCGCATCTCAGCTTTCGAAGTTTTGTCGCCAAAAGTTGAGATCAGCTGTTCGCATAGTATTGCGACCGGCTCCCTTATGCGAGATGGTTCTGCGTGGAGCCATTTCTGTGCGTTTTCTTTCATCTTGCAGATGAATAAAAGTCGAGAATAAACGTTATTTAAATTATATATCTCGTTTACGTTTTTCAGCTGCACGATCCATTTCTTTGCGCACAACTCTCCATTAAAGTCTGGCAACACTTCTTTTGCCAGAGTGAGAGAGACAGACGGTTTTTCTTCGATACGTGTAGCCGTCTCGTTTACTACCGCGTCAATTTCGCCAGCTTCCACTCTCGGTGTATTTTGTGTCGTCGATCCGTTATTTTGCTGTGCTTCTATGCGTAAAAGACGCTGTAGCAACTGCTCTAACAAAGACCCGTTGTTTTGGTGAGTGACGCCGCTTGCAACGTTTTCGTCATGTACGCCTTCTAGAATTTCGGCGTCATGTTCTGTATTTGCCGAATTCGCGGTTGTTTCATGGTAAGCCGCTCCATGTGCACGGGGTCCCTCAATAGCGCTTTCGGACATAGCGTCGTTGCTGTGATGCCGCGTGCCACTTGCTGCTGCTTGCGCCTCTGTTGGCGTCCCCCCGTTTTCCATGAGCAACTGGTCCAAATCTTCGCCTTCTAATGGGGGCAACAATCCCCGCATTTCGACATGAACAGCATTTAAACGTATTGCCAGTTCGGTCTTTGTGCCGGTCGTTGGCATGTTTAAAGCAGACAACCAACGTTTTAGTTGTTCGGTTGAAAAAAGTTCAGGATTTATTGTGGTATCCATTATCCCACTTCTGAGATTGTAGTATTATATTTAAGTGTTTATTTAATACCAGCTGTAACAAGTTTTGCTTCATATCAATTGTTTATTTCTTTCTCACTTAGTCACAATTTATTTCACAAGTTCATTTAATCACAAATCGTTCCTATTTTTCATTTCATTTTGTAGAGCTTGTGCTCTGTCTCGTGATTTTCTCTAGACTAAACTTCGTTCACATTCTCTTCTTCTCATTACTCCTCATTCTTCTGCTCATTCATGTACTCTTATACTTACTTATACCTATACTTATATTCTAACAGCTGATTGAGTATGACCGTGTGATGCCTGGCCTACTACAATATATATACTACCTTCTGCCTGTTACATACATTTGCACAAACCCAATATACTCTTGCAGAGAGTATAAAAATAAAATAAATTCTATCAAATTATATCCATTTCTGGAGCAAATCTTTTCCTCAAATCTATGCTGAAATCAGCAAAAACTGAGCTTTAAATTTACACGTTAATTGCTAGTTGAGTTAAGAGCCTGTATCGATAGATCTAACAATTAGTTAGAAGATTCCCAGACTGATTGTACGTCTGTCTATTTGGAAAACAGCTGTGGAAAATAAAAGTAGAAAAAAGGAGTTGTACCTTCCCATTGCAGGAAAACCAACTAACTTCACCCAAGGTATTTATGAACTTTGTTAACAGACTAAGAATTACAAACTTGTAAGCGCGCGCGGTACACAAAACTTCTGAATGAGAAATTGTGTGCAAAAGCGACAGTCCAAAGAGGCGGAAGGGGGCGTGTAACTACCCTGTTCTAGTGAAAATGAATTAAACGGCCACGCCCACACACACACACACACTAGAGGTGCACAAGCATCGTGAAAGGTGCACTAATTGCCAGCAAGTCGCCGGCCAAGTTTATGGCCAAGGTAAACGCGGCCAAAACTCCATAGGCCAAAGTTCAACGTGGGCCAAGTTTTTCGACCGTGTAACGCCTACTTTTTCCAGAGCTTCCCAGACACGAATGCTGTGTCTCTACACATGTATGTATGCATGTTTGTGTGTGTTTGTTTCTTTGGTTACGTATCAAGTATTCGCCCTGTTCGTTATGCAACTTTTCCTTTTACTTTTGCAATGCCAGCGAAGATTTTCAGTTTTAATTTTGTTCCCAATTTTAAGCTCCTTTCAAGCGTGTGTGTGTGTGTATATCGCTCCGCCTGAAGTCCTGTTCATATCAATTTAAAGTTTTCATTTTCATTTATTTTTTTTTCAACCGCCGTCATTCATCTATTTTCTCATTTATTTTATACTTTTATTTTTTTGCTTACAGCTTGTTGCATTTTCGCTCTTCTTGCAACGTTAATCACTTTACTTAAGTCTTGGCTTTTCATTTTCCTTCATTTAAAATTGTGGCCAAAGTTAAAACAGAGTCAAGCGGTGATTTTATTAAAATCCCATAAAACTCCGTTGTCGCAAGTAATAAACTTGTTGTCATTTAACATTTTGCAGTATGTAATTACTCAAGTTTTACATTTTACGTGTAAAATTCTTTATTTTTTTTTTTTGTCTCTTTTGTGGAGACAAGAGTTTTACAAAACTTTCTGTGCTACTCGATTATTATTTCATTTTAAATATTTGGTTTATAGGTTTTAAAGACAGGCTAGAATTACTTTTAAATTACTAAAGAAAATTGCATTTGTGTTGCATTTTCTGCCGTTATTTGACTTCTCAATGCAGACAAAATAAACATAAAGTTTGAAAGAGATTAATTTTTATATTTCTTCAAACTCTTCGAAAAGAGTTTTAACTAAAGCTTTTAAATAAACTTATGGTGCCCACAAAGTTACTCAATTAGTACGAATAACTGTAAATATAAATAAGCAATAAGTCATTCAATTTTTATACTCATACCATGAATCAAGAAGTAACTGTGAATTTAAGAGCCAATATTAATAATATATTCAAAATTAAATAATGGACAAAATAAAATATACTTAAGAGTTTGGCGAAAGATTTTAGGAAATAATAAAGTTTAATTTTCAATTAATAGATTAAATATATGAATTAAAAACATAAATTAAAAGAAAAAACGAAAATAAATAGTTTTTTTCGTACAAGTTTAAATTTCAAACGCTTGGATTTCAACAATTAAAACTTTCATATTAAATAAGTTTAAGCCGCAAAAAAAAATATAAATAAATTTATAAGTAAGTTCTAAATATCACAAACAGATATGACAAAATGTAACAGATATTCAATTAACTTAAATTTTTTCTATTTCAATTTCAGATAAATAATTAAAATATTTCAGCCACTTAGAAAATAAATGCAGAGTTTACAGTTTACTGAAGCATGAAGATTAAAGAAAGGTAAAAATAATTGTATGGGAACAAACAAAGTGGGTATAATCCAATAAAGGAAGCTTAATCTGCACATATGATAAATATTTCTATATAGCTATAAAAATACATAAGCTGAATACATAAGCAAAAGTACAGTGACAACAGCATCAATGGAAACAGTTTGAGCAACTCCAACTGCAACTGCATCTTCGGCATTGGCTGTAAAAAGTGCTTCTGAGTGCAGCTTATTTTCTTAGGCTTGCATTATTCACGAGCATTTTCATTGATGATGCGAACGTAACAGGAACAACATCAGCATCAGCTTACAGGACGTTTGGGACAGGTAGCAAACAGGTATATATTCTCCATGGAGAGACACGCACTCAGTGGAGTATATGCAGTCTGTAAAATTAGCTTCAAGTTAAGTAGCTGCAACGAGTGTTTTGCTTAGTTACTTTTGCTCTCCTCTTAGATAAGTGCAAGCGGTGGCAACTCTACAAAAACAGAAACAAGAATATTATGAAATTTCTTGTAAAACTTTTATCCCGGACTCAGTATAAGCTGCATGCTGTCCATGCATATCCAAGTCAAATATATTACTTTTTTTTTGGTGTAGTACATGTCCAAGTTTGTGACTTTGTTAGGGAAAAGTTTGGTCAACCGAACTTGGGGAACGCCCTGTACCGCCCCATTTGATTACAAGCTTTTTATTAGCTGCCCAAAAGCAATTTGAATATGTTCATGTCCTAGTCAATCCCTTTCGCTTGACCTTTTTTTCCATTTTTTGATCGCCTTGGAGCATTTTTTATTCCTCATACTTGTACTTATATCTCATGAATGTGTGTGGAAAGCAATTCCACAAAAAATATATATATAATAAGTTACTTGCAGCGTTCTATGTTGTGCTGCAGCATAAGTTGATGTCATTATCTGACAAGCCAGACGACAAGCAGCTATAAAAACAATAACTGTAATAATAATAATGTTGGAAACCTCAACTAATACCAACTAAACAGATTGTCTTTGAAAGAAAATATGGTAATATAATTTATTTAGAATTTCAACGGCTGAGAGTTTAAAGCTCTCAATAGATTTTTACTTGGAAGGATTAAGTATTTATTTATTATTATGTATTTGAATTTAGAATATGGTATTATAATTTATTTAGAATTCCATCGGCTGAGAGTTTAAAGCTCTCAATATATTTTTACTTGGAAGGATTAAGTGTTTAAATATTATTATTATTTATTATTATGTATTTGAAAGAAATTTAAGTATTATATTTTTATAGAATGCCAACGGCTGAGGATTTAAAGCGCTTAGTAATTTTTACTAGAAAGGATTTAGTATTTAAGTCTTGCTAACTTCATTCATGTATTTCACTAAACAGAGTTTAGGGCTTTAAAATAATTTAAAAATTTAAATTGATATTACTAATGTTTTAATCTGAAATATTGAAATTTTATTGAAACTTTTAAGACTCTTAATAATTATCTCTCTGCGTTCAAACCGTTGTTATTGAAATTAAAATATTGTTAATTTATAGAGCTCTATATAAATTTATTTTAAAGGTTTATCATTTTTCATTGAATAAAATTTGTATAATTCCTATTTTGTAGTCGACTAAAAAACTATTTACATCTATGACTGATATGAATGTGCGACAGAAAACGCAGAGTATAATTATAAAGTTTTTATAAAAAAATATAATAATTTTCCATAATTTTCTATTTGATAAATAATTTCCGACAAATGCATATTTATTTTTTGTTCACCGTTTCAGCATAGACAGAATTGTTGTCTATTTTGATATTTTTATACATTTTTTGTTTTTGTATACAAGAGTATTCTCACCGACATGGAATCATGATTCGCTTAAACAGACACAAGCATGCACAACACACACACACACACTCCATAGCATAGATGTAACAGCCTCGATTACGCTCCCAGCGGGCTGTAACCATCCGAGAGGAAAGTTTTATTATCAGCTGCGTTTGAGAGGCAACAGAAGCAACGACAGCAACAACAGTAGCTCATAAAATATGTTTCCCATCATACACACAAACACACACATACACACAAATACATAGACGCAGCATTCTGTTGTTGTTGTTACTTTATTCTTCATTTAACAGCTTGCCCCACGGGAGGTGCTACCACCCGCTGTCCCACCCCACAATCGCCCCCTCGTTTACGCATCGAGCATTGTTTTTTATTTTTGGTCGTGCTCCTTAGTGCTGCCCTTTTTTATTAGTCGCTGCTTTTGGGCTTATTATATTTTGCTTTTACACTCATTTAAACCATTTTACAGTAATTTTGCTTATAGCTAATTTTAAGCTATTGCCCTGTGGCCTGCACCAGCCGCCCCGATATCCTCCCTACGCCAGGGTATCCGACATCAACAAGGTCCATGGCTGTTTGTGGCTTTGTGACGGACCGACCCCAAGGCCACGCCCTCAAACCATTTGTTTGTGCCTTTTTCTTTTTGACTTTTCATAATCTGAATAGGACTGAAAACAGTAAGATTGGGTCATGCATTATCCCAGTAGAGGGTAGAACGTAGTTTGTGAGAATTTTACACTTAATTAGTCATGTGAATCGTTTTCAACTCAAATATTTTACACACAGTTTATTTATTTATACAACACATATTATAATTAATGCAGGGTATCCGTTGGTCGATCATTCTTTAGTTTTGAAACTTCACTTGTTTATGACAGCTATTGGTCCGCTGAGAACTGGCCGCGACTTAAGATATCCTGTGCTTTTGTTATTTGACTTGACGATAGGTTTTTCTGCGCGCCGCAAAGTAGGCAACATAATTCAGCTAATTTTTTATTTATTAAACTTTTGGCATCCATTAGCTGTGTGTGAGTATGGCAAAGTCGAAAACTTTCACTTTATAAATTGACAATTTGTTTTGCGAGCCTTTATACTTTAGCGTGGTGGAAAATTATTATCTATTTTTCATACAGTCAACTTGGGATTCGAAATCAAGAGCTGAGAGTTTGAGCAAAGTTCTACATTATTCAAGAAGTTGAAACCAAATGCAAACATTTAGCCGACACAAAAACATGGTCAGGAGCCGGATCTTTGTCACTTGAGGTGCGAAAAAGAATAAATTATTTTGTGCGAAATCTGTACGTAGACGAGGCAACTGGAAACTTGTGCAGCTTAAATGGCGTGCTGGGGTTAAGCTCTTCAGCAAGGCGGGAAAACAATGAAAATGACCACAAAGGCAGCTCGAGTCGAGGCATGGCAGAGCAACAAATTCTAATATTGTCATTGTTATTGTTTTTTTCGACTTTAGCCAGAGCTGAAGCTGAAGCTGGAGCTGTAGCTGAAGTCAAAGCTCAACCAACAACAGGCAGCACGCACTGTGCACAGTGGACTCCAAATAGAGTTGTGTGAAAGCGATGGAACAAAAACAACAACAACAACAACACAAACAAGTAAGAAAGGCTACAGTCGATCGAGCCGACTGTAAAAGACCCCGTACTCCCATAGTAGTGCCCATTTTCTTAAAATTAAAATTTTAAAATGAAATTAAAAAAATTAAAATGAAATATTTACATTTTGAATTAAAATTAAAAAGTAAATAAATTAACAATCGTCATTGTCAGCATTCGAACCCGCGATCCATACGAAGGTTCCATATTGCGCCGCAACTCTACCAGTTGCACCACACTCCTCTTCTATCATTCTTCCGATTATTTGCAAATATGTATGTGTGCTCATACATATGTGTGTATGTATAGCATTGTTCGGCGCGGCCAGCGGCTCCGGGCAGCGCTGCCGCCAAGGCAGGTAGAGAAAACGTTCGAACATATGTTTGTATGTTTCTGTGTTTGTTTGTATGTGTTGCGCGCATGCAGTGATTTTGCTTTAAAATAACTTCGACTTTGAACCGTAATTTCTCTGTTGTTTGACATAGGATTTTGATGCCACTTTCAGGAAAGTTAGAAATAGTAATTCTCTAAGCGTATGTTAAATTACAACACTGTACTATTTGATTTAATGCCTGCAGAAAGGCATTGAAATTGGAGAGTGTTTTAGTTCCTATGAGCAAAGGGGGCGTGGCAGCTCAAAACTTTAAATGACATTGCATTTAGGCTGTCTCTGGGAACCTGCGTACCAAAATTGGTGCTCCTAAGTGCCATAACTATTGAGTTATTCGCTTAAAACACAAATTTTTTCGAGGCGTGTCTGGTTTTTTGCTTATTGCGGGGGCGGTAGGGGGCGTGGCAACAATTTGAAATAAACTTGATCTGCGTACATCATAAACGGACTTTCATTCCAAATTTGGTGTCTTTAGCTTTTGTAGTTTAAAAGATCCAGGTGTTCATACAGACGGACGGACAGACGGACAGACGGACATTGCTATATCGACTCGGCTGTTGATGCTGATCAAGAATATATATACTTTATGGGGTCGGCCACTCCTCCTTCTGCCTGTTACGCACATCTCGCTTCTGACAAACTTAATAGACCCCCTTTACTCTTTTTTAAAGAGTACGGGGTCTAAAAAGAAACATTGGAATATAAACTTTAGTCAGCGCCGTTTGGGGCCAAGCGCCAATGCGACAAAAGTCAACTGCTGCATAGGGAGTCAGGCAATGGACGATGGAGGATGAACGATACTCGATGGTCCTTCGAGAGATGCTCTGCGCAGTGTGAAGATATTTATGGCCACTGGCTACTGGACACAACACCACCAGCCAGCTTGAGGAGACTTTGTAAGCCGTTTAAGGTTCAACACGCTTCAATGCGAACGCATGTGCCGGGTCAATTGTTTCGGCCAACATGGCGCATGAGTGATATGCACATAACGTAGTGAAACGAGAAAAAAAGAAGAAAAACAGAGCAAAATCATTTTAAAAATACAATGCAAATATGTCACAAAAACAACACATACACAGCGCCACAACATCCACATTAAAAACAAATAAACAGCACTTAAATTGTTTTCTCAGCTTTTGTTTTGAATTGACTCTGACTTTACGTACTCGCATATATTTGATGCCGCAATTTTACCACTGAATATTTAACTTTGTTATGCGCAAAGTGTACAAGCAACATGGTCGAAACAAAATAGAGAAGAACTGTGAAGTATAAAATATTTATATAGAGTAAAATCAATAGATAAATTATTGTTATGAAAATAAAAATATATTTTTAAGTTGTTATAAAGTTGTTAAGGTTAAATGATGAATATCGCAATAGTTTTAGGTAATAAATCAAAAATTTAAATATTAATCTTTGTCTTGAACAAAACGTTTGTAAGACTATAACTACTTACCCAAAGTTCTCTTCCCATTTCCCTCCATTAATCTATTTTCAATTTACCTGTACGTATACAGGTATAGTGTATCTTTGGCTCCCGCAGTGAAATTGACATTGAGGAGTTAAGACAAACGACTGGAAGACATCTATTATTATTATTGTAGCACAATCAGCTTATTTACTTGAATAATGTTATGCTGCACTGGATCAACAATTTACCAATTCCCTCAAACTAATCCACTTCAGAATTCTCGTTGTGTTTGTTGCTACAGCAATTGGTCGTAAGTATATTTGCCAATGGCAAATCAATAGCCCTTTGATAGACAGACAGACAAAAACACACACAAGCACAGCCCCCCCTTCTTCTATTTGCAATCTATGGCTCCACACAATGGCACATTACCTGAGCTGCATTTCAAGGTTTTAACAAATCACCTGCACTTTCACGTGCACTCAACTTGGGCGTTGTTTACAGCACTTTGCAAACTGAAAATAAACTTATTTCAAGCTAATTAAACAATAAAAGCGCCATGGCTGCAGAACCCGAAAACAAATGAAATAATAAAAACCAAGTAAAGAGTGCACACGTACAGAGTATGCAACACCCAACGCTTACCCTGTAAGTATTTGATGATTACATAAAATCTTTCACTACTAACTGCAGATGTATTTAGTTGTGTTAAGTTTAGTTTCCATCCAATGGAATCAACTGGTTCCGAAAGCTGAAATATGATTCTTTTATATTAATATACCCTCTTTTATGCAGTTATATGGTATACGAAGTAAAGGCAAATTGAAAGGCGAATGCGCGCGCGTCCAAATGAAATTTAGCAAACAAGAGTGAAAAAGGAAGGAGCCTGAGAAGGAGTCGAATGCGTGGGCGTGGCTCTAAGTCAGTCTCTCAAGCTGCTGATGCTGACAGTGAACAAACCCGCGGGACTTGCAGCGCACAAAAGTAGGCAACAAAGACGAGGCGACTACACGGCACGGGAAGGCGCGACGTGGCGTGGATGTTGCAATTTAATTTGTATTGTTAGCTGTTGTTGAATGCTGTTGTTGACGTTGCAGCTGTTGTCGACACAATTGCAGCCGCATCAACGTAATGATCATGTTGTTGTTGATGTTGATGATAATGATGATGAATCCACTTAGGCGCCAGGTAGCATTCGCACAGCAGTCGTCTAATTGAACAGCACAAGGTTCTTGTGTGCGCTTATGTGAAATATTGAGGGTAACAGTCAGTGGCATTGTTAATCTAAAGCACTTCATTTAATTCTTTTTATTGCCTGTCAACTACTTAATTTAATTGGCATTTAATTCAGCATGTCGCATGCATGTGTTTCCATTTATATATGTGTATGGTAGTATGTATATATGTTTCTTCTTGTATGTGTGTGTGTTTGTGTGTATTAACATGATTGAAATGCTTGAAATGTTGCGACCATCACGACGCTAATCGCGACACATACGCTTCGATGGCGGCTCCTCTTCAGTGGGTGCAATTGACTGCAACAGGGCACAGTTTGTGTGGCTGCCAAACAGTGTGAGCAACAGTGCAACTCCATAGCCTGTGGCACGTTCGCCCTGCAAACAGATAGAACAAGATAAGCAACAACATCAGTACAGCGAATTTAATTATACTTACACAATGTACGGGTGTTGCCATATCCACATGCATCCAGACGCCGGGATAATCAAAGCCTAGATGAGCGGCCACAAAGAGACCAGCGCATGAGGCCTGCGCATTTTGTCGATCCTATAATTACAAAAAGATACATCCATACATAAAATTAGTAAGACGATTTAAATGAGAAGCTATAACAATGTAGAAAAGAAGGGACTGCATTTAAATATGTCTATACAAATTTGCACTTAAGACAGAAAAGTTTCTAAAGCGAAAATCGGAAATGCCTCCAAAGGTGTATAATTTAAGCTTTAAAAGTCGTATGACCAATAAGAAAGGGTATACGGGAATTTACATTGGCCTGGATATATGTATGATACTACTGGTCTTTCTGCTACAATTAATTTGTTTATCTTATTGTAATTTCAGAAAGGCATAAAGTTTACAGTACAAAACATTGACTAAAGATCGAACATATATATTTAAGGTAAAGGAATAATTTCCTCTACTGTTTTTTTAACTATTCGGTATAGTATAAAATATGATATTAAGCACATAAGCTTGTGCAGTTGGAAACATTTCTTAAGCAAAACTTTATCTGATTTTATAAAACAGGGAAACCACATATCAAGTTTTGAATTTCAAACAATTGTTAATTAAATCAGAAATTTATTTATATACCAATTTATTAAAATAGTTCAATCTATTAATGCCCGACAGCAATAAACTCACATGTTTGTGTTTAATTTATTAAACTCTTTGTATCTATGAAGGAAAGAAAGACAACAACCTAAAAATGCAACAAGTACAAAGCACAACATCGCTGGTTATATTAAAAAGCATCCTGCAGCGCTGAGTTGCTCCCAGGAGGAATTTCTCTCGCATGGCACAACATTCTCGTACGTAGATAAATACTTGTATAAATGTACTAATGCCTAAATTATGTGCCTTGCAATGGCAGCTACCCAGAAACGGAAGCTGTCGCTCTGCTAACTTCAACGGAAATTACATAGCTTAAATGGGAAAACATAAAGTGGTACAATGCTCTGACAATGGGCCGTATTACTTGCCATATACAAACCAAAGTAATACATTTTACGTAACTAAAATTAAATGAATACCTATTCCAACCAATAAAAGCATTTAAGAAAATCCAGTCGTATGTTTAGTTTATGTAATTTTGCTTGTAATTGGGTAATTCAGGCCCACAGTGCACAGTGGCAGATACAAGAATATATACTTTGTGCAGGAAGCCCAAAAAACGTATGTTGAGAGCTGGCCAAATATAAAAAGCAAGCATGAACACAACTATGAAGTGTGCCCAACTAACAGATACTCTGTAAGCTCAACTGAAGCGCACTTAAATAAATGTGAGTAGCTCAAGTAGAAATTCAATGTCTTTAGTTTAGTAAGTAATTTGAGTAAATATGAATAAATGCTAGAGGATAAAAAATAAAAATTTCTGCTCGTTACGTAAAAGTATTACTCAATTTAAGCACCAACTAAAAGACGATAACAGCAGCAGCGGACAGCAAAACCAAAGGAAAATTGCATGACAACGCGATATGCTCAAAATGAAAATCACGCACACACACACAGACACACACCTATATGTGAAAGACTTTTGGTCTGTCGTCGAGCAGCGGAAACTAGTCTGTTGCAGTAAAGCAAAGATTTCTATTCACATTTTCTTGTTGAAATTCTTGTTAAAGTTGAGTTTGTTGTTGTTGTTGCTGATGTATTAACTGCTTTTGGCAGTTTAACAGCTTAGAAAACCGAAGCTGATTTTCTTGTTAGTTGTACAACTTGAAAACCGTTGCTAAAACTTTTGTTTCATTTGTCGACAAACTTCAAAATGTATTGACAAAATACACACAAACTTATCGCATTCAATTGAACGAATTCATTGTAATTGACTCTGTCAACTTTACATATTAAAATTTAATTAAAAGGCTTACAATTAAATTTAAGAAACTTAGAAGACAAAGACACAACAAGAAGCAAAACTAGATAGATTTGTGGATTATCTCAAGTAAAAATAAACAAATGGAAATCTTTTGAAAACAAACTTATACGTCAGTTTGTGCAACTAATTAAAACATCAGCAATTTAATTCAATTATTGTTTAGTTAACAAAACAAAGAGTTGACAGCTCTGAAAATAATGAGAAAAAAACTGTCTTATAAAGGATAATAGACAATAAAAGTTTTAAATAAAATACATAAATAAATGTCATATTAAACCATATATGGAAGTCTTTAGTTAAGCGTTCTAGAATTAGTTAATGGTAAATGTTTAGGGTTTAAACGATTCACCTCCAAATTAGTCACATATAAAACAAAACGAATGGGTTTGAATCAGTTTGAATTAGATCATTCAACCGACTGGGTCGAGAATCGTACGCGTTTTCATCAATAATGGCAAACATTTGTCAACATAATGTCATTAGCATTGATTGCATTGCGCGACGCATTGATTGTGTGAACCTTTTGTAAATAGGCGAGCAACTAGACACACAAAAGCCACATATCAAGTTTGCCAATGGGTCGGCGACTAATTGCGGTTAGATACGTGACCAAATCCAAATCCGAAACCTCAAACCCTAACCAAACCGAGTCCCAGACCCAGACCCATATCCAGTCAAAAAGCCTCAAAAACCAAACCATCACACCACGTGTGTTACATACGAGGGAGGAGGGGAGCGATGGCAATTTTTGATTCGATGCTATTCGGTATTGAAAGCGACGCGTTCCATTTACGATTAACGTGCATTTTAATTAGCAGTCAAAATTATCGCGCTACGTTGCCTACATTTAAGCTGTCATTAAGTAGCCGCCGCGTATACAGCGCTTATAATCAGAAACTTGAACAGAATACATAATTGAAATTACATATAAGTGATCTTAATTGGAAATTACAATTGATATAATCAAATCCGCATTAATTTAGTATGCAATTGTAGAGTGAGAAGTAAGGAGTAAGATACTAATACTACGCTTTTTAGGTAACAATGATATGAAAAGAAACTAAAATATATTAGTATTTTTAAACAAAATACTAATAAATGAATAAATAGATTTATTTCTTAATTTATTTTTTTAACTTTAAAAGTGTCTTAAGGGGTTAAGTGGTGTTCAGAGGCTGAAACTAAGCACTTTTTCAAACATTTTTTTTGGGTGTTTGCAGTGAGATATTTTATTAGAACAAAAAACAGATAACAAGATTGACATTTCCTTTGTACGTTAAAATTGGTTTCATAAAAAAATTTTTAAAATTGAGCCGACGGGAGCCAATGTCCTGGAACACTAAAAAAAAAAGGACCCTCGTGTTTGACACGATTTGAGGAGAACGGATCATCTGAAATTCAAAAAAAAAATTTTTTCTGTTAGTAAACACTTCAGCCCTGAATCTGAACGAAGGAAAATCCAAAATATTGAAAATTGAATATTTGACAGCGTTTTGAATTTTTTTTGACGAAATTTTGAACTTCAAATGTCCTTAAAAAATAGTAAATGTTGAAAAAAAAAAATCCTTCGTTCAGATTTGTCACGAGGTCATATTGAATAAGTGTTCAAAATTTGAAAACAATCGGTTCAAAACTGTTCGAGCAATCGTGTCAAATAGCTTCAAAAACACGGTTTCGAGAAAAACGGGATTAATTGCGCCGCTTCATGAGGAAATACTCTAATGAGCGGAACTTCCGAAGGCTCTATCTCTTACAATTTTACTCGGATCGGCTCCAAATTTTGGGAGAATATAGTAAACATATTGAATTAATTTATAAGCAAAAAAAAAAAAAATCGAGTTTCAAAATTTCTGAAACCCACTTAACCCCTTAAATTGTGCGACTAATATCAGAGCCAAATTAAGTGCAAATGCCTTAAAATGACTGTCAGTGTCTGTCAAAAACTCAAAAGAATCTAGAAACAACAAGACATTAGGATTTAGCACTGAAGCAATATTAAGTAAAGTGCTGATAATAAATTCATGTAACTGAGACCATAAACTGTATGCGATTAACTTGCTGTTTACCTAAACGATAGCTCTGACAGTCGAAAGTCTTTAAAGGCAGCAACACTTGAGATGAGCATGATGCTTGAGGAAGATTACATCAATGACAGGCATAACACTTGCCACACAAGCACCAGGGGTAGAAGCAGCACCAGAAGCAGCGGCACGAACTTGCTATGCACCCCTTGACGCCTTCAAGGCATTAATGTACGGATGTATTGGATGCCTTTGACTGGGTTCAGTATCAATTACACATTCATTGAATGGGCGTGAGACGTTTCCGAGGCGGTGTCTTATGGATTTGCACAGACAGTTGCCGGTTGACGGTTTGAATCGATGCTTGGGCTTTCGCTGAAAGTGAGTCGCTTTTTTCCTTTTCTTTTCTTTTTTTTTTATTCAATTTTACTTGGATGTCGCAGCGGCGCTTTAAAAACTTTATACCCGAGGGCAGTGCACGGAGAAGGCAAAAGAGCAAAAGGGAAATATTCGAAACATTCAATGCGAGCGCTGGGGGTTTTACACCATTTTTCTTTTCTTTCGCTTTTTTTGTGCCTTAGAGACGTGCAAAAGTTGAACGGAAACCAACACATAACAAGCGGAAAGATTTGTGTTAACAAAGTCGCCGGAGTTTGTAGGAGTTGTCAGAGTTGTCAGAATCGTGAGAATTGTGAGAGTTGCCTCCGTTGCCGACTCCCCCTTAAGTAGGCACCGGAAATCGCGGGCATTGCGCAAATTACGTGACTTACGGCTTACGCCTGACCATGTCGGGTCTTTAAAAATCTGCATTTAAACCACTGGCACCACTGACACCACTAAGCTCAGGCATTATTTATAAACTGTTGGTATTATTTAATCAAGAGCATAACAGAGTAAAAAAAGAACCATATTTGGCGCCTTGAGGTCGCTGCGTAAAAATAACAACAACAACAAGGAGAACAAACCAAAATACAAGAGCATAAAAACAAACTTTTGCGCATAAAAAGTTCAATTTAATTCATTAAACAGCGTAAAAATTCGTCGTACAATTGAATTTAAAATGTTGCCGCTTAATAAAAATTTACCAACTGCGATTCAAACAAAAGCCAAAGCGTATTAAAAACCAAACACAAAAAAATAAACTCAAAATATGAAAGAAAGCAATTACGCATACGCCGCATAAGCCACAACAGCAAACACCAAAAAGGAAAAAAAAAGTGACTGCAACACGTTGCTTCTCCGCTTTCTGGTTTCTCTCGCTTTACTCGATGGATTTATCTAAAATTCATGCTCTCTGGCCTCGGAACTGTTGCCAGCACCATTTTACGATTTAACATAAAAATCAATTACCAACAATGGTAAAATTTCACAGTCATAAAATTTGAGTAACTTTCTCGACGACGATGACGACGTGGGTGTCTCTGCAATGCTGCTTCAAATTTAGAAACAATTTAATATGTTTAAGCCATTTTTATTGTTTTATTTCGTTATCTTTGTTTATATCTTCATTCCAATTTTATTCGAATCAAACCGATATAAAAACCGAAGTTCCAATGATTAAAAATTCCCCTTAATTGTGTCGCGCTCTATTCTCTTCGTGTTAAGTGGGATATGTACTGGTGGAGACTGAAAAAACCCATTCAAAATAGCGAATACAAATCACAAAACAACGTTGAGCAAATTGCAGTCAGTTGTCTGTAAGCCTGGCTAATAGTAAAACTGGTCAAAATGAGCCAGCGACAAATAGAGGCAAAAAACAAAGCTGCTTTCACAAAGAACCGCCAACCGCTAACAACACTCATAATCCGTCCATTTAGTGGCAAAGTAGCAGTGACTGGCAAAAGAAAAAACCAAAAAAAAGAAACGGCACACAATAAAGTCGTGATTTAAACGCAGCTCGTGGGAATACCCTGTATACCCTGTAGCCGCAAAAGTGCGTAGAAATGAGGGCTTTGTCGACTAGTTTGTGTGAGTAAAATAGTGAAGACTACAGGGAATCTGGCTAACTCGGAATTTTAGTACTCTACGCTATTTGTGCACTGCTCTCGCCTCACCTTTTTTGCATTTAACGTTGAATGCATTTTGAGTTAAAAACACTTTATCACAGGCACATTGACAAAGTGCGCGACGCAGCAGCGCTGATGTCACATCAAATGCAGCATGGGGCGTGGCTGGGCGTTAGCAAAAACAGGGACTAGCCAAAAAAAATCCCAAAAGAATAAAAAACCCAACGAACCTCAAAGTGGTTGGAAAATCAAACAGCCAAA
>JAWNOK010000108.1:0-98510 GCA_035046005.1 Drosophila acutilabella | reverse complement strand
CCATCTTTATGTCCATCCAGCAGCCGTCAACTTACTTATATGTGCCTTAGCTGCTTCCTCTGCCGCCGCTTCGCCGACAACCGTCCCGGCTTGTGTCCGCCATCTTTATGTCCAACCAGCAGCCGTCAACTTACTTATATGTGCCGCAGCTGCTTCCTTTGCCGCCGCTTCGCCGCCCTCCCGGCTTGTGTCCGCAATCTTTATGTCCAAACAACCACCATCATCTCAATTATTTGTGCCTTAGCTGCTGCCTTTGCCGCCGCTTCGCCGACGACCGTCCCGGCTTGTGTCCGCCATTTTTATGCACAACCAGCCGCCGTCAACTCAATTATTTGTGCCTTAGCTGCTTCCTCTGCCGCCGCTTCGCCGACAACCGTCCCGGCTTGTGTCCGCCATCTTTATGTCCAACCAGCAGCCGTCAACTTACTTATATGTGCCGCAGCTGCTACCTTTGCCGCCGCGCGCCGACGCCCGTCCCGCTTGTATCCGCCATCTTTATGTCCAAACAACCACCGTCATCTCAATTATTTGTGCCTTAGCTGCTTCCTCTTTGCCGTCAACCGTCCCGGCTTGTGTCCGCCGTCATTATGTCCAACCAGCAGCCGTCAACTTACTTATATGTGCCGCAGCTGCTTCCTTTGCCGCCGCTTCGCCGACACCCGTTCCCGCTTGTGTCCGCCATCTTTATGCATAACCAGCCGCTGTCAAATCACTTATTTTTATGCCGCAGCTGCTGCCTTTGCCGCCGTTTCGCCGACGCCCGTTCCCGCTTGTGGCCGCCAACTTTATGTCCAACCAGCCGCCGTCAACTCAATTCTTTTTGCCTTAGCTGCTGCCTTTGCCGCCGCTTCGCCGACACCCGTTCCCGCTTGTATCCGCCATCTTTATGTCCAAACAACCACCGTCATCTCAATTATTTGTGCCTTAGCTGCTGCCTTTGCCGCCGCTTCGCCGACAACCGTCCCGGCTTGTGTCCGCAGTCTTTATGCACAACCAGCCGCCGTCAACTTACTTATATATGTGCCTTAGATGCTTACTCTTCGCAGTCAACCGTCCCGGCTTGTGTCCGCCATCTTTATGTCCATCCAGCAGCCGTCAACTTACTTATATGTGCCGCAGCTGCTACCTTTGCCGCCGCTTCGCCGACAACCGTCCCGGCTTGTGTCCGCAATCTTTATGCACAACCAGCCGCCGTCAACTTACTTATATGTGCCTTAGCTGCTTCCTCTGCCGCCGCTTCGCCGACAACCGTCCCGGCTTGTGTCCGCCATCTTTATGTCCAACCAGCAGCCGTCAACTTACTTATATGTGCCGCAGCTGCTACCTTTGCCGCCGCTTCGCCGCGTCCCGGCTTGTGTCCGCAATCTTTATGTCCACACACCCACCATCATCTCAATTATTTGTGCCTTAGCTGCTGCCTTTGCCGCCGCATCGCCGACGACCGTCCCGGTTTGTGTCCGCCATTTTTATGCACAACCAGCCGCCGTCAACTCAATTATTTGTTCCTTACTGCTTCCTCTGCCGCCGCTGCGCCGACAACCGTCCCGGCTTGTGTCCGCCATCTTTATGTCCAACCAGCAGCCGTCAACTTACTTATATGTGCCGCAGCTGCTACCTTTGCCGCCGCTTCGCCGACACCCGTCCCGGCTTGTATCCGCCATCTTTATGTCCAAACAACCACCGTCATCTCAATTATTTGTGCCTTAGCTGCTTCCTCTTTGCCGTCAACCGTCCCGGCTTGTGTCCGCCGTCATTATGTCCAACCAGCAGCCGTCAACTTACTTATATGTGCCGCAGCTGCTTCCTTTGCCGCCGCTTCGCCGACACCCGTTCCCGCTTGTGTCCGCCATCTTTATGCACAACCAGCCGCCGTCAACTCACTTATTTATATGCCGTAGCTGCTGCTTTTGCCGCCGTTTCGCCGACACCCGTTCCCGCTTGTGGCCGCCATCTTTATGCATAACCAGCCGCCGTCAACTCAATTCTTTTTGCCTTAGCTGCTGCCTTTGCCGCCGCTTCGCCGACACCCGGTCCCGCTTGTGTCCGCCATCTTTATGTCCAACCAGCCGCCGTCAACTCAATTATTTGTGCCTTAGCTGCTTCCTCTGCCGCCGCTTCGCCGACAACCGTCCCGGCTTGTGTCCGCCATCTTTATGTCCAACCAGCAGCCGTCAACTTACTTATATGTGCCGCAGCTGCTACCTTTGCCGCCGCTTCGCCGACACCCGTTCCCAACCAGCCGCCGTCAACTCAATTATTTGTGCCTTAGCTGCTGCCTTTGCCGCCGCTTCGCCGACAACCGTCCCGGTTTGTGTCCGCCATTTTTATGCACAACCAGCCGCCGTCAACTCAATTCTTTGTGCCTTAGCTGCTGCCTTTGCCGCCGTGCGCCGACACCCGTACCCGCTTGTGTTCGCCATTTGTAAGCCCAAACAGCCACTGTCAACTCAATTATTTGTGCCTTAGCTGCTGCCTTTGCCGCCGCTTCGCCGACACCCGTCCCGCTTGTGTCCGCCATCTTTATGCACAACCAGCCGCCGTCAACTCAATTATTTGTGCCTTAGCTGCTGCCTTTGCCGCCGCTTCGCCGACATCCGTTCCCGCTTGTGTCCGCCATCTTTATGCATAACCAGCCGCCGTCAACTCAATTATTTGTGCCTTAGCTGCTGCCTTTGCCGCCGCTTCGCCGACACCCGTTCCCGCTTGTGTCCGCCATCCTTATGCACAACCAGCCACTGTCAACTCAATTATGTGTGACTTAGCTGCTGCCTTTGCCGCCGCTTCGCCGACACCCGTTCCCGCTTGTGTCCGCCATCTTTATGCCCAACCAGCCGCTGTCAACTCAATTATTTGTGCCTTAGCTGCTGCCTTTGCCGCCGCTTCGCCGACACCCGTTCCTGCTTGTGTCCGCCATCTTTATGCCCAACCAGCCGCCGTCAACTCAATTATTTGTGCCTTAGCTGCTGCCTTTGCCGCCGCTTCGCCGACACCCGTTCCCGCTTGTGTCCGCCATCTTTATGCATAACCAGCCGCTGTCAACTCACTTATTTTTATGCCTTAGCTGCTGCCTTTGCCGCCGCTTCGCCGACACCCGTTCCCGCTTGTGTCCGCCATCTTTATGTCCAACCAGCCGCCGTCAACTCAATTATTTGTGCCTTAGCTGCTGCCTTTGCCGCCGCTTCGCCGACACCCGTTCCCGCTTGTGTCCGCCATCTTTATGTCCAACCAGCCGCCGTCAACTCACTTTTGTATATGCCTTAGCTGCTGCCTTTGCTGCCGCTTCGCCGACAACCGTTCCTGTTTGTGTTCGCCATCTTTATGCCCAACCAGCCGCCGTCAACTCAATTATTTGTGCCTTAGCTGCTGCCTTTGCCGCCGCTTCGCCGACAACCGTCCCGGCTTGTGTCCGCCATTTTTATGCACAACCAGCCGCCGTCAACTCAATTATTTGTGCCTTAGCTGCTGCCTTTGCCGCCGCTTCGCCGACACCCGTTCCCGCTTGTGTCCGCCATCTTTATGCACAACCAGCCGCTGTCAACTCAATTATGTGTGCCTTAGCTGCTGCCTTTGCCGCCGCTTCGCCGACTCCCGTTCCTGCTTGTGTCCGCCATTTTTAAGCCCAACCAGCAACTGTCAACTCAATTATTTGTGCCTTAGCTGCTGCCTTTGCCGCCGCTTCGCCGACACCCGTTCCCGCTTGTGTCCGCCATCTTTATGTCCAACCAGCCGCCGTCAACTCAATTATTTGTGCCTTAGCTGCTGCCTTTGCCGCCGCTTCGCCGACAACCGTCCCGGCTTGTGTCCGCCATTTTTATGCACAACCAGCCGCCGTCAACTCAATTCTTTGTGCCTTAGCTGCTGCCTTTGCCGCCGCTTCGCCGACACCCGATCCCGCTTGTGTCCGCCATCTTTATGCACAACCAGCCACTGTCAACTCAATTATTTGCGGCATAGCTGCTGCCGTTGCCGCCGCTTCGCCGACAACCGTCCCGGCTTGTGTCCGCCATTTTAATGCACAACCAGCCGCCGTCAACTCAATTATTTGTTCCTTACTGCTTCCTCTGCCGCCGCTGCGCCGACACCCGTTCCCGCTTGTGTCCGCCATCTTTATGCACAACCAGCCACTGTCAACTCAATTATTTGTGCCTTAGCTGCTGCCTTTGCCGCCGCTTCGCCGACAACCGTCCCGGCTTGTGTCCGCCATTTAAATGCACAACCAGCCGCCGTCAACTCAATTATTTGTTCCTTACTGCTTCCTCTGCCGCCGCTGCGCCGACACCCGTTCCCGCTTGTGCCCGCCATCTTTGTGAACAACCAGCCGCTGTCAACTTTCTTATTTGTGCCGCAGCTGCTGCCTTTGCCGCCGCTTCGCCGACACCCGATCCCGCTTGTGTCCGCCATCTTTATGTCCAACCAGCAGCCGTCAACTCAATTCTTTTTGCCTTAGCTGCTGCCTTTGCCGCCGCTTCGCCGACACCCGTTCCCGCTTGTGCCCGCCATCTTTGTGAACAACCAGCCGCTGTCAACTTTCTTATTTGTGCCGCAGCTGCTGCCTTTGCCGCCGCTTCGCCGACACCCGATCCCGCTTGTGTCCGCTATCTTAATGTCCAACCAGCAGCCGTCAACTCAATTATTTGTGCCTTAGCTGCTGCCTTTGCCGCCGCTTCGCCGACACCCGATCCCGCTTGTATCCGCCATCTTTATGTCCAAACAACCACCGTCATCTCAATTATTTGTGCCTTAGCTGCTGCCTTTGCCGCCGCTTCGCCGACAACCGTCCCGGCTTGTGTCCGCAATCTTTATGCACAACCAGCCGCCGTCAACTTACTTATATGTGCCTTAGATGCTTCCTCTTCGCCGCCAACCGTCCCGGCTTGTGTCCGCCATCATTATGTCCAACCAGCCGCCGTCAACTTACTTATATGTGCCGCAGCTGCTACCTTTGCCGCCGCGCGCCGACACCCGTCCCGCTTGTATCCGCCATCTTTATGTCCAAACAACCACCGTCATCTCAATTATTTGTGCCTTAGCTGCTGCCTTTGCCGCCGCTTCGCCGACAACCGTTCCGGCTTGTGTCCGCCATCTTTATGCACAACCAGCCGCCGTCAACTTACTTATATGTGCCTTAGATGCTTACTCTTCGCAGTCAACCGTCCCACTTGTATCCGCCATCTTTATGTCCAAACAACCACCGTCATCTCAATTATTTGTGCCTTAGCTGCTTCCTCTTCGCCGTCAACCGTCCCGGCTTGTGTCCGCCGTCATTATGTCCAACCAGCAGCCGTCAACTTACTTATATGTGCCGCAGCTGCTTCCTTTGCCGCCGTTTCGCCGACGCCCGTTCCCGCTTGTGTCCGCCATCTTTATGTCCAACCAGCAGCCGTCAACTCAATTCTTTTTGCCTTAGCTGCTGCCTTTGCCGCCGCTTCGCCGACACCCGTTCCCGCTTGTGTCCGCCATCTTTATGCATAACCAGCTGTTGTCAAATCACTTACTTATATGCCTTAGCTGCTGCCTTTGCCGCCGTTTCGCCGACGCCCGTTCCCGCTTGTGTCCGCCATTTTAATGCACAACCAGCCGCCGTCAACTCAATTATTTGTGCCTTAGCTGCTGCCTTTGCCGCCGCTTCGCCGACAACCGTTCCCGCTTGTGTCCGCCATCTTTATGTCCAAACAGCCACCGTCAACTCAATTATTTGTGCCTTAGCTGCTGCCTTTGCCGCCGCTTCGCCGACACCCGATCCCGCTTGTGTCCGCCATCTTTATGCACAACCAGCCGCCGTCAACTCAATTATTTGTGCCTTAGCTGCTGCCTTTGCCGCCGCTTCGCCGACAACCGTTCCCGCTTGTGTCCGCCATCTTTATGCATAACCAGCCGCCGTCAACTCAATTATATGTGCCTCAGCTGCTGCCTTTGCCGCCGCTTCGCCGACACCCGTTCCCGCTTGTGTCCGCCATCTTTATGCACAACCAGCCACTGTCAACTCAATTATTTGTGCCTTAGCTGCTGCCTTTGCCGCCGCTTCGCCGACACCCGTTCCCGCTTGTGTCCGCCATCTTTATGCCCAACCAGCCGCCGTCAACTCAATTATTTGTGCCTTAGCTGCTGCCTTTGCCGCCGCTTCGCCGACACCCGTTCCGGCTTGTGTCCGCCATCTTTATGCCCAACCAGCCGCCGTCAACTCAATTATTTGTGCCTTAGCTGCTGCCTTTGCCGCCGCTTCGCCGACACCCGTTCCCGCTTGTGTCCGCCATCTTTATGCATAACCAGCCGCCGTCAACTCACTTATTTGTATGCCTTAGCTGCTGCCTTTGCCGCCGCTTCGCCGACACCCGTTCCCGCTTGTGTCCGCCATCTTTATGCACAACCAGCCACCGTCAACTCAATTATTTGTGCCTTAGCTGCTGTTCTTGCCGCCGCTTCGCCGACACCCGTTCCTGCTTGTGTCCGCCATCTTTATGCCCAACCAGCCGCCGTCAACTCAATTATTTGTGCCTTAGCTGCTGCCTTTGCCGCCGCTTCGCCGACAACCGTTCCCGCTTGTGTCCGCCATCTTTATGCCCAACCAGCCGCCGTCAACTCAATTATTTGTGCCTCAGCTGCTGCCTTTGCCGCCGTTTCGCCGACACCCGTTCCCGCATGTGTCCGCCATCTTTATGCCCAACCAGCCGCCGTCAACTCAATTATTTGTGCCTTAGCTGCTGCCTTTGCCGCCGCTTCGCCGACACCCGTTCCCGCTTGTGTCCGCCATCTTTATGCACAACCAGCCACTGTCAACTCAATTATTTGTGCCTTAGCTGCTGCCTTTGCCGCCGCTTCGCCGACACCCGTTCCGGCTTGTGTCCGCCATCTTTATGCCCAACCAGCCGCCGTCAACTCAATTATTTGTGCCTTAGCTGCTGCCTTTGCCGCCGCTTCGCCGACACCCGTTCCTGCTTGTGTCCGCCATCTTTATGCCCAACCAGCCGCCGTCAACTCAATTATTTGTGCCTTAGCTGCTGCCTTTGCCGCGGCTTCGCCGACACGCGTTCCCGCTTGTGTCCGCCATCTTTATGTCCAACCAGCCGCTGTCAAATCGCTTTTGTATATGCCTTAGCTGCTGCCTTTGCCGCGGCTTCGCCGACACGCGTTCCCGCTTGTGTCCGCCATCTTTATGTCCAACGAGCCGCCGTCAACTCACTTTTGTATGTGCCTTAGCTGCTGCCTTTGCCGCCGCTTCGCCGACAACCGTTCCCGCTTGTGTCCGCCATCTTTATGCCCAACCAGCCGCCGTCAACTCAATTATTTGTGCCTTAGCTGCTGCCTTTGCCGCCGCTTCGCCGACAACCGTCCCGGCTTGTGTCCGCCATCTTTATGCACAACCAGCCGCCGTCAACTCAATTATTTGTGCCTTAGCTGCTGCCTTTGCCGCCGCTTCGCCGACACCCGTTCCCGCTTGTGTCCGCCATCTTTATGCACAACCAGCCACCGTCAACTCAATTATTTGTGGCTTAGCTGCTGCCTTTACCGCCGCTTCGCCGACACCCGATCCCGCTTGTGTCCGCCATCTTTATGCACAACCAGCCACTGTCAACTCAATTATTTGTGCCATAGCTGCTGCCTTTGCCGCCGCTTCGCCGACAACCGTCCCGGCTTGTGTCCGCCATTTTAATGCACAACCAGCCGCCGTCAACTCAATTATTTGTGCCTTAGCTGCTTCCTTTGCCGCCGCTTCGCCGACACCCGTTCCCGCTTGTGTCCGCCATCTTTATGTACAACCAGCCGCTGTCAACTTACTTATTTGTGCCGCAGCTGCTGCCTTTGCCGCCGCTTCGCCGACACCCGATCCCGCTTGTGTCCGCCATCTTTATGTCCAACCAGCAGCCGTCAACTCAATTCTTTGTGCCTTAGCTGCTGCCTTTGCCGCCGCTTCGCCGACACCCGTTCCCGCTTGTGTCCGCCATCTTTATGCACAACCAGCCGCCGTCAACTTACTTATTTGTGCCGCAGCTGCTGCCTTTGCCGCCGCTTCGCCGACACCCGATCCCGCTTGTGTCCGCCATCTTTATGTCCAAACAACCACCGTCATCTCAATTATTTGTGCCTTAGCTGCTGCCTTTTCCGCCGCTTCGCCGACAACCGTCCCGGCTTGTGTCCGCCATCTTTATGCACAACCAGCCGCCGTCAACTTACTTATATGTGCCTTAGCTGCTTCCTTTCTTCGCCGCCAACCGTCCCGGCTTGTGTCCGCCATCTTTATGTCCAACCAGCCGCCGTCAACTTACTTATATGTGCCGCAGCTGCTACCTTTGCCGCCGCTTCGCCGACACCCGTCCCGCTTGTATCCGCCATCTTTATGTCCAAACAACCACCGTCATCTCAATTATTTGTGCCTTAGCTGCTGCCTCTGCCGCCGCTGCGCCGACACCCGTTCCGGCTTGTGTCCGCCATCTTTATGCCCAACCAGCCGCCGTCAACTTACTTATATGTGCCTTAGCTGCTTCCTCCTTCGCCGACAACCGTCCCGGCTTGTATCCGCCATCTTTATGTCCAAACAACCACCGTCATCTCAATTATTTGTGCCTTAGCTGCTTCCTCTTCGCCGTCAACCGTCCCGGCTTGTGTCCGCCGTCATTATGTCCAACCAGCAGCCGTCAACTTACTTATATGTACCGCAGCTGTTTCCTTTGCCGCCGTTTCGCCGACGCCCGTTCCCGCTTGTGGCCGCCAACTTTATGTCCAACCAGCCGCCGTCAACTCAATTCTTTTTGCCTTAGCTGCTGCCTTTGCCGCCGCTTCGCCGACACCCGTTCCCGCTTGTGTCCGCCATCTTTATGCATAACCAGCCGCCGTCAACTCACTTACTTATATGCCTTAGCTGCTGCCTTTGCCGCCGCTTCGCCGACACCCGTTCCCGCTTGTGTCCGCCATCTTTATGTCCAACCAGCCGCCGTCAACTCAATTATTTGTGCCTTAGCTGCTGCCTTTGCCGCCGCTTCGCCGACACCCGTTCCCGCTTGTGTCCGCCATCTTTATGCATAACCAGCCGCCGTCAACTTACTTATATGTGCCTTAGCTGCTGCCTTTGCCGCCGCTTCGCCGACACCCGTTCCCGCTTGTGTCCGCCATCTTTATGCATAACCAGCCGCCGTCAACTTACTTATATGTGCCTTAGCTGCTGCCTCTGCCGCCGCTTCGCCGACAACCGTTCCGGCTTGTGTCCGCAGTCTTTATGCACAACCAGCCGCCGTCAACTTACTTATATGTGCCTTAGCTGCTTCCTCTTCGCCGTCAACCGTCCCGGCTTGTGTCCGCCATCTTTATGTCCAAACAACCACCGTCATCTCAATTATTTGTGCCTTAGCTGCTTCCTCTTCGCCGACGCCCGTCCCGCTTGTGTCCGCCATCTTTATGTCCAAACAACCACCGTCAACTCAATTATTTGTGCCTTACTGCTTCCTCTGCCGCCGCTGCGCCGACAACCGTCCCGGCTTGTGTCCGCCATCTTTATGTCCAAACAACCACCGTCATCTCAATTATTTGTGCCTTAGCTGCTTCCTCTTCGCCGTCAACCGTCCCGGCTTGTGTCCGTCGTCATTATGTCCAACCAGCCGCCGTCAACTTATATGTGCCGCAGCTGCTGCCTTTGCCGCCGCGCGCCGACGTCCATCCCGCTTGTGTCCGCCATCTTTATGTCCAACCAGCCACTGTCAACTCAATTCTTTTTGCCTTAGCTGTTGCCTTTGCCGCCGCTTCGCCGACACCCGTCCCGCTTGTGTCCGCCATCTTTATGTCCAACCAGCCACTGTCAACTCAATTATTTGTGCCTTAGCTGCTGCCTTTGCCGCCGCTTCGCCGACACCCGTCCCGGCTTGTGTCCGCCATCTTTATGTCCAACCAGCCACCGTCAACTCAATTATTTGTGCCTTAGCTGCTGCCTTTGCCGCCGCTTCGCCGACAACCGTCCCGGCTTGTGTCCGCCATCTTTATGTCCAACCAGCCGCCGTCAACTCAATTATTTGTGCCTTAGCTGCTGCCTTTGCCGCCGCTTCGCCGACACCCGTTCCCGCTTGTGTCCGCCATCTTTATGCATAACCAGCCGCCGTCAACTTACTTATATGTGCCTTAGCTGCTGCCTTTGCCGCCGCTTCGCCGACACCCGTTCCCGCTTGTGTCCGCCATCTTTATGCATAACCAGCCGCCGTCAACTTACTTATATGTGCCTTAGCTGCTGCCTTTGCCGCCGCTTCGCCGACAACCGTTCCGGCTTGTGTCCGCCATCTTTATGTCCAACCAGCCGCCGTCAACTTACTTATATGTGCCTTAGCTGCTTACTCTTCGCCGACAACCGTCCCGGCTTGTGTCCGCCATCTTTATGTCCAAACAACCACCGTCATCTCAATTATTTGTGCCTTAGCTGCTTCCTCTTCGCCGACAACCGTCCCGGCTTGTGTCCGCCATCTTTATGTCCAAACAACCACCGTCAACTCAATTATTTGTGCCTTAGCTGCTTCCTTTGCCGCCGCTTCGCCGACAACCGTCCCGGCTTGTGTCCGCCATCTTTATGTCCAACCAACCACCGTCATCTCAATTATTTGTGCCTTAGCTGCTTCCTCTTCGCCGTCAACCGACCCGGCTTGTGTCCGCCATCATTATGTCCAACCAGCCGCCGTCAACTTACTTATATGTGCCGCAGCTGCTGCCTTTGCCGCCGCTTCGCCGACAACCGTCCCGCTTGTGTCCGCCATCTTTATGTCCAACCAGCCGCCGTCAACTCAATTATTTTTGCCTTAGCTGCTGCCTTTGCCGCCGCTTCGCCGACACCCGTCCCGGCTTGTGTCCGCCATCTTTATGTCCAACCAGCCACTGTCAACTCAATTATTTGTGCCTTAGCTGCTGCCTTTGCCGCCGCTTCGCCGACACCCGTTCCCGCTTGTGTCCGCCATCTTTATGCCCAACCAGCCGCCGTCAACTCAATTATTTGTGCCTTAGCTGCTGCCTTTGCCGCCGCTTCGCCGACACCCGTTCCCGCTTGTGTCCGCCATCTTTATGCATAACCAGCCACCGTCAACTCAATTATTTGTGCCTTAGCTGCTGTTCTTGCCGCCGCTTCGCCGACAACCGTTCCGGCTTGTGTCCGCCATCTTTATGTCCAACCAGCCGCCGTCAACTCAATTATTTGTGCCTTAGCTGCTGCCTTTGCCGCCGCTTCGCCGACAACCGTCCCGGCTTGTGTCCGCAATCTTTATGCCCAAACAACCACCGTCATCTCAATTATTTGTGCCTTAGCTGCTTCCTCTTTGCCGTCAACCGTCCCGGCTTGTGTCCGCCATCTTTATGTCCAACCAGCAGCCGTCAACTTACTTATATGTGCCGCAGCTGCTTCCTTTGCCGCCGCTTCGCCGACAACCGTCCCGGCTTGTGTCCGCCATCTTTATGCACAACCAGCCGCCGTCAACTCAATTATTTGTGCCTTACTGCTTCCTCTGCCGCCGCTTCGCCGACAACCGTCCCGGCTTGTGTCCGCCATCTTTATGTCCAACCAGCAGCCGTCAACTTACTTATATGTGCCGCAGCTGCTACCTTTGCCGCCGCTTCGCCGACAACCGTCCCGGCTTGTGTCCGCCATCTTTATGTCCAAACAACCACCGTCATCTCAATTATTTGTGCCTTAGCTGCTGCCTTTGCCGCCGCTTCGCCGACAACCGTCCCGGCTTGTGTCCGCCATCTTTATGTCCAACCAGCCGCCGTCAACTCAATTATTTGTGCCTTAGCTGCTGCCTTTGCCGCCGCTTCGCCGACAACCGTCCCGGCTTGTGTCCGCCATCTTTATGCACAACCAGCCGCCGTCAACTCAATTATTTGTGCCTTAGCTGCTTCCTCTGCCGCCGCTTCGCCGACAACCGTCCCGGCTTGTGTCCGCCATCTTTATGTCCAACCAGCAGCCGTCAACTTACTTATATGTGCCGCAGCTGCTACCTTTGCCGCCGCTTCGCCGACAACCGTCCCGGCTTGTGTCCGCCATCTTTATGTCCAAACAGCCACCGTCATCTCAATTATTTGTGCCTTTTCCTCTGCCGCCGCTTCGCCGACAACCGTCCCGGCTTGTGTCCGCCATTTTTATGCACAACCAGCCGCCGTCAACTCAATTATTTGTGCCTTAGCTGCTGCCTTTGCCGCCGCTTCGCCGACAACCGTCCCGGCTTGTGTCCGCCATCTTTATGCACAACCAGCCGCCGTCAACTCAATTATTTGTGCCTTAGCTGCTTCCTCTGCCGCCGCTTCGCCGACAACCGTCCCGGCTTGTGTCCGCCATCTTTATGTCCAACCAGCAGCCGTCAACTTACTTATATGTGCCGCAGCTGCTACCTTTGCCGCCGCTTCGCCGACAACCGTCCCGGCTTGTGTCCGCCATCTTTATGTCCAAACAACCACCATCATCTCAATTATTTGTGCCTTAGCTGCTGCCTTTGCCGCCGCTTCGCCGACAACCGTCCCGGCTTGTGTCCGCCATCTTTATGCACAACCAGCCGCCGTCAACTCAATTATTTGTGCCTTAGCTGCTTCCTCTGCCGCCGCTTCGCCGACAACCGTCCCGGCTTGTGTCCGCCATCTTTATGTCCAACCAGCAGCCGTCAACTTACTTATATGTGCCGCAGCTGCTACCTTTGCCGCCGCTTCGCCGACAACCGTCCCGGCTTGTGTCCGCAATCTTTATGTCCAAACAACCACCGTCATCTCAATTATTTGTGCCTTAGCTGCTTCCTCTTTGCCGTCAACCGTCCCGGCTTGTGTCCGCCGTCATTATGTCCAACCAGCAGCCGTCAACTTACTTATATGTGCCGCAGCTGCTTCCTTTGCCGCTGCTTCGCCGACACCCGTTCCCGCTTGTGTCCGCCATCTTTATGCACAACCAGCAGCTGTCAACTCACTTATTTATATGCCTTAGCTGCTGCCTTTGCCGCCGTTTCGCCGACACCCGTTCCCGCTTGTGTCCGCCATCTTTATGTCCAACCAGCCGCTGTCAACTCACTTATTATATGCCTTAGCTGCTGCCTTTGCCGCCGCTTCGCCGACACCCGTTCCCGCTTGTGTCCGCCATCTTTATGCACAACCAGCCGCCGTCAACTTATTTCCTTAGCTGCTGCCTCTGTCGCCGCTTCGCCGACACCCGTTCCCGCTTGTGTCCGCCATCTTTATGAACAACCAGCCGCCGTCAACTCAATTATTTGTGCCTTAGCTGCTACCTTTGCCGCCGCTTCGCCGACACCCGTTCCCGCTTGTGTCCGCCATCTTTATGCCCAACCAGCCACCGTCAACTCAATTATTTGTGCCTTAGCTGCTGCCTTTGCCGCCGCTTCGCCGACACCCGTTCCCGCTTGTGTCCGCCATCTTTATGTCCAACCAGCCGCCGTCAACTCAATTATTTGTGCCTTAGCTGCTGCCTTTGCCGCCGCTTCGCCGACAACCGTCCCGGCTTGTGTCCGCCATCTTTATGCACAACCAGCCGCCGTCAACTCAATTATTTGTGCCTTAGCTGCTGCCTTTGCCGCCGCTTCGCCGACACCCGTTCCCGCTTGTGTCCGCCATCTTTATGCACAACCAGCCACTGTCAACTCAATTATTTGTGCCATAGCTGCTGCCTTTGCCGCCGCTTCGCCGACAACCGTCCCGGCTTGTGTCCGCCATTTTAATGCACAACCAGCCGCCGTCAACTCAATTATTTGTTCCTTACTGCTTCCTTTGCCGCCGCTTCGCCGACACCCGTTCCCGCTTGTGTCCGCCATCTTTATGTCCAACCAGCCACTGTCAACTCAATTATTTGTGCCTTAGCTGCTGCCTTTGCCGCCGCTTCGCCGACAACCGTCCCGGCTTGTGTCCGCCATTTATTTGCACAACCAGCCGCCGTCAACTCAATTATTTGTTCCTTACTGCTTCCTCTGCCGCCGCTGCGCCGACGCCAGTTCCCGCTTGTGTCCGCCATCTTTATGTCCAACCAGCCGCCGTCAACTTACTTATATGTGCCGCAGCTGCTGCCTTTGCCGCCGCTTCGCCGACACCCGTTCCCGCTTGTGTCCGCCATCTTTATGTCCAACCAGCCGCCGTCAACTCAATTATTTGTGCCTTAGCTGCTGCCTTTGCCGCCGCTTCGCCGACACCCGTTCCCGCTTGTGTCCGCCATCTTTATGTACAACCAGCCGCCGTCAACTTACTTATTTGTGCCGCAGCTGCTGCCTTTGCCGCCGCTTCGCCGACACCCGATCCCGCTTGTGTCCGCCATCTTTATGCACAACCAGCCACTGTCAACTCAATTATTTGCGGCATAGCTGCTGCCGTTGCCGCCGCTTCGCCGACAACCGTCCCGGCTTGTGTCCGCCATTTTTATGCACAACCAGCCGCCGTCAACTCAATTATTTGTGCCTTAGCTGCTTCCTCTGCCGCCGCTTCGCCGACACCCGTTCCCGCTTGTGTCCGCCATCTTTATGTACAACCAGCCGCCGTCAACTTACTTATTTGTGCCGCAGCTGCTACCTTTGCCGCCGCTTCGCCGACACCCGTTCCCGCTTGTGTCCGCCATCTTTATGTCCAACCAGCCGCCGTCAACTTACTTATTTGTGCCGCAGCTGCTACCTTTGCCGCCGCTTCGCCGACAACCGTCCCGGCTTGTGTCCGCCATCTTTATGTCCAACCAGCCGCCGTCAACTCAATTATTTGTGCCTTAGCTGCTGCCTTTGCCGCCGCTTCGCCGACAACCGTCCCGGCTTGTGTCCGCCATTTTTATGCACAACCAGCCGCCGTCAACTCAATTATTTGTGCCTTAGCTGCTTCCTCTGCCGCCGCTTCGCCGACAACCGTTCCCGCTTGTGTCCGCCATCTTTATGTACAACCAGCCGCCGTCAACTTACTTATATGTGCCGCAGCTGCTGCCTTTGCCGCCGCTTCGCCGACACCCGTCCCGGCTTGTGTCCGTCATCTTTATGTCCAAACAACCACCGTCATCTCAATTATTTGTGCCTTAGCTGCTTCCTCTTTGCCGTCGGCCGTCCCGACTTGTGTCCGTCGTCATTATGTCCAACCAGCAGCCGTCAACTTACTTATATGTGTGCAGCTGCTTCCATTGCCGCCGCTTCGACAACCGTTCCCGCTTGTGTCCGCCATCTTTATGCATAACCAGCCGCTGTCAAATCACTTATTTATATGCCGCAGCTGCTGCCTTTGCCGCCGTTTCGCCGACGCCCGTTCCCGCTTGTGTCCGCCATCTTTATGTCCAACCAGCAGCCGTCAACTCAATTATTTGTGCCTTAGCTGCTGCCTTTGCCGCCGCTTCGCCGACACCCGTTCCCGCTTGTGTCCGCCATCTTTATGCACAACCAGCCACTGTCAACTCAATTATTTGTGCCTTAGCTGCTGCCTTTGCCGCCGCTTCGCCGACAACCGTCCCGGCTTGTGTCCGCCATTTTTATGCACAACCAGCCGCCGTCAACTCAATTATTTGTGCCTTAGCTGCTGCCTTTGCCGCCGCTTCGCCGACAACCGTCCCGGCTTGTGTCCGCCATTTTTATGCACAACCAGCCGCCGTCAACTCAATTCATTGTGCCTTAGCTGCTGCCTTTGCCGCCGCTTCGCCGACACCCGTTCCCGCTTGTGTCCGCCATCTTTTTGCATAACCAACCGCTGTCAAATCACTTATTTATATGCCTTAGCTGCTGCCTTTGCCGCCACTTCGCCGACACCCGTTCCCGCTTGTGTCCGCCATCTTTATGCATAACCAGCCGCCGTCAACTCAATTATTTGTGCCTTAGCTGCTTCCTTTGCCGCCGCTTCGCCGACAACCGTCCCGGCTTGTGTCCGCCATCTTTATGTCCAAACAACCACCGTCATCTCAATTATTTGTGCCTTAGCTGCTTCCTCTGCCGCCGCTGCGCCGACAACCGTCCCGGCTTGTGTCCGCCATCTTTATGTCCAACCAGCAGCCGTCAACTTACTTATATGTGCCGCAGCTGCTACCTTTGCCGCCGCGCGCCGACACCCGTCCCGCTTGTGTCCGCCATCTTTATGTCCAAACAACCACCGTCATCTCAATTATCTGTGCCTTAGCTGCTTCCTCTTCGCCGTCAACCGTCCCGGCTTGTGTCCGCCATCATTATGTCCAACCAGCAGCCGTCAACTTACTTATACGTGCCGCCCGCCGTCAACTCAATGCATTGTGCCTTAGCTGCTGCCTTTGCCGCCGCTTCGCCGACACCCGTTCCCGCTTGTGTCCGCCATCTTTATGCACAACCAGCCACTGTCAACTCAATTATTTGTGCCTTAGCTGCTGTCTTTGCCGCCGCTTCGCCGACACCCGTTCCCGCTTGTGTCCGCCATCTTTATGCATAACCAGCCGCTGTCAAATCACTTATTTATATGCCGCAGCTGCTGCCTTTGCCGCCGCTTCGCCGACACCCGTTCCCGCTTGTGTCCGCCATCTTTATGCACAACCAGCCACCGTCAACTCAATTATTTGTGCCTTAGCTGCTGCCTTTGCCGCCGCTTCGCCGACACCCGTTCCCGCTTGTGTCCGCCATCTTTATGCATAACCAGCCGCCGTCAACTCACTTATTTATATGCCGCAGCTGCTGCCTTTGCCGCCGCTTCGCCGACACCCGTTCCCGCTTGTGTCCGCCATCTTTATGCACAACCAGCCGCCGTCAAATCACTTATTTATATGCCGCAGCTGCTGCCTTTGCCGCCGTTTCGCCGACGCCCGTTCCCGCTTGTGTCCGCCATCTTTATGTCCAACCAGCCGCCGTCAACTCAATTCTTTTTGCCTTAGCTGCTGCCTTTGCCGCCGCTTCGCCGACACCCGTTCCCGCTTGTGTCCGCCATCTTTATGCACAACCAGCCGCTGTCAACTCAATTATTTGTGCCTTAGCTGCTTCCTTTGCCGCCGCTTCGCCGACAACCGTCCCGGCTTGTGTCCGCCATCTTTATGTCCAAACAACCACCGTCATCTCAATTATTTGTGCCTTAGCTGCTTCCTTTGCCGCCGCTTCGCCGACAACCGTCCCGGCTTGTGTCCGCCATCTTTATGTCCAACCAGCCGCCGTCAACTCAATTATATGTGCCTTAGCTGCTGCCTTTGCCGCCGCTTCGCCGACAACCGTCCCGGCTTGTGTCCGCCATCTTTATGCACAACCAGCCGCCGTCAACTCAATTATTTGTGCCTTACTGCTTCCTCTGCCGCCGCTGCGCCGACAACCGTCCCGGCTTGTGTCCGCCATCTTTATGTCCAAACAACCACCGTCATCTCAATTATTTGTGCCTTAGCTGCTTCCTCTTCGCCGTCAACCGTCCCGGCTTGTGTCCGCCGTCATTATGTCCAACCAGCCGCCGTCAACTTACTTATATGTGCCGCAGCTGCTACCTTTGCCGCCGCTTCGCCGACGCCCGTCCCGCTTGTGTCCGCCATCTTTATGTCCAAACAACCACCGTCATCTCAATTATTTGTGCCTTAGCTGCTGCCTTTGCCGCCGCTTCGCCGACAACCGTCCCGGCTTGTGTCCGCAATCTTTATGCACAACCAGCCGCCGTCAACTTACTTATATGTGCCTTAGCTGCTTCCTCCCGCTTCGCCGACAACCGTCCCGGCTTGTGTCCGCCATCTTTATGTCCATCCAGCAGCCGTCAACTTACTTATATGTGCCGCAGCTGCTACCTTTGCCGCCGCTTCGCCGACAACCGTCCCGGCTTGTGTCCGCCATCTTTATGCATAACCAGCCGCCGTCAACTCACTTATTTGTGCCTTACTGCTTCCTCTGCCGCCGCTTCGCCGACAACCGTCCCGGCTTGTGTCCGCCATCTTTATGTCCATCCAGCAGCCGTCAACTTACTTATATGTGCCGCAGCTGCTACCTTTGCCGCCGCTTCGCCGACAACCGTCCCGGCTTGTGTCCGCCATCTTTATGTCCAAACAACCACCATCATCTCAATTATTTGTGCCTTAGCTGCTGCCTTTGCCGCCGCTTCGCCGACAACCGTCCCGGCTTGTGTCCGCCATCTTTATGTCCAACCAGCAGCCGTCAACTTACTTATATGTGCCTTAGCTGCTTCCTCTTCGCCGACAACCGTCCCGGCTTGTGTCCGCCATCTTTATGTCCAACCAGCAGCCGTCAACTTACTTATATGTGCCGCAGCTGCTACCTTTGCCGCCGCTTCGCCGACAACCGTCCCGGCTTGTGTCCGCCATCTTTATGCACAACCAGCCGCCGTCAACTCACTTATATGTGCCTCAGCTGCTACCTTTGCCGCCGCTTCGCCGACAACCGTCCCGGCTTGTGTCCGCCATCTTTATGTCCAACCAGCAGCCGTCAACTTACTTATATGTGCCGCAGCTGCTACCTTTGCCGCCGCTTCGCCGACAACCGTTCCTGCTTGTGTCCGCCATCTTTATGTCCAACCAGCCGCCGTCAACTCAATTATTTGTGCCTTAGCTGCTGCCTTTGCCGCCGCTTCGCCGACAACCGTCCCGGCTTGTGTCCGCCATCTTTATGCCCAACCAGCCGCCGTCAACTCAATTATTTGTGCCTTAGCTGCTGCCTTTGCCGCCGCTTCGCCGACAACCGTTCCCGCTTGTGTCCGCCATCTTTATGTCCAACCAGCAGCCGTCAACTTACTTATATGTGCCGCAGCTGCTACCTTTGCCGCCGCTTCGCCGACAACCGTCCCGGCTTGTGTCCGCCATCTTTATGCACAACCAGCCGCCGTCAACTTACTTATTTGTGCCTTAGCTGCTTCCTTTGCCGCCGCTTCGCCGACAACCGTCCCGGCTTGTGTCCGCCATCTTTATGTCCATCCAGCAGCCGTCAACTTACTTATATGTGCCGCAGCTGCTACCTTTGCCGCCGCTTCGCCGACAACCGTCCCGCTTGTGTCCGCCATCTTTATGTCCAAACAACCACCGTCATCTCAATTATTTGTGCCTTAGCTGCTTCCTCTTTGCCGTCAACCGTCCCGGCTTGTGTCCGCCGTCATTATGTCCAACCAGCAGCCGTCAACTTACTTATATGTGCCGCAGCTGCTTCCTTTGCCGCCGCTTCGCCGACACCCGTTCCCGCTTGTGTCCGCCATCTTTATGCATAACCAGCCGCTGTCAAATCACTTATTTATATGCCGTAGCTGCTGCTTTTGCCTCCGCCTTCGCCTGCTTCCTGTGCCGCCGCTTTGCCGACAACCGTCCCCGCTTGTGTCCGCCATCTTTATGTCCAACCAGCAGCCGTCAACTTACTTATATGTGCCGCAGCTGCTACCTTTGCCGCCGCTTCGCCGACAACCGTTCCTGCTTGTGTCCGCCATCTTTATGTCCAACCAGCCGCCGTCAACTCAATTATTTGTGCCTTAGCTGCTGCCTTTGCCGCCGCTTCGCCGACACCCGTCCCGGCTTGTGTCCGCCATCTTTATGCCCAACCAGCCGCCGTCAACTCAATTATTTGTGCCTTAGCTGCTGCCTTTGCCGCCGCTTCGCCGACACCCGTTCCCGCTTGTGTCCGCCATCTTTATGTCCATCCAGCAGCCGTCAACTTACTTATATGTGCCGCAGCTGCTACCTTTGCCGCCGCTTCGCCGACAACCGTCCCGGCTTGTGTCCGCCATCTTTATGCACAACCAGCCGCCGTCAACTTAATTATATGTGCCTTAGCTGCTTCCTTTGCCGCCGCTTCGCCGACAACCGTCCCGGCTTGTGTCCGCCATCTTTATGTCCAACCAGCAGCCGTCAACTTACTTATATGTGCCGCAGCTGCTACCTTTGCCGCCGCTTCGCCGACAACCGTCCCGGCTTGTGTCCGCCATCTTTATGCCCAACCAGCCGCCGTCAACTCAATTATTTGTGCCTTAGCTGCTGCCTTTGCCGCCGCTTCGCCGACAACCGTCCCGGCTTGTGTCCGCCATCTTTATGCACAACCAGCCGCCGTCAACTCACTTATTATGTGCCTTAGCTGCTGCCTTTGCCGCCGCTTCGCCGACACCCGTTCCTGCTTGTGTCCGCCATCTTTATGCCCAACCAGCCGCCGTCAACTCAATTATTTGTGCCTTAGCTGCTGCCTTTGCCGCCGCTTCGCCGACACCCGTTCCCGCTTGTGTCCGCCATCTTTATGTCCAACCAGCCGCCGTCAACTCACTTATTATATGCCTTAGCTGCTGCCTTTGCCGCCGCTTCGCCGACACCCGTTCCCGCTTGTGTCCGCCATCTTTATGTCCAACCAGCCGCCGTCAACTCAATTATTTGTGCCTTAGCTGCTGCCTCTGCCGCCGCTTCGCCGACAACCGTTCCCGCTTGTGTCCGCCATCTTTATGTCCAACCAGCCGCCGTCAACTCAATTATTTGTGCCTTAGCTGCTGCCTTTGCCGCCGCTTCGCCGACACCCGTTCCTGCTAGTGTCCGCCATCTTTATGCCCAACCAGCCGCCGTCAACTCAATTATTTGTGCCGCAGCTGCTGCCTTTGCCGCCGCTTCGCCGACACCCGTTCCCGCTTGTGTCCGCCATCTTTATGCCCAACCAGCCGCCGTCAACTCAATTATTTGTGCCTTAGCTGCTGCCTTTGCCGCCGCTTCGCCGACACCCGTTCCCGCTTGTGTCCGCCATCTTTATGCCCAACCAGCCGCCGTCAACTCAATTATTTGTGCCTTAGCTGCTGCCTTTGCCGCCGCTTCGCCGACACCCGTTCCTGCTTGTGTCCGCCATCTTTATGCCCAACCAGCCGCCGTCAACTCAATTATTTGTGCCTCAGCTGCTACCTTTGCCGCCGCTTCGCCGACACCCGTTCCCGCTTGTGTCCGCCATCTTTATGCCCAACCAGCCGCCGTCAACTCACTTATGTATATGCCTTAGCTGCTGCCTTTGCCGCCGCTTCGCCGACACCCGTTCCCGCTTGTGTCCGCCATCTTTATGCCCAACCAGCCGCCGTCAACTCAATTATTTGTGCCTTAGCTGCTGCCTTTGCCGCCGCTTCGCCGACACCCGTTCCCGCTTGTGTCCGCCATCTTTATGTCCAACCAGCCGCCGTCAACTCACTTATTATATGCCTTAGCTGCTGCCTTTGCCGCCGCTTCGCCGACACCCGTTCCCGCTTGTGTCCGCCATCTTTATGCCCAACCAGCCGCCGTCAACTCAATTATTTGTGCCTTAGCTGCTGCCTTTGCCGCCGCTTCGCCGACACCCGTTCCCGCTTGTGTCCGCCATCTTTATGCACAACCAGCCGCCGTCAACTCACTAATGTTTATGCCTTAGCTGCCTCTTCGCCGACGCCCGTTCCTGCTTGTGTTCGCCATCTTTATGCCCAACCAGCCGCCGTCAACTCAATTATTTGTGCCTCAGCTGCTGCCTTTGCCACCGTTTCGCCGACACCCGTTCCCAACCAGCCGCCGTCAACTCAATTATTTGTGCCTTAGCTGCTGCCTTTGCCGCCGCTTCGCCGACACCCGTTCCCGCTTGTGTCCGCCATCTTTATGCCCAACCAGCCGCCGTCAACTCAATTATTTGTGCCTTAGCTGCTGCCTTTGCCGCCGCTTCGCCGACAACCGTTCCCGCTTGTGTCCGCCATCTTTATGTACAACCAGCCGCCGTCAACTTACTTATTTGTGCCTCAGCTGCTGCCTTTGCCGCCGCTTCGCCGACAACCGTTCCTGCTTGTGTCCGCCATCTTTATGCATAACCAGCCGCCGTCAACTCAATTATTTGTGCCTTAGCTGCTGCCTCTGCCGCCGCTTCGCCGACAACCGTTCCCGCTTGTGTCCGCCATCTTTATGTCCAACCAGCCGCCGTCAACTCAATTATTTGTGCCTTAGCTGCTGCCTTTGCCGCCGCTTCGCCGACACCCGTTCCCGCTTGTGTCCGCCATCTTTATGTCCAAACAACCACCGTCATCTCAATTATTTGTGCCTTAGCTGCTTCCTCTTCGCCGTCAACCGTCCCGGCTTGTGTCCGCCGTCATTATGTCCAACCAGCCGCCGTCAACTTACTTATTTGTGCCGCAGCTGCTACCTTTGCCGCCGCTCGCCGACTCCCGTCCCGCTTGTGTCCGCCATCTTTATGTCCAAACAACCACCGTCATCTCAATTATTTGTGCCTTAGCTGCTTCCTTTGCCGCCGCTTCGCCGACAACCGTCCCGGCTTGTGTCCGCCATCTTTATGTCCAAACAACCACCGTCATCTCAATTATTTGTGCCTTAGCTGCTTCCTCTTCGCCGTCAACCGTCCCGGCTTGTGTCCGCCGTCATTATGTCCAACCAGCAGCCGTCAACTTATTTGTGCCGCAGCTGCTACCTTTGCCGCCGCTTCGCCGACACCCGTCCCGCTTGTGTCCGCCATCTTTATGCACAACCAGCCGCCGTCAACTCAATTATTTGTGCCTTAGCTGCTGCCTTTGCCGCCGCTTCGCCGACACCCGTTCCCGCTTGTGTCCGCCATCTTTATGCACAACCAGCCGCCGTCAACTCAATTATTTGTGCCTTAGCTGCTGCCTTTGCCGCCGCTTCGCCGACAACCGTCCCGGCTTGTGTCCGCCATCTTTATGTCCATCCAGCAGCCGTCAACTTACTTATATGTGCCGCAGCTGCTACCTTTGCCGCCGCTTCGCCGACAACCGTCCCGGCTTGTGTCCGCCATCTTTATGCACAACCAGCCGCCGTCAACTTACTTATATGTGCCTTAGCTGCTTCCTCTGCCGCCGCTTCGCCGACAACCGTCCCGGCTTGTGTCCGCCATCTTTATGTCCAACCAGCCGCCGTCAACTTACTTATATGTGCCGCAGCTGCTACCTTTGCCGCCGCTTCGCCGACAACCGTCCCGGCTTGTGTCCGCCATCTTTATGTCCAAACAACCACCGTCATCTCAATTATTTGTGCCTTAGCTGCTGCCTTTGCCGCCGCTTCGCCGACAACCGTCCCGGCTTGTGTCCGCCATTTTTATGCACAACCAGCCGCCGTCAACTCAATTATTTGTGCCTTAGCTGCTGCCTTTGCCGCCGCTTCGCCGACAACCGTCCCGGCTTGTGTCCGCCATCTTTATGTCCATCCAGCAGCCGTCAACTTACTTATATGTGCCGCAGCTGCTACCTTTGCCGCCGCTTCGCCGACAACCGTCCCGGCTTGTGTCCGCCATCTTTATGCCCAACCAGCCGCCGTCAACTCAATTATTTGTGCCTTAGCTGCTTCCTTTGCCGCCGCTTCGCCGACAACCGTCCCGGCTTGTGTCCGCCATCTTTATGCACAACCAGCCGCTGTCAACTCACTTATGTATATGCCTTAGCTGCTGCCTTTGCCGCCGCTTCGCCGACACCCGTTCCCGCTTGTGTCCGCCATCTTTATGCCCAACCAGCCGCCGTCAACTCAATTATTTGTGCCTTAGCTGCTGCCTTTGCCGCCGCTTCGCCGACACCCGTTCCCGCTTGTGTCCGCCATCTTTATGCCCAACCAGCCGCCGTCAACTCAATTATTTGTGCCTTAGCTGCTGCCTTTGCCGCCGCTTCGCCGACACCCGTTCCCGCTTGTGTCCGCCATCTTTATGCACAACCAGCCGCCGTCAACTCACTAATGTATATGCCTTAGCTGCCGCTTCGCCGACAACCGTTCCTGCTTGTGTCCGCCATCTTTATGCCCAACCAGCCGCCGTCAACTCAATTATTTGTGCCTTAGCTGCTGCCTTTGCCGCCGCTTCGCCGACACCCGTTCCTGCTTGTGTCCGCCATCTTTATGCACAACCAGCCGCCGTCAACTCACTTATGTATATGCCTTAGCTGCTGCCTTTGCTGCCGCTTCGCCGACGCCCGTCCCGGCTTGAGCCCGCCATCTTTATGCCCAACCAGCCACTGTCAACTCAATTATTTGTGTCTTAGCTGCTACCTTTGCCGCCGTTTCGCCGACACCCGTTCCCGCATGTGTCCGCCATCTTTATGTCCAACCAGCCGCCGTCAACTCACTTATGTATATGCCTTAGCTGCTGCCTTTGCCGCCGCTTCGCCGACACCCGTTCCCGCTTGTGTCCGCCATCTTTATGCACAACCAGCCGCCGTCAACTTACTTATTTGTGCCTCAGCTGCTGCCTTTGCCGCCGCTTCGCCGACAACCGTTCCTGCTTGTGTCCGCCATCTTTATGCATAACCAGCCGCCGTCAACTTACTTATATGTGCCGCTGCTGCTGCCTTTGCCGCCGCTTCGCCGACAACCGTTCCTGCTTGTGTCCGCCATCTTTATGCATAACCAGCCGCCGTCAACTCAATTATTTGTGCCTTAGCTGCTGCCATTGCCGCCGTTTCGCCGACACCCGTTCCCGCTTGTGTCCGCCATCTTTATGCATAACAAGCCGCCGTCAACTCAATTATTTGTGCCTTAGCTGCTGCCTTTGCCGCCGCTTCGCCGACACCCGTTCCCGCTTGTGTCCGCCATCTTTATGTCCAACCAGCCGCCGTCAACTCACTTATTTTTATGCCGCAGCTGCTGCCTTTGCCGCCGCTTCGCCGACACCCGTTCCCGCTTGTGGCCGCCGACTTTATGTCCAACCAGCCGCCGTCAACTCAATTATTTGTGCCTTAGCTGCTGCCTTTGCCGCCGTTTCGCCGACGCCCGTTCCCGCTTGTGTCCGCCATTTTAATGTCCAACCAGCCGCTGTCAAATCACTTATTATATGCCTTAGCTGCTGCCTTTGCCGCCGCTTCGCCGACACCCGTTCCCGCTTGTGTCCGCCATCTTTATGCCCAACCAGCCGCCGTCAACTCAATTATTTGTGCCTTAGCTGCTGCCTTTGCCGCCGCTTCGCCGACACCCGTTCCCGCTTGTGTCCGCCATCTTTATGCACAACCAGCCGCTGTCAACTCACTTATGTATATGCCTTAGCTGCTGCCTTTGCCGCCGCTTCGCCGACAACCGTTCCTGCTTGTGTCCGCCAGCTTTATTTCCACCCAGCCGCCGTCAACTCAATTATTTGTGCTTTAGCTGCTGCCTTTGCCGCTGTTTCGCCGACACCCGTTCCCGCTTGTGTCCGCCATCTTTATGTCCAACCAGCCGCTGTCAACTCACTTATTATATGCCTTAGCTGCTGCCTTTGCCGCCGCTGCGCCGACGCCCGTTCCCGCTTGTGTCCGCCATCTTTATGCCCAACCAGCCGCCGTCAACTCAATTATTTGTGCCTTAGCTGCTGCCTTTGCCGCCGCTGCGCCGACACCCGTTCCCGCTTGTGTCCGCCATCTTTATGCACAACCAGCCGCCGTCAACTCAATTATTTGTGCCTTAGCTGCTGCCTCTGCCGCCGCTGCGCCGACAACCGTTCCCGCTTGTGTCCGCCATCTTTATGTCCAACCAACCACTGTCAACTCAATTATTTGTGCCTTAGCGTGCTGCCTTTGCCGCCGCTTCGCCGACACCCGTTCCCGCTTGTGTCCGCCATCTTTATGCCCAACCAGCCGCCGTCAACTCAATTATTTGTGCCTTAGCTGCTGCCTTTGCCGCCGCTTCGCCGACACCCGTTCCCGCTTGTGTCCGCCATCTTTATGCCCAACCAGCCGCCGTCAACTCAATTTTTTGTGCCTTAGCTGCTGCCTTTGCCGCCGCTTCGCCGACACCCGTTCCCGCTTGTGTCCGCCATCTTTATGCATAACCAGCCGCTGTCAAATCACTTATTTTTATGCCGCAGCTGCTGCCTTTGCCGCCGCTTCGCCGACACCCGTTCCCGCTTGTGTCCGCCATCTTTATGCACAACCAGCCGCCGTCAACTCAATTATTTGTGCCTTAGCTGCTGCCTTTGCCGCCGCTTCGCCGACAACCGTTTCGGCTTGTGTCCGCCATCTTTATGCATAACCAGCCGCCGTCAACTAATTATTTGTGCCTTAGCTGCTGCCTCTGCCGCCGCTTCGCCGACGCCCGTTCCCGCTTGTGTCCGCCATCTTTATGCACAACCAGCCGCCGTCAACTCAATTATTTGTGCCTTAGCTGCTGCCTTTGCCGCCGCTTCGCCGACACCCGTTCCCGCTTGTGTCCGCCATCTTTATGCATAACCAGCAGCTGTCAACTCATTTATTTGTGCCTTATCTGCTGCCTCTGCCGCCGCTTCGCCGACAACCGTCCCGGCTTGTGTCCGCCATCTATATGTACAACCAGCCGCCGTCAACTTACTTATATGTGCCTCAGCTGCTGCCTCTGTCGCTGCTGCGCCGACAACCGTTCCCGCTTGTGTCCGCCATCTTTATGCATAACCAGCCGCCGTCAACTCAATTATTTGTGCCTTAGCTGCTGCCTTTGCCGCCGCTTCGCCGACAACCGTTCCCGCTTGTGTCCGCCATCTTTATGCATAACCAGCCGCCGTCAACTCAATTATTTGTGCCTTAGCTGCTGCCTTTGCCGCCGTTTCGCCGACACCCGTTCCCGCTTGTGTCCGCCATCTTTATGCCCAACCAGCCGCCGTCAACTCAATTATTTGTGCCTTAGCTGCTGCCTTTGCCGCCGCTTCGCCGACACCCGTTCCCGCTTGTGTCCGCCATCTTTATGCACAACCAGCCGCCGTCAACTTTCTTATTTGTGCCGCAGCTGCTGCCTCTGTCGCTGCTGCGCCGACAACCGTTCCCGCTTGTGTCCGCCATCTTTATGCATAACCAGCCGCCGTCAACTCAATTATTTGTGCCTTAGCTGCTGCCTTTGCCGCCGCTTCGCCGACACCCGTTCCCGCTTGTGTCCGCCATCTTTATGCATAACCAGCCGCCGTCAACTCAATTATTTGTGCCTTAGCTGCTACCTTTGCCGCCGCTTCGCCGACAACCATTCCCGCTTGTGTCCGCCATCTTTATGCATAACAAGCCGCCGTCAACTTACTTATAGGTTCCGCTGCTGCTGCCTCTGCCGTAGATTTGCCGACACCCGTTCCCGCTTGTGTCCGCCATCTTTATGCACAACCACCCGCCGTCAGCTTACTTATTTGATCCTCAGCTGCTGCCTCTGTCGCTGCTGCGCCGACAACCATTCCTGCTTGTGTCCGCCATCTTTATGCATAACCAGCCGCCGTCAACTCAATTATTTGTGCCTTAGCTGCTACCTTTGCCGCCGCTTCGCCGACAACCGTTCCCGCTTGTGTCCGCCATCTTTATGCATAACCAGCCGCCGTCAACTCAATTATTTGTGCCTTAGCTGCTGCCTTTGCCGCCGTTTCGCCGACACCCGTTCCCGCTTGTGTCCGCCATCTTTATGCATAACCAGCCGCCGTCAACTTACTTATTTGTGCCTCAGCTGCTGCCTCTGTCGCTGCTGCGCCGACAACCATTCCTGCTTGTGTCCGCCATCTTTATGCACAACCAGCCGCCGTCAACTCAATTATTTGTGCCTTAGCTGCTGCCTCTGTCGCCGCTGCGCCGACAACCATTCCTGCTTGTGTCCGCCATCTTTATGCATAACCAGCCGCCGTCAACTCAATTATTTGTGCCTTAGCTGCTGCCTTTGCCGCCGCTTCGCCGACACCCGTTCCCGCTTGTGTCCGCCATCTTTATGCCCAACCAGCCACTGTCAACTCAATTATTTGTTCCTTAGCTGCTGCCTTTGCCGCCGCTTCGCCGACACCCGTTCCCGCTTGTGTCCGCCATCTTTATGCCCAACCAGCCACTGTCAACTCAATTATTTGTGTCTTAGCTGCTACCTTTGCCGCCGCTTCGCCGACACCCGTTCCCGCTTGTGTCCGCCATCTTTATGCACAACCAGCCGCCGTCAACTCAATTATTTGTGCCTAAGCTGCTGCCTTTGCCGCCGTTTCGCGACGCCCGTTCCCGGTTGTGGCCGCCAACTTTATGTCCAACCAGCAGCCGTCAACTCATTTTTGTATATGCCTTAGCTGCTGCCTTTGCCGCCGCTTCGCCGACACCCGTTCCCGCTTGTGTCCGCCATCTTTATGCACAACCAGCCGCCGTCAACTCACTTATTTATATGCCTTAGCTGCTGCCTTTGCCGCCGCTTCGCCGACACCCGTTCCTGCTTGTGTCCGCCATCTTTATGCCCAACCAGCCGCCGTCAACTCAATTATTTGTGCCTTAGCTGCTGCCTTTGCCGCCGTTTCGCCGACACCCGTTCCCGCTTGTGTCCGCCATCTTTATGTCCAACCAGCCGCTGTCAAATCACTTATGTATATGCCTTAGCTGCTGCCTTTGCCGCCGCTTCGCCGACGCCCGTTCCCGCTTGTGTCCGCCATCTTTATACCCAACCAGCCGCCGTCAACTCAATTATTTGTGCCTTAGCTGCTGCCTTTGCCGCCGCTTCGCCGACACCCGTTCCCGCTTGTGTCCGCCATCTTTATGCAAAACCAGCCGCCGTCAACTGAATTATTTGTGCCTTAGCTGCTGCCTCTGCCGCCGCTTCGCCGACAACCGTTCCCGCTTGTGTCCGCCATCTTTATGTACAACCAGCCACCGTCAACTCAATTATTTGTGCCTTAGCTGCTGCCTTTGCCGCCGCTTCGCCGACACCCGTTCCTGCTTGTGTCCGCCATCTTTATGCCCAACCAGCCGCCGTCAACTCAATTATTTGTGCCTTAGCTGCTGCCTTTGCCGCCGCTTCGCCGACACCCGTTCCCGCTTGTGTCCGCCATCTTTATGCCCAACCAGCCGCCGTCAACTCAATTATTTGTGCCTTAGCTGCTGCCTTTGCCGCCGCTTCGCCGACACCCGTTCCCGCTTGTGTCCGCCATCTTTATGCATAACCAGCCGCTGTCAAATCACTTATTTTTATGCCTTAGCTGCTGCCTTTGCCGCCGCTTCGCCGACACCCGTTCCCGCTTGTGTCCGCCATCTTTATGCACAACCAGCCGCCGTCAACTCAATTATTTGTGCCTTAGCTGCTGCCTTTGCCGCCGCTTCGCCGACATCCGTTCCGGCTTGTGTCCGCCATCTTTATGCATAACCAGCCGCCGTCAACTACTTATTTGTGCCGCAGCTGCTGCCTCTGCCGCCGCTGCGCCGACGCCCGTTCCCGCTTGTGTCCGCCATCTTTATGCACAACCAGCCGCCGTCAACTCAATTATTTGTGCCTTAGCTGCTGCCTTTGCCGCCGCTTCGCCGACAACCGTCCCGGCTTGTGTCCGCCATCTTTATGCATAACCAGCAGCCGTCAACTCAATTATTTGTGCCTTAGCTGCTGCCTTTGCCGCCGCTTCGCCGACAACCGTTCCCGCTTGTGTCCGCCATTTTTATGTACAACCAGCCGCCGTCAACTTTCTTATATGTGCCTCAGCTGCTGCCTCTGTCGCCGCTGCGCCGACAACCGTTCCCGCTTGTGTCCGCCATCTTTATGCATAACCAGCCGCCGTCAACTTACTTATATGTGCCGCAGCTGCTGCCTTTGCCGCCGCTTCGCCGACACCCGTTCCCGCTTGTGTCCGCCATCTTTATGCATAACCAGCCGCCGTCAACTCAATTATTTGTGCCTTAGCTGCTGCCTCTGCCGCCGCTTCGCCGACAACCGTTCCCGCTTGTGTCCGCCATCTTTATGCATAACCAGCCGCCGTCAACTTACTTATATGTTCCGCAGCTGCTGCCTCTGCCGCCGCTTCGCCGACACCCGTTCCCGCTTGTGTCCGCCATTTTTATGCACAACCAGCCGCCGTCAACTCAATTATTTGTGCCTTAGCTGCTGCCTTTGCCGCCGCTTCGCCGACACCCGTTCCCGCTTGTATCCGCCATCTTTATGTCCAAACAACCACCGTCATCTCAATTATTTGTGCCTTAGCTGCTTCCTCTTTGCCGTCAACCGTCCCGGCTTGTGTCCGCCATCTTTATGTCCAACCAGCAGCCGTCAACTTACTTATATGTGCCGCAGCTGCTACCTTTGCCGCCGCTTCGCCGACACCCGTTCCCGCTTGTGTCCGCCATCTTTATGCATAACCAGCCGCTGTCAAATCACTTATTTATATGCCGCAGCTGCTGCCTTTGCCGCCGTTTCGCCGACGCCCGTTCCCGCTTGTGGCCGCCGTCTTTATGCCCAACCAGCCGCTGTCAACTCACTTATGTATATGCCTTAGCTGCTGCCTTTGCCGCCGCTTCGCCGACACCCGTTCCTGCTTGTGTCCGCCATCTTTATGCCCAACCAGCCGCCGTCAACTCAATTATTTGTGCCTTAGCTGCTGCCTTTGCCGCCGCTTCGCCGACAACCGTCCCCGCTTGTGTCCGCCATCTTTATGTCCAACCAGCCGCCGTCAACTTACTTATATGTGCCGCAGCTGCTACCTTTGCCGCCGCTTCGCCGACAACCGTTCCGGCTTGTGTCCGCCATCTTTATGCCCAACCAGCCACTGTCAACTCAATTATTTGTGCCTTAGCTGCTGCCTTTGCCGCCGCTTCGCCGACACCCGTTCCCGCTTGTGTCCGCCATCTTTATGTCCAACCAGCCGCCGTCAACTCAATTATTTTTGCCTTAGCTGCTGCCTTTGCCGCCGCTTCGCCGACACCCGTTCCTGCTTGTGTCCGCCATCTTTATGCCCAACCAGCCGCCGTCAACTCAATTATTTGTGCCTTAGCTGCTGCCTTTGCCGCCGCTTCGCCGACAACCGTCCCGGCTTGTGTCCGCCATCTTTATGTCCAACCAGCAGCCGTCAACTTACTTATATGTGCCGCAGCTGCTACCTTTGCCGCCGCTTCGCCGACAACCGTTCCTGCTTGTGTCCGCCATCTTTATGCCCAACCAGCCGCCGTCAACTCAATTCTTTGTGCCTTAGCTGCTGCCTTTGCCGCCGCTTCGCCGACACCCGTTCCCGCTTGTGTCCGCCATCTTTATGCCCAACCAGCCGCCGTCAACTCAATTATTTGTGCCTTAGCTGCTGCCTTTGCCGCGGCTTCGCCGACACCCGTTCCCGCTTGTGTCCGCCATCTTTATGTTCAACCAGCCGCTGTCAAATCGCTTTTGTATATGCCTTAGCTGCTGCCTTTGCTGCCGCTTCGCCGACAACCGTTCCCGCTTGTGTCCGCCATCTTTATGCCCAACCAGCCGCCGTCATCTCAATTATTTGTGATTTAGCTGCTGCCTTTGCTGCCGCTTCGCCGACACTCTTTCCCGCTTGTGTCCGCCATCTTTATGCCCAACCAGCCGCCGTCAACTCAATTATTTGTGCCTTAGCTGCTGCCTTTGCCGCCGCTTCGCCGACACCCGTTCCCGCTTGTGTCCGCCATCTTTATGCCCAACCAGCCGCCGTCAACTCAATTATTTGTGCCTTAGCTGCTGCCTTTGCCGCGGCTTCGCCGACACCCGTTCCCGCTTGTGTCCGCCATCTTTATGTCCAACCAGCCGCTGTCAAATCGCTTTTGTATATGCCTTAGCTGCTGCCTTTGCTGCCGCTTCGCCGACAACCGTTCCTGCTTGTGTTCGCCATCTTTATGCCCAACCAGCCGCCGTCAACTCAATTATTTGTGCCTCAGCTGCTGCCTTTACCGCCGTCTCGCTGACACCCGTTCCCGCTTGTGTCCGCCATCTTTATGTTCAACCAGCCGCTGTCAAATCGCTTTTGTATATGCCTTAGCTGCTGCCTTTTCTGCCGCTTCGCCGACACCCGCTCCCGCTTGTATCCGCCATCTTTATGTCCATCCAGCAGCCGTCAACTTACTTATATGTGCCGCAGCTGCTACCTTTGCCGCCGCTTCGCCGACACCCGTTCCCGGCTTGTGTCCGCCATCTTTATGCACAACCAGCCGCCGTCAACTTACTTATATGTGCCTTAGCTGCTTCCTTTGCCGCCGCTTCGCCGACAACCGTCCCGGCTTGTGTCCGCCATCTTTATGTCCATCCAGCAGCCGTCAACTTACTTATATGTGCCGCAGCTGCTACCTTTGCCGCCGCTTCGCCGACGACCGTCCCGGCTTGTGTCCGCCATTTTTATGCCCAACCAGCCGCCGTCAACTCAATTATTTGTGCCTTAGCTGCTGCCTTTGCCGCCGCTTCGCCGACAACCGTCCCGGTTTGTGTCCGCCATTTTTATGCACAACCAGCCGCTGTCAACTCAATTATTTGTGCCTTAGCTGCTGCCTTTGCCGCCGCTTCGCCGACACCCGTTCCCGCTTGTGTCCGCCATCTTTATGCACAACCAGCCGCCGTCAAATCACTAATGTATATGCCTTAGCTGCCGCTTCGCCGACAACCGTTCCTGCTTGTGTCCGCCATCTTTATGCCCAACCAGCCGCCGTCAACTCAATTATTTGTGCCTTAGCTGCTGCCTTTGCCGCCGCTTCGCCGACACCCGTTCCTGCTTGTGTCCGCCATCTTTATGCACAACCAGCCGCTGTCAAATCACTTATTATATGCCTTAGCTGCTGCCTTTGCCGCCGCTTCGCCGACACCCGTTCCTGCTTGTGTCCGCCATCTTTATGCCCAACCAGCCGCCGTCAACTCAATTATTTGTGCCTTAGCTGCTGCCTTTGCCGCCGTTTCGCCGACGCCCGTTCCCGCTTGTGTCCGCCATCTTTATGTCCAACCAGCCGCCGTCAAATCACTTATGTATATGCCTTAGCTGCTGCCTTTGCCGCCGCTTCGCCGACACCCGTTCCCGCTTGTGTCCGCCATCTTTATGTACAACCAGCCGCCGTCAACTTACTTATTTGTGCCTCAGCTGCTGCCTCTGTCGCTGCTGCGCCGACAACCATTCCTGCTTGTGTCCGCCATCTTTATGCATAACCAGCCGCCGTCAACTTACTTATATGTGCCGCAGCTGCTGCCTCTGCCGCTGCTTCGCCGACAACCGTTCCTGCTTGTGTCCGCCATCTTTATGCATAACCAGCCGCCGTCAACTCAATTATTTGTGCCTTAGCTGCTGCCTTTGCCGCCGCTTCGCCGACACCCGTTCCCGCTTGTGTCCGCCATCTTTATGCATAACCAGCCGCCGTCAACTCAATTATTTGTGCCTTAGCTGCTGCCTTTGCCGCCGCTTCGCCGACACCCGTTCCCGCTTGTGTCCGCCATCTTTATGTCCAACCAGCCGCCGTCAACTCACTTATATGTGCCTTAGCTGCTGCCTTTGCCGCCGCTTCGCCGACACCCGTTCCCGCTTGTGTCCGCCATCTTTATGCCCAACCAGCCGCCGTCAACTCAATTATTTGTGCCTTAGCTGCTGCCTTTGCCGCCGCTTCGCCGACACCCGTTCCCGCTTGTGTCCGCCATCTTTATGTCCAACCAGCCGCTGTCAAATCACTTATTTATATGCCTTAGCTGCTGCCTTTGCCGCCGCTTCGCCGACACCCGTTCCCGCTTGTGTCCGCCATCTTTATGCCCAACCAGCCGCCGTCAACTCAATTATTTGTGCCTTAGCTGCTGCCTTTGCCGCCGCTTCGCCGACACCCGTTCCCGCTTGTGTCCGCCATCTTTATGCACAACCAGCCGCCGTCAAATCACTAATGTTTATGCCTTAGCTGCTCCTCTTCGCCGACACCCGTTCCTGCTTGTGTCCGCCATCTTTATGCACAACCAGCCGCCGTCAACTTACTTATTTGTGCCTCAGCTGCTACCTTTGCCGCGGCTGCGCCGACAACCATTCCTGCTTGTGTCCGCCATCTTTATGCATAACCAGCCGCCGTCAACTCAATTATTTGTGCCTTAGCTGCTGCCTCTGCCGCCGCTTCGCCGACAACCGTCTCGGTTTGTGTCCGCCATCTTTATGCATAACCAGCCGCCGTCAACTCAATTATTTGTGCCTTAGCTGCTGCCTTTGCCGCCGCTTCGCCGACACCCGTTCCCGCTTGTGTCCGCCATCTTTATGCCCAACCAGCCGCTGTCAACTCAATTATTTGTGCCTTAGCTGCTGCCTTTGCCGCCGCTTCGCCGACACCCGTTCCCGCTTGTGTCCGCCATTTTTATGCCCAACCAGCCACTGTCATTATTTGTGCCTTAGCTGCTACCTTTGCCGCCGCTTCGCCGACACCCGTTCCCGCTTGTGTCCGCCATCTTTATGCACAACCAGCCGCCGTCAACTCAATTATTTGTGCCTCAGCTGCTGCCTTTGCCGCCGTTTCGCCGACACCCGTTCCCGCTTGTATCCGCCATCTTTATGTCCAACCAGCCGCCGTCAACTCATTTTTGTATATGCCTTAGCTGCTGCCTTTGCCGCCGCTTCGCCGACACCCGTTCCTGCTTGTGTCCGCCATCTTTATGCACAACCAGCCGCTGTCAACTCACTTATTTATATGCCTTAGCTGCTGCCTTTGCCGCCGCTTCGCCGACACCCGTTCCGGCTTGTGTCCGCCATCTTTATGCACAACCAGCCGCCGTCAACTCAATTATTTGTGCCTTAGCTGCTGCCTTTGCCGCCGCTTCGCCGACACCCGTTCCCGCTTGTGTCCGCCATCTTTATGTCCAACCAACCACTGTCAAATCACTTATGTATATGCCTTAGCTGCTGCCTCTGCCGCCGCTGCGCGGACGCTCGATCCCGCTTGTTTCCGCCATTTTTAAACCCAACCAGCCGCCGTCAACTCAATTATTTGTGCCTTAGCTGCTGCCTTTGCCGCCGCTTCGCCGACACCCGTTCCCGCTTGTGTCCGCCATCTTTATGCACAACCAGCCGCCGTCAACTCAATTATTTGTGCCTTAGCTGCTGCCTCTGCCGCCGCTTCGCCGACAACCGTTCCCGCTTGTGTCCGCCATCTTTATGTCCAACCAACCACTGTCAACTCAATTATTTGTGCCTTAGCTGCTGCCTTTGCCGCCGCTTCGCCGACACCCGTTCCCGCTTGTGTCCGCCATCTTTATGCACAACCAGCCGCCGTCAACTCAATTATTTGTGCCTTAGCTGCTGCCTTTGCCGCCGCTTCGCCGACACCCGTTCCCGCTTGTGTCCGCCATCTTTATGCCCAACCAGCCGCCGTCAACTCAATTATTTGTGCCTTAGCTGCTGCCTTTGCCGCCGCTTCGCCGACACCCGTTCCCGCTTGTGTCCGCCATCTTTATGCATAACCAGCCGCTGTCAAATCACTTATTTTTATGCCTTAGCTGCTGCCTTTGCCGCCGCTTCGCCGACACCCGTTCCCGCTTGTGTCCGCCATCTTTATGCACAACCAGCCGCCGTCAACTCAATTATTTGTGCCTTAGCTGCTGCCTTTGCCGCCGCTTCGCCGACAACCGTTCCGGCTTGTGTCCGCCATCTTTATGCATAACCAGCCGCCGTCAACTCTTATTTGTGCCGCAGCTGCTGCCTTTGCCGCCGCTGCGCCGACGCCCGTTCCCGCTTGTGTCCGCCATCTTTATGCACAACCAGCCGCCGTCAACTCAATTATTTGTGCCTTAGCTGCTGCCTTTGCCGCCGCTTCGCCGACAACCGTCCCGGCTTGTGTCCGCCATCTTTATGCATAACCAGCCGCCGTCAACTCAATTCTTTGTGCCTTAGCTGCTGCCTTTGCCGCCGCTTCGCCGACAACCGTTCCCGCTTGTGTCCGCCATCTTTATGTACAACCAGCCGCCGTCAACTTACTTATATGTGCCTCAGCTGCTGCCTCTGTCGCTGCTGCGCCGACAACCATTCCTGCTTGTGTCCGCCATCTTTATGCATAACCAGCCGCCGTCAACTTACTTATATGTTCCGCAGCTGCTGCCTTTGCCGCCGCTTCGCCGACACCCGTTCCCGCTTGTGTCCGCCATCTTTATGCATAACCAGCCGCCGTCAACTCAATTATTTGTGCCTTAGCTGCTGCCTCTGCCGCCGCTTCGCCGACAACCATTCCCGCTTGTGTCCGCCATCTTTATGCACAACCAGCCGCCGTCAACTTACTTATATGTGCCGCAGCTGCTGCCTCTGCCGCCGCTTCGCCGACACCCGTTCCCGCTTGTGTCCGCCATCTTTATGCACAACCAGCCGCCGTCAACTCAATTATTTGTGCCTTAGCTGCTGCCTTTGCCGCCGCTTCGCCGACACCCGTTCCCGCTTGTGTCCGCCATCTTTATGTCCAAACAACCACCGTCAACTCAATTATTTGTGCCTTAGCTGCTTCCTCTTTGCCGTCAACCGTCCCGGCTTGTGTCCGCCATCATTATGTCCAACCAGCAGCCGTCAACTTACTTATATGTGCCGCAGCTGCTTCCTTTGCCGCCGCTTCGCCGACACCCGTTCCCGCTTGTGTCCGCCATCTTTATGTCCAACCAGCCGCCGTCAACTCACTTATATGTGCCGTAGCTGCTGCCTTTGCCGCCGCTTCGCCGACAACCGTCCCCGCTTGTGTCCGCCATCTTTATGTCCAACCAGCCGCCGTCAACTTACTTATATGTGCCGCAGCTGCTACCTTTGCCGCCGCTTCGCCGACAACCGTTCCTGCTTGTGTCCGCCATTTTTATGCCCAAACAGCCACTGTCAACTCAATTATTTGTGCCTTAGCTGCTGCCTTTGCCGCCGCTTCGCCGACACCCGTTCCCGCTTGTGTCCGCCATCTTTATGTCCAACCAGCCGCCGTCAACTCAATTATTTGTGCCTTAGCTGCTGCCTTTGCCGCCGCTTCGCCGACACCCGTTCCCGCTTGTGTCCGCCATCTTTATGCCCAACCAGCCGCCGTCAACTCAATTATTTGTGCCTTAGCTGCTTCCTTTGCCGCCGCTTCGCCGACAACCGTCCCGGCTTGTGTCCGCCATCTTTATGTCCAACCAGCAGCCGTCAACTTACTTATATGTGCCGCAGCTGCTACCTTTGCCGCCGCTTCGCCGACAACCGTTCCGGCTTGTGTCCGCCATTTTTATGCCCAACCAGCCGCCGTCAACTCAATTCTTTGTGCCTTAGCTGCTGCCTTTGCCGCCGCTTCGCCGACACCCGTTCCCGCTTGTGTCCGCCATCTTTATGCCCAACCAGCCGCCGTCAACTCAATTATTTGTGCCTTAGCTGCTGCCTTTGCCGCCGCTTCGCCGACACCCGTTCCCGCTTGTGTCCGCCATCTTTATGTCCAACCAGCCGCTGTCAAATCACTTTTGTATATGCCTTAGCTGCTGCCTTTGCCGCCGCTTCGCCGACAACCGTTCCCGGTTGTGTCCGCCATCTTTATGCCCAACCAGCCGCCGTCAACTCAATTATTTGTGCCTTAGCTGCTGCCTTTGCCGCCGCTTCGCCGACACCCGTTCCCGCTTGTGGCCGCCATCTTTATGTCCAACCAGCCGCCGTCAACTCAATTATTTGTGCCTTAGCTGCTGCCTTTGCCGCCGCTTCGCCGACACCCGTTCCCGCTTGTGTCCGCCATCTTTATGTCCAACCAGCCGCCGTCAACTCAATTATTTGTGCCTTAGCTGCTGCCTTTGCCGCCGCTTCGCCGACACCCGTTCCCGCTTGTGTCCGCCATCTTTATGTCCAACCAGCCGCCGTCAAATCACTTTTGTATATGCCTTAGCTGCTGCCTTTGCCGCCGCTTCGCCGACAACCGTTCCCGCTTGTGTCCGCCATCTTTATGCCCAACCAGCCGCCGTCAACTCAATTATTTGTGCCTCAGCTGCTGCCTTTGCCGCCGTCTCGCCGACACCCGTTCCCGCTTTTATCCGCCATCTTTATGTACAACCAGCCGCTGTCAAATCACTTTTGTATATGCCTTAGCTGCTGCCTTTTCCGCCGCTTCGCCGACACCCGTTCCCGCTTGTGTCCGCCATCTTTATGTCCAACCAGCAGCCGTCAACTTACTTATATGTGCCGCAGCTGCTACCTTTGCCGCCGCTTCGCCGACACCCGTTCCCGGCTTGTGTCCGCCATCTTTATGCACAACCAGCCGCCGTCAACTCACTTATTTGTGCCTTAGCTGCTGCCTTTGCCGCCGCTTCGCCGACACCCGTTCCCGCTTGTGTCCGCCATCTTTATGTCCAACCAGCCGCCGTCAACTTACTTATATGTGCCGCAGCTGCTGCCTTTGCCGCCGCTTCGCCGACGACCGTCCCGGCTTGTGTCCGCCATCTTTATGCCCAACCAGCCGCCGTCAACTCAATTATTTGTGCCTTAGCTGCTGCCTTTGCCGCCGCTTCGCCGACGACCGTCCCGGCTTGTGTCCGCCATTTTTATGCACAACCAGCCGCCGTCAACTCAATTATTTGTGCCTTAGCTGCTGCCTTTGCCGCCGCTTCGCCGACACCCGTTCCCGCTTGTGTCCGCCAACCTTATGCACAACCAGCCGCTGTCAAATCACGAATGTATATGCCTTAGCTGCCGCTTCGCCGACAACCGTTCCTGCTTGTGTTCGCCATCTTTATGCCCAACCAGCCGCCGTCAACTCAATTATTTGTGCCTTAGCTGCTGCCTTTGCCGCCGCTTCGCCGACACCCGTTCCTGCTTGTGTACGCCATCTTTATGCACAACCAGCCGCTGTCAACTCACTTATGTATATGCCTTAGCTGCTGCCTTTGCCGCCGCTTCGCCGACACCCGTTCCCGCTTGTGTCCGCCATCTTTATGCCCAACCAGCCGCCGTCAACTCAATTCTTTGTGCCTTAGCTGCTGCCTTTGCCGCCGTTTCGCCGACGCCCGTTCCCGCTTGTGGCCGCCAACTTTATGTCCAACCAACCGCTGTCAAATCACTTATGTATATGCCTTAGCTGCTGCCTTTGCCGCCGCTTCGCCGACACCCGTTCCCGCTTGTGTCCGCCATCTATATGTACAACCATCCGCTGTCAGCTTTCTTATTTGTGCCTCAGCTGCTGCCTCTGTCGCTGCTGCGCCGACAACCATTCCTGCTTGTGCCCGCCATCTTTATGCATAACCAGCCGCCGTCAACTTACTTATAGGTTCCGCTGCTGCTGCCTCTGTCGCTGCTGCGCCGACAACCATTCCTGCTTGTGTCCACCATCTTTATGCATAACCAGCCGCCGTCAACTCAATTATTTGTGCCTTAGCTGCTGCCTTTGCCGCCGTTTCGCCGACACCCGTTCCCGCTTGTGTCCGCCATCTTTATGCATAACCAGCCGCCGTCAACTCAATTATTTGTGCCTTAGCTGCTGCCTTTGCCGCCGCTTCGCCGACACCCGTTCCCGCTTGTGGCCGCCATCTTTATGTCCAACCAGCCGCCGTCAAATCACTTATGTATATGCCGCAGCTGCTGCCTTTGCCGCCGCTTCGCCGACACCCGTTCCCGCTTGTGTCCGCCATCTTTATGCCCAACCAGCCGCCGTCAACTCAATTATTTGTGCCTTAGCTGCTGCCTTTGCCGCCGTTTCGCCGACACCCGTTCCCGCTTGTGTCCGCCATCTTTATGTCCAACCAGCCGCCGTCAACTCACTTATTATGTGCCTTAGCTGCTGCCTCTGCCGCCGCTTCGCCGACACCCGTTCCCGCTTGTGTCCGCCATCTTTATGCCCAACCAGCCGCCGTCAACTCAATTCTTTGTGCCTTAGCTGCTGCCTTTGCCGCCGTTTCGCCGACACCCGTTCCCGCTTGTGTCCGCCAACCTTATGCACAACCAGCCGCTGTCAAATCACGAATGTTTATGCCTTAGCTGCCTCTTCGCCGACGCCCGTTCCTGCTTGTGTTCGCCATCTTTATGCCCAACCAGCCGCCGTCAACTCAATTATTTGTGCCTTAGCTGCTGCCTTTGCCGCCGCTTCGCCGACACCCGTTCCCGCTTGTGTCCGCCATCTTTATGCACAACCAGCCGCTGTCAAATCACTTATGTATATGCCTTAGCTGCTGCCTTTGCTGCCGCTTCGCCGACACCCGTTCCTGCTTGTGTCCGCCATCTTTAAGCCCAACCAGCCGCCGTCAACTCAATTATTTGTGATTTAGCTGCTGCCTTTGCCGCCGTTTCGCCGACGCCCGTTCCCGCTTGTGGCCGCCAACTTTATGTCCAACCAGCCGCTGTCAACTCACTTATGTATATGCCTTAGCTGCTGCCTCTGCCGCCGCTGCGCGGACGCTCGATCCCGCTTGTTTCCGCCATTTTTAAACCCAACCAGCCGCCGTCAACTCAATTATTTGTGCCTTAGCTGCTGCCTTTGCCGCCGCTTCGCCGACACCCGTTCCCGCTTGTGTCCGCCATCTTTATGCACAACCAGCCGCCGTCAACTCAATTATTTGTGCCTTAGCTGCTGCCTCTGCCGCCGCTTCGCCGACAACCGTTCCCGCTTGTGTCCGCCATCTTTATGTACAACCAGCCACCGTCAACTCAATTATTTGTGCCTTAGCTGCTGCCTTTGCCGCCGCTTCGCCGACACCCGTTCCCGCTTGTGTCCGCCATCTTTATGCATAACCAGCCGCTGTCAAATCACTTATTTTTATGCCTTAGCTGCTGCCTTTGCCGCCGCTTCGCCGACACCCGTTCCCGCTTGTGTCCGCCATATTTATGCACAACCAGCCGCCGTCAACTCAATTCTTTGTGCCTTAGCTGCTGCCTTTGCCGCCGCTTTGCCGACATCCGTTCCGGCTTGTGTCCGCCATCTTTATGCATAACCAGCCGCCGTCAACTTTATTTGTGCCTCAGCTGCTGCCTTTGCCGCCGCTGCGCCGACGCCCGTTCCCGCTTGTGTCCGCCATCTTTATGCCCAACCAGCCGCCGTCAACTCAATTATTTGTGCCTTAGCTGCTGCCTTTGCCGCCGCTTCGCCGACACCCGTTCCCGCTTGTGTCCGCCATCTTTATGCATAACCAGCCGCCGTCAACTCAATTCTTTGTGCCTTAGCTGCTGCCTTTGCCGCCGCTGCGCCGACAACCATTTCCGCTTGTGTCCGCCATCTTTATGTACAACCAGCCGCTGTCAACTTACTTATATGTGCCTCAGCTGCTGCCTCTGCCGCCGCTGCGCCGACAACCGTTCCTGCTTGTGTCCGCCATCTTTATGCACAACCAGCCGCCGTCAACTTACTTATATGTGCCGCAGCTGCTGCCTTTGCCGCCGCTTCGCCGACACCCGTTCCCGCTTGTGTCCGCCATCTTTATGCACAACCAGCCGCCGTCAACTTACTTATTTGTTCCTCAGCTGCTGCCTCTGTCGCTGCTGCGCCGACAACCATTCCTGCTTGTGTCCGCCATCTTTATGCACAACCAGCCGCCGTCAACTCAATTATTTGTGCCTTAGCTGCTACCTTTGCCGCCGCTTCGCCGACAACCGTTCCCGCTTGTGTCCGCCATCTTTATGCATAACCAGCCGCCGTCAACTCAATTATTTGTGCCTTAGCTGCTGCCTTTGCCGCCGCTTCGCCGACACCCGTTCCCGCTTGTGTCCGCCATTTTTATGCCCAACCAGCCGCTGTCAACTCACTTATTTGTGCCTTAGCTGCTGCCTTTGCCGCCGCTTCGCCGACACCCGTTCCCGCTTGTGTCCGCCATCTTTATGCACAACCAGCCGCTGTCAACTCACTTATGTATATGCCTTAGCTGCTGCCTTTGCTGCCGCTTCGCCGACACCCGTTCCTGCTTGTGTCCGCCATTTTTAAGCCCAACCAGCCGCCGTCAACTCAATTCTTTGTGCCTTAGCTGCTGCCTTTGCCGCCGTTTCGCCGACACCCGTTCCCGCTTGTGTCCGCCATCTTTATGTCCAACCAGCCGCCGTCAACTCACTTTTGTATATGCCTTAGCTGCTGCCTTTGCCGCCGCTTCGCCGACACCCGTTCCTGCTTGTGTCCGCCATCTTTATGCACAACCAGCCGCCGTCAACTCACTTATTTATATGCCTTAGCTGCTGCCTTTGCCGCCGCTTCGCCGACACCCGTTCCTGCTTGTGTCCGCCATCTTTATGCCCAACCAGCCGCCGTCAACTCAATTATTTGTGCCTTAGCTGCTGCCTTTGCCGCCGCTTCGCCGACACCCGTTCCCGCTTGTGTCCGCCATCTTTATGCACAACCAGCCGCCGTCAACTGAATTATTTGTGCCTTAGCTGCTGCCTCTGCCGCTGCTTCGCCGACAACCGTTCCCGCTTGTGTCCGCCATCTTTATGTCTAACCAGCCACTGTCAACTCAATTATTTGTGCCTTAGCTGCTGCCTTTGCCGCCGCTTCGCCGACACCCGTTCCTGCTTGTGTCCGCCATCTTTATGCCCAACCAGCCGCCGTCAACTCAATTATTTGTGCCTTAGCTGCTGCCTTTGCCGCCGCTTCGCCGACACCCGTTCCCGCTTGTGTCCGCCATCTTTATGCCCAACCAGCCGCCGTCAACTCAATTTTTTGTGCCTTAGCTGCTGCCTTTGCCGCCGCTTCGCCGACACCCGTTCCCGCTTGTGTCCGCCATCTTTATGCATAACCAGCCGCTGTCAAATCACTTATTTTTATGCCTCAGCTGCTGCCTTTGCCGCCGCTTCGCCGACACCCGTTCCCGCTTGTGTCCGCCATCTTTATGCACAACCAGCCGCCGTCAACTCAATTATTTGTGCCTTAGCTGCTGCCTTTGCCGCCGCTTCGCCGACACCCGTTCCGGCTTGTGTCCGCCATCTTTATGCATAACCAGCCGCCGTCAACTTACTTATTTGTGCCTCAGCTGCTGCCTTTGCCGCCGCTGCGCCGACGCCCGTTCCCGCTTGTGTCCGCCATCTTTATGCACAACCAGCCGCCGTCAACTCAATTATTTGTGCCTTAGCTGCTGCCTTTGCCGCCGCTTCGCCGACACCCGTTCCCGCTTGTGTCCGCCATCTTTATGCATAACCAGCCGCCGTCAACTCAATTCTTTGTGCCTTAGCTGCTGCCTTTGCCGCCGCTGCGCCGACAACCGTTTCCGCTTGTGTCCGCCATCTTTATGTACAACCAGCCGCTGTCAACTTACTTATTTGTGCCTCAGCTGCTGCCTTTGCCGCCGCTTCGCCGACAACCGTTCCTGCTTGTGTCCGCCATCTTTATGCAAAACCAGCCGCCGTCAACTTACTTATATGTTCCGCAGCTGCTGCCTTTGCCGCCGCTTCGCCGACACCCGTTCCCGCTTGTGTCCGCCATCTTTATGCACAACCAGCCGCCGTCAACTTACTTATTTGTTCCTCAGCTGCTGCCTCTGTCGCTGCTGCGCCGACAACCATTCCTGCTTGTGTCCGCCATCTTTATGCATAACCAGCCGCCGTCAACTCAATTATTTGTGCCTTAGCTGCTGCCTTTGCCGCCGCTTCGCCGACAACCATTCCGGCTTGTGTCCGCCATCTTTATGCATAACCAGCCGCCGTCAACTCAATTATTTGTGCCTTAGCTGCTGCCTTTGCCGCCGCTTCGCCGACACCCGTTCCCGCTTGTGTCCGCCATCTTTATGCACAACCAGCCGCCGTCAACTTACTTATTTGTGCCTCAGCTGCTGCCTCTGTCGCTGCTGCGCCGACAACCATTCCCGCTTGTGTCCGCCATCAATATAATGTGTCTTTAACCAGCCGCCGTCAACTCAATTATTTGTGCCTTAGCTGCTGCCTTTGCCGCCGCTTCGCCGACACCCGTTCCCGCTTGTGTCCGCCATCTTTATGCCCAACCAGCCGCTGTCAACTCACTTATTTGTTCCTTAGCTGCTGCCTTTGCCGCCGCTTCGCCGACACCCGTTCCCGCTTGTGTCCGCCATCTTTATGCACAACCAGCCGCCGTCAACTCAATTATTTGTGCCTTCTTGCCGCCGCTTTGCCGACACCCGTTCCCGCTTGTGTCCGCCATCTTTATGCATAACCAGCCGCCGTCAACTCAATTATTTGTGCCTTAGCTGCTGCCTTTGCCGCCGCTTCGCCGACGCCCGTTCCCGCTTGTGTCCGCCATCTTTATGCATAACCAGCCGCCGTCAACTTACTTATTTGTGCCTCAGCTGCTGCCTCTGTCGCTGCTGCGCCGACAACCATTCCTGCTTGTGTCCGCCATCTTTATGCACAACCAGCCGCCGTCAACTTACTTATTTGTTCCTCAGCTGCTGCCTCTGCCGCCGCTTCGCCGACAACCGTTCCTGCTTGTGTCCGCCATCTTTATGCATAACCAGCCGCCGTCAACTCAATTATTTGTGCCTTAGCTGCTGCCTTTGCCGCCGCTTCGCCGACAACCGTTCCCGTTTGTGTCCGCCATCTTTATGTACAACCAGCCGCCGTCAACTTACTTATTTGTACCTCAGCTGCTGCCTCTGCCGCTGCTTCGCCGACAACCGTTCCTGCTTGTGTCCGCCATCTTTATGCATAACCAGCCGCCGTCAACTTACTTATATGTTGCAGCTGCTGCCTCTGCCGACGCTTCGCCGACAACCGTTCCCGCTTGTGTCCGCCATCTTTAGGCACAACCAGCCGCCGTCAACTTACTTATTTGTTCCTCAGCTGCTGCCTCTGTCGCCGCTTCGCCGACAACCGTTCCCGCTTGTGTCCGCCATCTTTATGAATAACCAGCCGCCGTCAACTCAATTATTTGTGCCTTAGCTGCTGCCTTTGCCGCCGCTTCGCCGACACCCGTTCCCGCTTGTGTCCGCCATCTTTATGCATAACCAGCCGCCATCAACTCAATTATATGTGCCTTAGCTGCTGCCTTTGCCGCCGCTTCGCCGACACCCGTTCTCGCTTGTGACCGCTATCCTTATGCACAACCAGCCGCCGTCAACTCAATTTTTTGTGCCTTAGCTGCTGCCTCTGTCGCTGCTGCGCCGACAACCATTCCCGCTTGTGTCCGCCATCTTTATGTGCAACCAGCCGCTGTCAACTTTCTTTTTTGTGCCTCAGCTGCTACCTTTGCCGCCGCTTCGCCGACACCCGTTCCCGCTTGTGTCCGCCATCTTTATGCATAACCAGCCGCTGTCAAATCACTTATTTTTATGCCTTAGCTGCGCCGACACCCGTTCCTGCTTGTGTCCGCCATCTTTATGCCCAACCAGCCGCCGTCAACTCAATTATTTGTGCCTTAGCTGCTGCCTTTGCCGCCGCTTCGCCGACGCCCGTTCCCGCTTGTGTCCGCCATCTTTATGCACAACCAGCCGCCGTCAACTTAATTATTTGTGCCTTAGCTGCTGCCTCTGCCGCCGCTGCGCCGACAACCATTCCCGCTTGTGTCCGCCATCTTTATGCCCAACCAGCCGCCGTCAACTCAATTTTTTGTGCCTTAGCTGCTGCCTTTGCCGCCGCTTCGCCGACACCCGTTCCCGCTTGTGTCCGCCATCTTTATGCATAACCAGCCGCTGTCAAATCACTTATTTTTATGCCTTAGCTGCTGCCTTTGCCGCCGTTTCGCCGACGCCCGTTCCCGCTTGTGGCCGCCAACTTTATGCCCAACCAGCCGCTGTCAAATCACTTATGTATATGCCTTAGCTGCTGCCTTTGCCGCCGCTTCGCCGACACCCGTTCCTGCTTGTGTCCGCCATCTTTATGCCCAACCAGCCGCCGTCAACTCAATTATTTGTGCCTTAGCTGCTGCCTTTGCCGCCGCTTCGCCGACGCCCGTTCCCGCTTGTGTCCGCCATCTTTATGCACAACCAGCCGCTGTCAACTCAATTATTTGTGCCTTAGCTGCTGCTCTTGCCGCCGCTTCGCCGACACCCGTTCCCGCTTGTGTCCGCCATCTTTATGCCCAACCAGCCGCCGTCAACTCAATTATTTGTGCCTTAGCTGCTGCCTTTGCCGCCGCTTCGCCGACGCCCGTTCCCGCTTGTGTCCGCCATCTTTATGTCCAACCAGCCGCCGTCAACTCAATTATTTGTGCCTTAGCTGCTGCCTTTGCCGCCGCTTCGCCGACACCCGTTCCCGCTTGTGTCCGCCATCTTTATGCATAACCAGCCGCTGTCAAATCACTTATTTTTATGCCTTAGCTGCTACCTTTGCCGCCGCTTCGCCGACAATCGTTCCCGCTTGTGTCCTTCATCTTTATGCACAACCAGCCGCCGTCAACTCAATTATTTGTGCCTTAGCTGCTGCTCTTGCCGCCGCTTCGCCGACACCCGTTCCCGCTTGTGTCCGCCATCTTTATGCCCAACCAGCCGCCGTCAACTCAATTATTTGTGCCTTAGCTGCTGCCTTTGCCGCCGCTTCGCCGACACCCGTTCCCGCTTGTGTCCGCCATCCTTATGCCCAACCAGCCACTGTCAACTCAATTATTTGTGCCTTAGCTGCTTCCTCTTTGCCGACAACCGTCCCGGCTTGTGTCCGCCATCTTTATGTCCAACCAGCCGCCGTCAACTTACTTATATGTGCCGCAGCTGCTACCTTTGCCGCCGCTTCGCCGACAACCGTCCCGGCTTGTGTCCGCCATCTTTATGTCCACACAGCCGCCGTCAACTCAATTATTTGTGCCTTAGCTGCTGCCTTTGCCGCCGCTTCGCCGACGACCGTTCCCGCTTGTGTCCGCCATCCTTATGCACAACCAGCCGCTGTCAAATCACTTATGTATATGCCTTAGCTGCTGCCTTTGCCGCCGCTTCGCCGACACCCGTTCCCGCTTGTGTCCGCCATCTTTATGCCCAACCAGCCGCCGTCAACTCAATTCTTTGTGCCTTAGCTGCTGCCTTTGCCGCCGCTTCGCCGACACCCGTTCCCGCTTGTGTCCGCCATCTTTATGCATAACCAGCCGCTGTCAAATCACTTATTTTTATGCCTCAGCTGCTGCCTTTGCCGCCGCTTCGCCGACACCCGTTCCCGCTTGTGTCCGCCATCTTTATGCACAACCAGCCGCTGTCAACTCAATTATTTGTGCCTTAGCTGCTGCTCTTGCCGCCGCTTCGCCGACACCCGTTCCTGCTTGTGTCCGCCATCTTTATGCCCAACCAGCCGCCGTCAACTCAATTATTTGTGCCTTAGCTGCTGCCTTTGCCGCGGCTTCGCCGACACCCGATCCCGCTTGTGTTCGCCATCTTTATGCCCAAACAACCACCGTCATCTCAATTATTTGTACCTTAGCTGCTTCCTCTTTGCCGTCAACCGTCCCGGCTTGTGTCCGCCATCTTTATGTCCAACCAGCCGCCGTCAACTTACTTATATGTGCCGCAGCTGCTACCTTTGCCGCCGCTTCGCCGACAACCGTCCCGGCTTGTGTCCGCAATCTTTATGTCCAAACAGCCACCGTCAACTCAATTATTTGTGCCTTAGCTGCTGCCTTTGCCGCCGCTTCGCCGACGACCGTCCCGGCTTGTGTCCGCCATTTTTATGCACAACCAGCCGCCGTCAACTTACTTATATGTGCCTTAGCTGCTTCCTCTGCCGCCGCTTCGCCGACAACCGTCCCGGCTTGTGTCCGCCATCTTTATGTCCAAACAACCACCGTCATCTCAATTATTTGTGCCTTAGCTGCTGCCTTTGCCGCCGCTTCGCCGACACCCGTTCCCGCTTGTGTCCGCCATCTTTATGCACAACCAGCACCGTCAACTCAATTCTTTGTGCCTTAGCTGCTGCCTTTGCCGCCGCTTCGCCGACAACCGTCCCGGCTTGTGTCCGCCATTTTAATGCACAACCAGCCGCCGTCAACTCAATTCTTTGTGCCTTAGCTGCTGCCTTTGCCGCCGCTTCGCCGACACCCGTTCCCGCTTGTGTCCGCCATCTTTATGCACAACCAGCCGCCGTCAACTCAATTATTTGTGCCTTAGCTGCTGCCTTTGCCGCCGCTTCGCCGACACCCGTTCCCGCTTGTGTCCGCCATCTTTATGCATAACCAGCCGCCGTCAACTCAATTATATGTGCCGCAGCTGCTGCCTTTGCCGCCGCTTCGCCGACACCCGTTCCCGCTTGTGTCCGCCATCTTTATGCACAACCAGCCACTGTCAACTCAATTATTTGTGCCTTAGCTGCTGCCTTTGCCGCCGCTTCGCCGACACCCGTTCCCGCTTGTGTCCGCCATCTTTATGCCCAACCAGCCGCCGTCAACTCAATTATTTGTGCCTTAGCTGCTGCCTTTGCCGCCGCTTCGCCGACACCCGTTCCCGCTTGTGTCCGCCATCTTTATGCACAACCAGCCGCCGTCAACTCAATTCTTTGTGCCTTAGCTGCTGCCTTTGCCGCCGCTTCGCCGACAACCGTTCCCGCTTGTGTCCGCCATCTTTATGCCCAACCAGCCGCCGCCGCTTGTGTCCGCCATCTTTATGCATAACCAGCCGCCGTCAACTCAATTATTTGTGCCTTAGCTGCTGCCTTTGCCGCCGCTTCGCCGACACCCGTTCCCGCTTGTGTCCGCCATCTTTATGCACAACCAGCCACTGTCAACTCAATTCTTTGTGCCTTAGCTGCTGCCTTTGCCGCCGCTTCGCCGACACCCGTTCCTGCTTGTGTTCGTCATCTTTATGCCCAACCAGCCGCCGTCAACTCAATTATTTGTGCCTTAGCTGCTGCCTTTACCGCCGCTTCGCCGACACCCGATCCCGCTTGTGTCCGCCATTTTTATGCACAACCAGCCGCCGTCAACTCAATTCTTTGTGCCTTAGCTGCTGCCTTTGCCGCCGCTTCGCCGACATCCGTTCCCGCTTGTGTCCGCCATCTTTATGCATAACCAGCCGCCGTCAACTCAATTATATGTGCCTAAGCTGCTGCCTTTGCCGCCGCTTCGCCGACACCCGTTCCCGCTTGTGTCCGCCATCTTTATGCACAACCAGCCACTGTCAACTCAATTATTTGTGCCTTAGCTGCTGCCTTTGCCGCCGCTTCGCCGACACCCGTTCCCGCTTGTGTCCGCCATCTTTATGCATAACCAGCCGCCGTCAACTCAATTATTTGTGCCGTAGCTGCTGCCTTTGCCGCCGCTTCGCCGACACCCGTTCCCGCTTGTGTCCGCCATCTTTATGCATAACCAGCCGCCGTCAACTCAATTATATGTGCCTAAGCTGCTGCCTTTGCCGCAGCTTCGCCGACACCCGTTCCCGCTTGTGTCCGCCATCTTTATGCACAACCAGCCGCTGTCAACTCAATTATTTGTGCCTTAGCTGCTGCCTTTGCCGCCGCTTCGCCGACTCCCGTTCCTGCTTGTGTCCGCCATTTTTATGCACAACCAGCCGCCGTCAACTCAATTATTTGTGCCTTAGCTGCTGCCTTTGCCGCCGCTTCGCCGACACCCGTTCCCGCTTGTGTCCGCCATTTTTATGCACAACCAGCCGCCGTCAACTCAATTCTTTGTGCCTTAGCTGCTGCCTTTGCCGCCGCTTCGCCGACACCCGTTCCTGCTTGTGTCCGCCATCTTTATGCCCAACCAGCCGCCGTCAACTCAATTATTTGTGCCTCAGCTGCTGCCTTTGCCGCCGTTTCGCCGACGCCCGTTCCTGCTTGTGTTCGCCATCTTTATGCCCAACCAGCCGCCGTCAACTCAATTATTTGTGCCTTAGCTGCTGCCTTTGCCGCGGCTTCGCCGACACCCGTTCCTGCTTGTGTTCGCCATCTTTATGCCCAACCAGCCGCCGTCAACTCAATTATTTGTGCCTCAGCTGCTGCCTTTGCCGCCGTTTCGCCGACGCCCGTTCCCGCTTGTGTCCGCCATCTTTATGCCCAACCAGCCGCCGTCAACTCAATTATTTGTGCCTTAGCTGCTGCCTTTGCCGCCGCTTCGCCGACACCCGTTCCCGCTTGTGTCCGCCATCTTTATGCCCAACCAGCCGCCGTCAACTCAATTATTTGTGCCTTAGCTGCTGCCTTTGCCGCCGCTTCGCCGACACCCGTTCCCGCTTGTGTCCGCCATCTTTATGCCCAACCAGCCGCCGTCAACTCAATTATTTGTGCCTTAGCTGCTGCCTTTGCCGCCGCTTCGCCGACACCCGTTCCCGCTTGTGTCCGCCATCTTTATGCATAACCAGCCGCTGTCAAATCACTTATTTTTATGCCGCAGCTGCTGCCTTTGCCGCCGCTTCGCCGACACCCGTTCCCGCTTGTGTCCGCCATCTTTATGCACAACCAGCCGCCGTCAACTTACTTATATGTGCCGCAGCTGCTACCTTTGCCGCCGCTTCGCCGACAACCGTCCCGGCTTGTGTCCGCCATCTTTATGCACAACCAGCCGCCGTCAACTTACTTATATGTGCCTTAGCTGCTGCCTTTGCCGCCGCTTCGCCGACACCCGTTCCCGCTTGTGTCCGCCATCTTTATGCATAACCAGCCGCCGTCAACTCAATTATATGTGCCTAAGCTGCTGCCTTTGCCGCCGCTTCGCCGACACCCGTTCCCGCTTGTGTCCGCCATCTTTATGCACAACCAGCCACCGTCAACTCAATTCTTTGTGCCTTAGCTGCTGCCTTTGCCGCCGCTTCGCCGACACCCGTTCCTGCTTGTGTCCGCCATCTTTATGCCCAACCAGCCGCCGTCAACTCAATTATTTGTGCCTTAGCTGCTGCCTTTGCCGCCGCTTCGCCGACACCCGTTCCCGCTTGTGTCCGCCATCTTTATGCACAACCAGCCGCCGTCAACTCAATTATTTGTGCCTTAGCTGCTGCCTTTGCCGCCGCTTCGCCGACACCCGTTCCCGCTTGTGTCCGCCATCTTTATGCATAACCAGCCGCCGTCAACTCAATTATATGTGCCTCAGCTGCTGCCTTTGCCGCCGCTTCGCCGACACCCGTTCCCGCTTGTGTCCGCCATCTTTATGCACAACCAGCCGCCGTCAACTCAATTATTTGTGCCTTAGCTGCTGCCTTTGCCGCCGCTTCGCCGACACCCGTTCCCGCTTGTGTCCGCCATCTTTATGCATAACCAGCCGCCGTCAACTCAATTATTTGTGCCGTAGCTGCTGCCTTTGCCGCCGCTTCGCCGACACCCGTTCCCGCTTGTGTCCGCCATCTTTATGCATAACCAGCCGCCGTCAACTCAATTATATGTGCCTAAGCTGCTGCCTTTGCCGCCGCTTCGCCGACACCCGTTCCCGCTTGTGTCCGCCATCTTTATGCACAACCAGCCACTGTCAACTCAATTCTTTGTGCCTTAGCTGCTGCCTTTGCCGCCGCTTCGCCGACACCCGTTCCCGCTTGTGTCCGCCATCTTTATGCCCAACCAGCCGCCGTCAACTCAATTATTTGTGCCTTAGCTGCTGCCTTTGCCGCCGCTTCGCCGACACCCGTTCCCGCTTGTGTCCGCCATTTTTATGCACAACCAGCCGCCGTCAACTCAATTATTTGTGACTTAGCTGCTGCCTTTGCCGCCGCTTCGCCGACAACCGTTCCCGCTTGTGTCCGCCATCTTTATGCATAACCAGCCGCCGTCAACTCAATTATATGTGCCTCAGCTGCTGCCTTTGCCGCCGCTTCGCCGACACCCGTTCCCGCTTTTGTCCGCCATCTTTATGCACAACCAGCCACCGTCAACTCAATTCTTTGTGCCTTAGCTGCTGCCTTTGCCGCCGCTTCGTCGACACCCGTTCCTGCTTGTGTCCGCCATCTTTATGCCCAACCAGCCGCCGTCAACTCAATTATTTGTGCCTTAGCTGCTGCCTTTGCCGCCGTTTCGCCGACGCCCGTTCCCGCTTGTGGCCGCCATCTTTATGCCCAACCAGCCGCCGTCAACTCAATTATTTGTGCCTTAGCTGCTGCCTTTGCCGCCGCTTCGCCGACACCCGTTCCCGCTTGTGTCCGCCATCTTTATGCCCAACCAGCCGCCGTCAACTCAATTATTTGTGCCTTAGCTGCTGCCTTTGCCGCCGCTTCGCCGACACCCGTTCCCGCTTGTGTCCGCCATCTTTATGCACAACCAGCCGCCGTCAACTTACTTATTTGTGCCTCAGCTACTGCCTTTGCCGCCGCTTCGCCGACGCCAGTTCCCGCTTGTGTCCGCCATCTTTATGCATAACCAGCCGCTGTCAAATCACTTATTTTTATGCCGCAGCTGCTGCCTTTGCCGCCGATTCGCCGACACCCGTTCCCGCTTGTGTCCGCCATCTTTATGCACAACCAGCCACTGTCAACTCAATTATTTGTGCCTTAGCTGCTGCTCTTGCCGCCGCTTCGCCGACACCCGTCCCGGCTTGTGTCCGCCATCTTTATGCCCAACCAGCCGCCGTCAACTCAATTATTTGTGCCTTAGCTGCTGCCTTTGCCGCCGCTTCGCCGACACCCGTTCCCGCTTGTGTCCGCCATCTTTATGTCCAACCAGCCGCCGTCAAATCACTTTTGTATATGCCTTAGCTGCTGCCTTTGCCGCCGTTTCGCCGACGCCCGTTCCCGCTTGTGTCCGCCATCTTTATGTCCAACCAGCCGCTGTCAAATCGCTTTTGTATATGCCTTAGCTGCTGCCTTTGCCGCCGCTTCGCCGACACCCGTTCCTGCTTGTGTCCGCCATCTTTATGCCCAACCAGCCGCCGTCAACTCAATTATTTGTGCCTTAGCTGCTGCCTTTGCCGCCGCTTCGCCGACACCCGTTCCCGCTTGTGTCCGCCATCTTTATGCCCAACCAGCCGCCGTCAACTCAATTATTTGTGCCTTAGCTGCTGCCTTTGCCGCCGCTTCGCCGACACCCGTTCCCGCTTGTGGCCGCCATCTTTATGTCCAACCAGCCGCTGTCAAATCACTTATGTATATGCCTTAGCTGCTGCCTTTGCCGCCGCTTCGCCGACACCCGTTCCCGCTTGTGTCCGCCATCTTTATGTCCAACCAGCAGCCGTCAACTTACTTATTTGTGCCTTAGCTGCTGCCTTTGCCGCCGCTTCGCCGACACCCGTTCCTGCTTGTGTCCGCCATCTTTATGCCCAACCAGCCGCCGTCAACTCAATTATTTGTGCCTTAGCTGCTGCCTTTGCCGCCGCTTCGCCGACACCCGTTCCTGCTTGTGTTCGCCATCTTTATGCCCAACCAGCCGCCGTCAACTCAATTATTTGTGCCTTAGCTGCTGCCTTTGCCGCGGCTTCGCAGACCCCCGTTCCCGCTTGTGTCCGCCAACTTTATGTCCAACCAGCCGCTGTCAAATCACTTATGTATATGCCTTAGCTGCTGCCTTTGCCGCCGCTTCGCCGACACCCGTTCCTGCTTGTGTTCGCCATCTTTATGCCCAACCAGCCGCCGTCAACTCAATTATTTGTGCCTTAGCTGCTGCCTTTGCCGCGGCTTCGCCGACACCCGTTCCCGCTTGTGTCCGCCATCTTTAAGCACAACCAGCCGCCGTCAACTCAATTATTTGTGCCTTAGCTGCTGCCTTTGCCGCCGCTTCGCCGACACCCGTTCCCGCTTGTGGCCGCCATCTTTATGCCCAACCAGCCGCCGTCAACTCAATTATTTGTGCCTTAGCTGCTGCCTTTGCCGCCGCTTCGCCGACACCCGTTCCCGCTTGTGTCCGCCATCTTTATGCCCAACCAGCCGCCGTCAACTCAATTATTTGTGCCTTAGCTGCTGCCTTTGCCGCCGCTTCGCCGACACCCGTTCCCGCTTGTGTCCGCCATCTTTATGCCCAACCAGCCGCCGTCAACTCAATTATTTGTGCCTTAGCTGCTGCCTTTGCCGCCGCTTCGCCGACACCCGTTCCCGCTTGTGTCCGCCATCTTTATGCATAACCAGCCGCTGTCAAATCACTTATTTTTATGCCTTAGCTGCGCCGACACCCGTTCCCGCTTGTGTCCGCCATCTTTATGCACAACCAGCCACTGTCAACTCAATTATTTGTGCCTTAGCTGCTGTTCTTGCCGCCGCTTCGCCGACACCCGTTCCTGCTTGTGTCCGCCATCTTTATGCCCAACCAGCCGCCGTCAACTCAATTATTTGTGCCTTAGCTGCTGCCTTTGCCGCGGCTTCGCCGACACCCGTTCCCGCTTGTGTCCGCCATCTTTATGTCCAACCAGCCGCTGTCAAATCACTTTTGTATATGCCTTAGCTGCTGCCCTTGCCGCCGCTTCGCCGACGCCCGTTCCCGCTTGTGTCCGCCATCTTTATGTCCAACCAGCCGCTGTCAAATCACTTATTTGTATATGCCTTAGCTGCTGCCTTTGCCGCCGCTTCGCCGACACCCGTTCCTGCTTGTGTCCGCCATCTTTATGCCCAACCAGCCGCCGTCAACTCAATTATTTGTGCCTTAGCTGCTGCCTTTGCCGCCGCTTCGCCGACACCCGTTCCCGCTTGTGTCCGCCATCTTTATGCCCAACCAGCCGCCGTCAACTCAATTATTTGTGCCTTAGCTGCTGCCTTTGCCGCCGCTTCGCCGACACCCGTTCCCGCTTGTGGCCGCCATCTTTATGTCCAACCAGCCGCTGTCAACTCACTTATGTATATGCCTTAGCTGCTGCCTTTGCTGCCGCTTCGCCGACACCCGTTCCCGCTTGTGTCCGCCATCTTTATGTCCATCCAGCCGCCGTCAACTTACTTATTTGTGCCTTAGCTGCTGCCTTTGCCGCCGCTTCGCCGACACCCGTTCCCGCTTGTGTTCGCCATCTTTATGCCCAACCAGCCGCCGTCAACTCAATTATTTGTGCCTTAGCTGCTGCCTTTGCCGCCGCTTCGCCGACACCCGTTCCTGCTTGTGTCCGCCATCTTTATGCCCAACCAGCCGCCGTCAACTCAATTATTTGTGCCTTAGCTGCTGCCTTTGCCGCCGCTTCGCCGACCCCCGTTCCCGCTTGTGTCCGCCATCTTTATGTCCAACCAGCCGCTGTCAAATCACTTATGTATATGCCTTAGCTGCTGCCTTTGCCGCCGCTTCGCCGACACCCGTTCCTGCTTGTGTCCGCCATCTTTATGCCCAACCAGCCGCCGTCAACTCAATTATTTGTGCCTTAGCTGCTGCCTTTGCCGCGGCTTCGCCGACACCCGTTCCCGCTTGTGTCCGCCATCTTTATGCCCAACCAGCCGCCGTCAACTCAATTATTTGTGCCTTAGCTGCTGCCTTTGCCGCCGTTTCGCCGACGCCCGTTCCCGCTTGTGGCCGCCATCTTTATGCCCAACCAGCCGCCGTCAACTCAATTATTTGTGCCTTAGCTGCTGCCTTTGCCGCCGCTTCGCCGACACCCGTTCCCGCTTGTGTCCGCCATCTTTATGCCCAACCAGCCGCCGTCAACTCAATTATTTGTGCCTTAGCTGCTGCCTTTGCCGCGGCTTCGCCGACACCCGTTCCCGCTTGTGTCCGCCATCTTTATGCCCAACCAGCCGCCGTCAACTCAATTATTTGTGCCTTAGCTACTGCCTTTGCCGCCGCTTCGCCGACACCCGTTCCCGCTTGTGTCCGCCATCTTTATGCATAACCAGCCGCTGTTAAATCACTTATTTTTATGCCTTAGCTGCTGCCTTTGCCGCCGCTTCGCCGACACCCGTTCCCGCTTGTGTCCGCCATCTTTATGCACAACCAGCCACTGTCAACTCAATTATGTGTGACTTAGCTGCTGTTCTTGCCGCCGCTTCGCCGACACCCGTTCCTGCTTGTGTTCGCCATCTTTATGCCCAACCAGCCGCCGTCAACTCAATTATTTGTGCCTTAGCTGCTGCCTTTGCCGCGGCTTCGCCGACACCCGTTCCCGCTTGTGTCCGCCATCTTTATGTCCAACCAGCCGCTGTCAAATCGCTTTTGTATATGCCTTAGCTGCTGCCCTTGCCGCCGCTTCGCCGACGCCCGTTCCCGCTTGTGGCCGCCATCTTTATGTCCAACCAGCCGCTGTCAAATCGCTTTTGTATATGCCTTAGCTGCTGCCTTTGCCGCCGCTTCGTCGACACCCGTTCCTGCTTGTGTTCGTCATCTTTATGCCCAACCAGCCGCCGTCAACTCAATTATTTGTGCCTTAGCTGCTGCCTTTGCCGCGGCTTCGCAGACCCCCGTTCCCGCTTGTGTCCGCCATCTTTATGCCCAACCAGCCGCCGTCAACTCAATTATTTGTGCCTTAGCTGCTGCCTTTGCCGCCGCTTCGCCGACACCCGTTCCCGCTTGTGGCCGCCAACTTTATGTCCAACCAGCCGCTGTCAAATCACTTATGTATATGCCTTAGCTGCTGCCTTTGCTGCCGCTTCGCCGACACCCGTTCCCGCTTGTATCCGCCATCTTTATGTCCATCCAGCAGCCGTCAACTTACTTATTTGTGCCTTACTGCTTCCTGTGCCGCCGCTTCGCCGATAACCGCCCCGGTTTGTGTCCGCCATTTTAATGCACAACCAGCCGCTGTCAAATCACTTATGTATATGCCTTAGCTGCAGCCTTTGCCGCGGCTTCGCCGACACCCGTTCCTGCTTGTGTTCGCCATCTTTATGCCCAACCAGCCGCCGTCAACTCAATTATTTGTGCCTCAGCTGCTGCCTTTGCAGCCGTTTCGCCGACGCCCGTTCCCGCTTGTGGCCGCAAACTTTATGTCCAACCAGCCGCTGTCAAATCACTTATGTATATACCTTAGCTGCTGCTTTTGCTGCCTCTTCGCCGACACCCGTTCCTGCTTGTGTTCGCCATCTTTATGCCCAACCAGCCGCCGTCAACTCAATTATTTGTGCCTTAGCTGCTGCCTTTGCTGCCGCTTCGCCGACACCCGTTCCTGCTTGTGTACGCCTTCTTTATGCACAACCAGCCGCCGTCAACTACCTGCTGCCTCTGCCGCCGATGCGCCGACGCTCGTTCCCGCTTGTGTCCGCCATTTTTAGGCCCAACCAGCCGCCGTCAATTCAATTATTTGTTATTTAGCTGCTGCCTTTGCCGCCGCTTCGCCGACACCCGTTCCCGCTTGTGTCCGCCATCTTTATGCAAAACCAGCCGCTGCTAAATCACTTATTTTTATGCCTTAGCTGCTGCCTTTGCCGCCGTTTCGCCGACGCCCGTTCCGGCTTGTGTCCGCCATCCTTATGCACAACCAGCCGCCGTCAACTGAAATATTTGTGCCTCAGCTGCTGCCTTTGCCGCCGTTTCGCCGACGCCCGTTCCCGCTTGTGGCCGCCATCTTTATGCCCAACCAGCCGCCGTCATCTCAATTCTTTTTGCCTTAGCTGCTGCCTTTGCCGCGGCTTCGCCGACACCCGTTCCCGCTTGTGTCCGCCATCTTTATGCCCAACCAGCCACTGTCAACTCAATTATTTGTGCCTTAGCTGCTGCCTTTGCCGCCGCTTCGCCGACACCCGTTCCGGCTTGTGTCCGCCATCCTTATGCACAACCAGCCGCCGTCAACTGAAATATTTGTGCCTCAGCTGCTGCCTTTGCCGCCGTTTCGCCGACGCCCGTTCCCGCTTGTGGCCGCCATCTTTATGCCCAACCAGCCGCCGTCATCTCAATTCTTTGTGCCTTAGCTGCTGGCTCTGCCGCTGCTGCGCCGACAACCATTCCCGCTTTTGTCCGCCATCTTTATGCCCAACCAGCCGCCGTCAACTCAATTATTTGTGCCTCAGCTGCTGCCTTTGCCGCCGTTTCGCCGACGCCCGTTCCCGCTTGTGGCCGCCATCTTTATGCCCAACCAGCCGCCGTCATCTCAATTCTTTGTGCCTTAGCTGCTGCCTTTGCCGCGGCTTCGCCGACACCCGTTCCCGCTTGTGTCCGCCATCTTTATGCCCAACCAGCCGCCGTCAACTCAATTATTTGTGATTAAGCTGCTGCCTTTGCCGCGGCTTCGCCGACACCCGTTCCCGCTTGTGTCCGCCATCTTTATGCCCAACCAGCCGCCGTCAACTCAATTTTTTGTGCCTTAGCTGCTGCCTTTGCCGCGGCTTCGCCGACACCCGTTCCCGCTTGTGTCCGCCATCTTTATGCCCAACCAGCCGCCGTCAACTCAATTTTTTGTGCCTTAGCTGCTGCCTTTGCCGCGGCTTCGCCGACACCCGTTCCCGCTTGTGTCCGCCATCCTTATGCACAACCAGCCGCCGTCAACTGAAATATTTGTGCCTCAGCTGCTGCCTTTGCCGCCGTTTCGCCGACACCCGTTCCCGCTTGTGTCCGCCATCTTTATGCAAAACCAGCCGCTGCTAAATCACTTATTTTTATGCCTTAGCTGCTGCCTTTGCCGCCGTTTCGCCGACGCCCGTTCCCGCTTGTGGCCGCCATCTTTATGCCCAACCAGCCGCCGTCATCTCAATTCTTTGTGCCTTAGCTGCTGCCTTTGCCGCGGCTTCGCCGACACCCGTTCCCGCTTGTGTCCGCCATCTTTATGCCCAACCAGCCACTGTCAACTCAATTATTTGTGCCTTAGCTGCTGCCTTTGCCGCCGCTTCGCCGACAACCGCCCCGGTTTGTGTCCGCCATCCTTATGCACAACCAGCCGCCGTCAACTGAAATATTTGTGCCTCAGCTGCTGCCTTTGCCGCCGTTTCGCCGACGCCCGTTCCCGCTTGTGGCCGCCATCTTTATGCCCAACCAGCCGCCGTCATCTCAATTCTTTGTGCCTTAGCTGCTGGCTCTGCCGCTGCTGCGCCGACAACCATTCCCGCTTTTGTCCGCCATCTTTATGTACAACCAGCCACTGTCAACTCAATTATTTGTGCCTTAGCTGCTGCCTTTGCCGCGGCTTCGCCGACACCCGTTCCTGCTTGTGTTCGCCATCTTTATGCCCAACCAGCCGCCGTCAACTCAATTATTTGTGCCTCAGCTGCTGCCTTTGCCGCCGTTTCGCCGACGCCCGTTCCCGCTTGTGGCCGCCATCTTTATGCCCAACCAGCCGCCGTCATCTCAATTCTTTGTGCCTTAGCTGCTGCCTTTGCCGCGGCTTCGCCGACACCCGTTCCCGCTTGTGTCCGCCATCTTTATGCCCAACCAGCCGCTGTTAAATCACTTATTTTTATGCCTTAGCTGCTGCCTTTGCCGCCGCTTCGCCGACCCCCGTTCCCGCTAGTGTCCTCCATCTTTATGCACAACCAGCCGCCGTCAACTCAATTATTTCTGCCTTACTGCTTCCTCTGCCGCCGCTTCGCCGACAACCGTCCCGGCTTGTGTCCGCCATCTTTATGTCCATCCAGCAGCCGTCAACTTACTTATATGTGCCGCAGCTGCTACCTTTGCCGCCGCTTCGCCGACAACCGTCCGGGCTTTTGTCCGCAATCTTTATGCACAACCAGCCGCCGTCAACTTACTTATATGTGCCTTAGCTGCTTCCTCTGCCGCCGCTCCGGCGACAACCGTCCCGGCTTGTGTCCGCCATCTTTATGTCCACTTAGCAGCCGTCAACTTACTTATATGTGCCGCAGCTCCTACCTTTGCCGCCGCATCGCCGACAACCGTCCCGGCTTGTGTCCGCAATCTATATGTCCACACACCCACCATCATCTCAATTATTTGTGCCTTAGCCGCTGCCTTTGCCGCCGCATCGCCGACGACCGTCCCGGTTTGTGTCCGCCATTTTTATGCACAACGAGCGGCCGTCAACTCAATAATGTGTGCCTTAGCTGCTACCTTTGCCGCCGCATCGCCGACGACCGTCCCGGTTTGTGTCCGCCATTTTTATGCACAACCAACCGCCGACAACTTAATTATTTGTTCCTTACTGCTTCCTCTGCCGCCGCTGCGCCGACAACCGTCCCGGCTTGTGTCCGCCGTCATTATGTCCAACTAGCAGCCGTCAACTTACTTATATGTGCCGCAGCTGCTGCCTTTGCCGCTAATTCGCCGACACCCGTTCCCGCTTGTGTCCGCCATCTTTATGCATAACCAGCAGTTGTCAAATCACTTATTTATATGCCGTAGCTGCTGCTTTTGCCGCCGTTTCGGCGACGCCCGTTCCCGCTTGTGGCCGCCAACTTTATGCCCAACCAGCCGCTGTCAAATCACTTATGTATATGCCTTAGCTGCTGCCTTTTCTGCCGCTTCGCTAAAACCCGTTCCTGCTTGTGTCCGCCATCTTTATGCCCAATCAGCCGCCGTCAACTCAATTATTTGTGCCTTACTGCTTCCTGTGCCGCCGCTTCGCCGACAACCGTCCCCGCTTGTGTGCGCCATCTTTATGTCCAACCAGCAGCCGTCAACTTACTTATATGTGCCGCAGCTCCTATCTTTGCCTCCGCTTCGCCGACAACCATTCCTTCTTGTGTTCGCCATTTTTATGCCCAACCAGCCGCCATCAACTCAATTCTTTGTGCCTTAGCTGCTGCCTTTGCCGCCGATTCGCCGACAACCGCCCCGGTTTGTGTCCGCCATTTTAATGCACAACCAGCCGCCGTCAACTCAATTATTTGTGATTTAGCTGCTGCCTTTGCCGCCGCTTCGGCGACACCCGTTCCCGCTTGTGTCCGCCATCTTTATGCATAACCAACCGCTGTTAAATCACTTATTTTTATGCCTTAGCTGCTGCCTTTGCCGCCGCTTCGCCGACACCCGTACCCGCTTGTGTTCGCCATTTTTAAGCCCAAACAGCCTGAAAAATCCAAAACTATTTTTAAATAAAACAAATTGTAAGTTCTTAAACGTTACAATTTATTGTTAGACTTAGCAATCGCGGAAAGGCTTGGCAGCGTGTGTGTGGTTAAAGCAAGACGAAAACGAACTAACTGCTGCTCGCGACAGCCGCATTGCCGACTACAAATTCGACTTACAGACTAGCTTAATTATAAGAGTTCAATACACTACTGGACAATTCAATAATATCGTTAATTTAAGCTTATCCTAAAAATTCAATATGTTCCTTATTTTAACTTATGTTTATGATCCAACATTCCGGCCACCTTGAAGGGATCGCCTTCAAATCCTTGGTAGCCCTGGCGTGAGCGCTTCTCCAGTGTCCAATGGAGTCAGCGGCCTTGGGTCGAGGATGGCCACCACGTCGGTCAGGTGCGGTCGAAAATCGCCCTCTGTGAGCGACGCGTTGGTGATCTACAGCATGACCAGGTTCCTCACGAACATGTGTCGTCTTCCCCAAGTATCGCCGAACTGGCATGCCACGTCGAGCAAATAAGTTTTTTGCTGTGAAAATAAGAGGTTTAGTGAATCGTGCTGTAAATTCAATATGAACATCCTTTGATGCAAAACACAAGAGCACCGCAATATACACTTTTGGCGGGGCTCGTCCTCTTATTTTTATCAACACATTTGTGGGACCACACAAATCTATACCTACATAAATCAAAAATATTCGTCTTACATAATCGTCCGACTTTTGAATACAAATAGTCAGCGAGTGCAAACTTGCCAAGCTATCTAAGCAAACGAGTACAGAGTATTCTTTTAACCCTTGAGCCCAATGTCGTTTTGGCTTGCAACGATGCCGAATGAACTGATCAAGTTTCTGAACGCCACACTCTTTTGACGACAAATCGGCTGGATTTGATGATGTCGTTCCATGTCTACAAGATACATTTTTGGCCATCTCTTTGATGTCTGATTGGTTGATTGATTGGCTACAAATGTTGCTAGTAGTGAAGGGAAAGTTTTTACACAATGTAGTACGGTTTCTGAATTATTCACGAAACTCGCACTCTCGATTCGACATCGGTCCAACACGTATATTTGGGCTAAAATATACGCGAAAGTCTCGAACAATGTTTTTCGCTTGGTGGGACTTAATTTGGCGAAGCCACCAACCAAGTAATTCCAAAACGTATCCAATCTTGGTGTCCATTTTATGCCAAGCGTTCTTGTCGAATCGGCATCATTGGAAATCCAAAGTTTCTCATTTCCGCCTTCTTCTAATACTTTAGAATGGTTTGAAAACCATTTTGCCAATTGAAATTCGCCCGTTTGGATACCTGCCGTAAGGGCAGTTCGGTTCAGACGGAACCTACAAAATGAAAGAATAAGATCCCTCTGAATAACAGGTCTCAGGATGCACTGGTGTGAAAAAGTGTAATGTGGTCCTGGTGGAACTTCTGTATCTAAGAACGACATATGACCAAGATCAAGATTCTCGGTCATGAAACTCAAATGTACATCATGGACTTCCAAATTCATGGAAAGTAGATGTCTCTTGGCAATTTGTGACGATTCCAGGACTTTGGGATCAGTCACGAAACTCAAATTGAAACCAAATTGTCCAGTCGCCAATTTACGAACGCTGTCCCGAAAGACTTGTTTGCCAAAGATGTTCTCCGCATAAAGATTATCGGAAACACTTGTCTTTGGGACAGCTTCAACTTTACAGTGTCGATCTACACTGTCTTTAAAACGAACATCTTGTCTATGTTGCATCACTGAGCAACATATTGGGCTTTTGGTAAACATTTTCTTGCACCGCCCTGATGCCACCCAACCAAATAACGTGTTTTGTAGTAATGGACCACCCTTCGCCAGTCGAATTCGTCCATTACAAAGCATTTCGAAAAATGAGTCGGCTCCCAGAAGCATATCTATTTGCTGGGGTTTATAGAATTCAGGATCAGCCAGTTCGACATTTGCTGGCATCTTCCACCTATTGATGGGAAGATCACCATCTGGCTGCCTGCTACAAATTGATTTGAGCACCCAAAACTTGGCGCTGAACTGATGTCTCGATACACGAGACGAAACTATTGTCGATACATTGCCTTTTGCAACCAGACTTGACTGTCCTACCGACTTTACAGATAAGCTACTGTTTTTGCGTTGAAGGTGCAAAGCTTGAGCGAGATCTTCCGTCATGAAATTCACCTGAGACCCTGAATCCAACAAGGCTCTAGCGTTTCGCTTCTGACCGAATCTGTCTCGAACTGTAACGACTGCAGTTGCAAGGATCACTTGGTCGATTTCGCTTGTAACATGATCTACATGGGCAGGATGAGCAGAGGCTTGTGATATTCCTACGGGTACGTATTTGTGAAGGAGAGTGTTGTGAGGACGAGAACAAACTCTACACTTCGACGCATTGCAGTTGGACACTCTGTGCCCTGCATACAAACAGTTTATGCAGAGTTGATTAGATTTTACGAAATTAAATCTCTCGTCAACTGATAATGCTGCGAACCCTTGGCAAATTCCAATCACATGGCTTGCACTGCAAAACTGGCATGTGGGTTCTACCTCTTTTACAACATTTGTACACGCAAACGACGATTTTTTAGCGTGTTTTATTTCAAACGTTTGCTTCAGTCTAGACTTTGAACTTTCTTCAGCAGACAAATGCTGATATCGCCTGTTCAAAGCCGCAACACAGTCAGCCCATTTCGGCAATGTGTTATAATCAAGTTGTTCCTCATACTTCGACTTTGTATGAGGATCTACCTTCGACATGACTATATGAATCAAGATTGCATTTGCAAAATCTTGTTCATCTCCAACGGACATTAACGACTCAAATATTGCCGATACCGAGTCAACCATTGTTCGAATTCCAATGGCCGATGGCTTAGACATCGGCTCAATGTCGAACAACTGGGCGAGAGTGTCAAAAAAGATCAAGCATTTGTTGTCGTATACTCGACTTAGACTCTCTAATGACTTTGGGTAATTGGCATCAGATACCTGAAAGGCTCTGATGGTACCTAATGCCTCATCCGATAAGCACGATAACAAATGATTGAACTTTTCAATATTTGAAAGCGAGCGATCAGAGTCTACTAAACTATTGAACAGACCGATAAATTGTCTGTACTCCGAATGTTTACCGCTGAATTTGGGCAACTTTAGTTTGGGCAAGTGAGAATGGTGAGAAGGCTGAGGTACGGTTTCAGATGCCTGATGTGCACTTAGGGCTGACATGTATGATGACCGTGCCAAAATACATGTTTCCTCAAGCATTGCACGGCTAGTATTGTCAGGATCGATTTCATCGATCTCTGACTGCAGATCCATAGCTTTGGAAATATACGAATTAAGTATATCTAGCCGGCACTGAATCTCAAATTTACTTGGAGTCACCATTTTATTAATGAGTGAACTCCTTTGGCGCTCTATGTCGCTCTCTACTTTTTCTTTTCACGAACAAATGGGTTTAACGCGCACTAAGGCAGCTCTCGTCGACATCCACAACAGTCTCATTATGATTTACTTTGTGCGCCATATTGACTAATTAATTTGACTCTATTTGAATGCACGTAAGTGTACTAACCCAGTAATATTAAGCCGATAAAGAGACTTGGCTGAGAAAGATAATCAAATAATTAAATATAATCAGTTGATTAAAAAACAGTTGACGATCAATATAATTTAAGATGTAGAATACTGAAGATAATCAGCTGGCTAAATAACCTTCTTGAATAATAGAGATAACAGCAATTAAGATAAAACAAGCGTATGCAGATAAGAGGTGACAGTTGTCAACAACAACAAACGCACGCGCACAAACGATAATCAGCTGATTAGCGATGTTCGCCTGATAAGCAATATTCGGCTGATTCGACTGCACGCTATGAACAACAACAACAGCGCAACAAAAATGCGTGGGAGGGCAATTGCGCGATTTAATAACAACAACAGCGCATGCGTAGGTAGGCAAATGATGCAATCTAGCAACAACAACTAAAGGGCTTGCAGGTAGGCAACGATGCGATCTACGCAACAACAACTAAAATGCTTGCAGTTAATCAGCAACAACAATTTAAATGCTTGCAGTCAATCAACAACAACAACTAAAATGTTTGTTGTTTTAATCAGCGAACGTTTGTACATTTGCTAGCGCTTATGTATGTAAGCAGCGTTGACATAAACAAAGTAAAGCAAATTCAAAGTTAAACACAAACAAAGTACAAGTTAACTACCGCAAGCTTAAGTTCCACAGCTGTATGTATGTATGTATGTAAACGCGATCTGCGCTTTACTTACTCAAAAAACCCACCACCGAATGTGTGTAGATATAGCGAATAGCGAAATTAAAGAGGAACGGCGAACGTTGATATGTATATATAACTATGTTTATTTGCACAAGTTAAGTGTTTTGTTTTATTTATGGATATTTATTTGATTCGGTTTGTGTGTTTTGCATCAAATTGCATTTTTAAATCACAAATATATCAAATGGAGCAATACGTTCTTATTTATTATGTGCCGCTTCTATACTTGCACTTTCTATGTTCTCCTGCACTGACTCGTTTGGGCACTGTTACCTGATCAACAGAAGAGTCGCTCTTGGTCTCAATTCTGGGTATTATCTCCAATATGGGTGTCTTTAACTCCTGGCTGTTCAAATCCAGAATTCCCCTATGGTCAACAGCTCCAGGGAGATTCATCAACGAGTTTATCGATACCGACACACACTACAACCAAGCCTTGAAATGTCTTAAAGACCATCTTGTGTCTTGTGTTCGCCATCTTTATGTCCAACCAGCCGCCGTAAACTCAATTCTTTTTGCCTTAGCTGCTGCCTTTGCCGCCGCTTCGCCGACACCCGGTCCTGCTTGTGTTCGCCATCTTTATGCCCAATCAGCCGCCGTCAACTCAATTATTTGTGCCTTACTGCTTCCTGTGCCGCCGCTTCGCCGACAACCGTCCCCGCTTGTGTCCGCCATCTTTATGTCCAACCAGCAGCCGTCAACTTACTTATATGTGCCGCAGCTCCTACCTTTGCCTCCGCTTCGCCGACAACCATTCCTTCTTGTGTTCGCCATTTTTATGCCCAACCAGCCGCCGTCAACTCAATTCTTTGTGCCTTAGCTGCTGCCTTTGCCGCCGATTCGCCGACAACCGCCCCGGTTTGTGTCCGCCATTTTAATGCACAACCAGCCGCCGTCAACTCAATTCTTTGTGCCTTAGCTGCTGCCTTTGCCGCGGCTTCGGCGACACCCGTTCCCGCTTGTGTCCGCCATCTTTATGCATAACCAGCCGCTGTTAAATCACTTATTTTTATGCCTTAGCTGCTGCCTTTGCCGCCGCTTCGCCGACACCCGTACCCGCTTGTGTTCGCCATTTTTAAGCCCAAACAGCCACTGTCAACTCAATTATTTGTGCCTTAGCTGCTGCCTTTGCCGCCGATTCGCCGACAACCGCCCCGGTTTGTGTCCGCCATTTTAATGCACAACCAGCCGCCGTCAACTCAATTCTTTGTGCCTTAGCTGCTGCCTTTACCGCCGCTTTGCCGACACCCGATCCCGCTTGCGTCCGCCATTTTTATGCACAACCAGCCGCCGTCAACTCAAATCTTTGTGCCTTAGCTGCTGCGTTTGCCGCCGCTTCGCCGACATCCGTTCCCGCTTGTGTCCGCCATCTTTATGCATAACCAGCCGCCGTCAACTCAATTATATGTGCCTAAGCTGCTGCCTTTGCCGCCACTTCGCCGACACCCATTCCCGCTTGTGTCCGCCATCCTTATGCACAACCAGCCACTGTCAACTCAATTCTTTGTGCCTTAGCTGCTGCCTTTGCCGCCGCTTCGTCGACACCCGTTCCTGCTTGTGTTCGTCATCTTTATGCCCAACCAGCCGCCGTCAACTCAATTATTTGTGCCTTAGCTGCTGCCTTTGCCGCGGCTTCGCCGTAACCCGTTCCTGCTTGTGTTCGCCATCTTTATGCATAACCAGCCGCTGTTAAATCACTTATTTTTATGCCTTAGCTGCTGCCTTTGCCGCCGCTTCGCCGACACCCGTTCCCGCTTGTGTCCGCCATCCTTATGCACAACCAGCCACTGTCAACACAATTATGTGTGACTTAACTGCTGTTCTTGCCGCCGCTTCGTCGACACCCGTTCCTGCTTGTGTCCGTCATCTTTATGCCCGATCCCGCTTGCGTTCGCCATCTTTATGCCCAACCAGCCGCCGTCAACTCAATTATTTGTGCCTCAGCTGCTGCCTTTGCCGCCGTTTCGCCGACGCCCGTTCCCGCTTGTGGCCGCTATCTTTATGCCCAACCAGCCGCCGTCAACTCAATTATTTGTGCCTCAGCTGCTGCCTTTGCCGCCGTTTCGCCGACAACCGTTCCTGCTTGTGTTCGCCATCTTTATGCCCAACCAGCCGCCGTCAACTCAATTCTTTGTGCCTTAGCTGCTGCCTTTGCCGCCGCTTTGCCGACATCCGTTCCGGCTTGTGTACGCCATCTTTATGCACAACCAGCCGCCGTCAACTAGCTGCTGCCTCTGCCGCCGCTGCGCCGACGCTCGTTCCCGCTTGTGTCCGCCATCCTTATGCACAACCAGCCGCCGTCAACTCAATTCTTTGTGACTTAGCTGCTGCCTTTGCCGCCACTTCACCGACACCCGTTCCCGCTTGTGTCCGCCATCTTTATGCATAACCAGCAGCCGTCAACTCAATTTTTTGTGCCTTAGCTCCTGCCTCTGTCGCTGCTGCGCCGACAACCATTTCCGCTTGTGCCCGCCATCTTTATGCATAACCACCCGCCGTCAGCTTACTTATTTGATCCTCAGCTGCTGCCTCTTTCGCTGCTGCGCCGACAACCATTCCTGCTTGTGTCCACCATCTTTATGCATAACCAGCCGCCGTCAACTCAATTATTTGTGCCTTAGCTGCTGCCTCTGTCGCTGCTGAGCCAACAACCATTCCCGCTTGTGTCCGCCATCTTTATGCACAACCAGCCACTGTCAACTCAATTATTTGTGCCTTAGCTGCTGCCTTTGCCGCCGCTTCGCCGACACCCGTTCCGGCTTGTGTCCGCCATCCTTATGCACAACCAGCCGCCGTCAACTCAATTCTTTGTGCCTTAGCTGCTGCCTTTGCCGCCGCTTTGCCGACACCCGATCCCGCTTGTGTCCGCCATCTTTATGCACAACCAGCCGACGTCAACTGAAATATTTGTGCCTTAGCTGCTGGCTCTGCCGCTGCTGCGCCGACAACCATTCCCGCTTTTGTCCGCCATCTTTATGTACAACCAGCCACTGTCAACTCAATTATTTGTGCCTTAGCTGCTGCCTTTGCCGCCGTTTCGCCGACGCCCGTTCCCGCTTGTGGCCGCCATCTTTATGCCCAACCAGCCGCCGTCAACTCAATTATTTGTGCCTCAGCTGCTGCCTTTGCCGCCGTTTCGCCGACGCCCGTTCCCGCTTGTGGCCGCCATCTTTATGCCCAACCAGCCGCCGTCATCTCAATTCTTTGTGCCTTAGCTGCTGCCTTTGCCGCGGCTTCGCCTACACCCGTTCCCGCTTGTGTCCGCCATCTTTATGCCCAACCAGCCGCCGTCAACTCAATTATTTGTGCCTTAGCTGCTGCCTTTGCCGCGGCTTCGCCGACACCCGTTCCCGCTTGTGTCCGCCATCTTTATGCCCAACCAGCCGCCGTCAACTCAATTTTTTGTGCCTTAGCTGCTGCCTTTGCCGCGGCTTCGCCGATACCCGTTCCCGCTTGTGTCCGGCATCTTTATGCATAACCAGCCGCTGTTAAATCACTTATTTTTATGCCTTAGCTGCTGCCTTTGCTGCCGCTTCGCCGACACCCGTTCCCGCTTGTGTCCGCCATCCTTATGCACAACCAGCCGCCGTCAACTCAATTCTTTGTGCCTTAGCTGCTGCCTTTGCCGCCGCTTTGCCGACGTCCGTTCCGGCTTGTGTACGCCATCTTTATGCACAACCAGCCGCCGTCAACTAGCTGCTGCCTCTGCCGCCGCTGCGCCGACGCTCGTTCCCGCTTGTGTCCGCCATCCTTATGCACAACCAGCCGCCGTCAACTCAATTCTTTGTGCCTTAGCTGCTGCCTTTGCCGCCGCTTCGCCGACACCCGTTCCTGCTTGTGTTCGCCATCTTTATGCCCAACCAGCCGCCGTCAACTCAATTATTTGTGCCTTAGCTGCTGCCTTTGCCGCGGCTTCGCCGTAACCCGTTCCTGCTTGTGTTCGCCATCTTTATGCATAACCAGCCGCTGTTAAATCACTTATTTTTATGCCTTAGCTGCTGCCTTTGCCGCCGCTTCGCCGACACCCGTTCCCGCTTGTGTCCGCCATCCTTATGCACAACCAGCCACTGTCAACTCAATTCTTTGTGCCTTAGCTGCTGCCTTTGCCGCCGCTTCGTCGACACCCGTTCCTGCTTGTGTTCGTCATCTTTATGCCCAACCAGCCGCCGTCAACTCAATTATTTGTGCCTTAGCTGCTGCCTTTGCCGCGGCTTCGCCGTAACCCGTTCCTGCTTGTGTTCGCCATCTTTATGCATAACCAGCCACTGTCAACTCAATTATATGTGCCTAAGCTGCTGCCTTTGCCGCCACTTCGCCGACACCCGTTCCCGCTTGTGTCCGCCATCCTTATGCACAACCAGCCACTGTCAACTCAATTCTTTGTGCCTTAGCTGCTGCCTTTGCCGCCGCTTCGTCGACACCCGTTCCTGCTTGTGTTCGTCATCTTTATGCCCAACCAGCCGCCGTCAACTCAATTATTTGTGCCTTAGCTGCTGCCTTTGCCGCGGCTTCGCCGTAACCCGTTCCTGCTTGTGTTCGCCATCTTTATGCATAACCAGCCGCTGTTAAATCACTTATTTTTATGCCTTAGCTGCTGCCTTTGCCGCCGCTTCGCCGACACCCGTTCCCGCTTGTGTCCGCCATCCTTATGCACAACCAGCCACTGTCAACTCAATTATGTGTGACTTAGCTGCTGTTCTTGCCGCCTCTTCGTCGACACCCGTTCATGCTTGTGTTCGTCATCTTTATGCCCGATCCCGCTTGCGTTCGCCATCTTTATGCCCAACCAGCCGCCGTCAACTCAATTATTTGTGCCTCAGCTGCTGCCTTTGCCGCCGTTTCGCCGACGCCCGTTCCCGCTTGTGGCCGCTATCTTTATGCCCAACCAGCCGCCGTCAACTCAATTATTTGTGCCTTAGCTGCTGCCTTTGCTACCGCTTCGCCGACGCCCGTTCCCGCTTGTGGCCGCTATCTTTATGCCCAACCAGCCGCCGTCAACTCAATTATTTGTGCCTTAGCTGCTGCCTTTGCTACCGCTTCGCCGACACCCGTTCCCGCTTGTGGCCGCCATTTTTAAGCCCAACCAGTCGCCGTCAACTCAATTATTAGTGCCTTAGCTGCTGCCTTTGCCGCGGCTTCGCCGACACCCGTTCCTGCTTGTGTTCGCCATCTTTATGCCCAACCAGCCGCCGTCAACTCAATTATTTGTGCCTCAGCTGTTGCCTTTGCCGCCGTTTCATGCCTTAGCTGCTGCCTTTGCCGCCGCTTCGCCGACACCCGTTCCCGCTTGTGTCCGAGATCCTTATGCACAACCAGCCGCCGTCAACTCAATTCTTTGTGCCTTAGCTGCTGCCTTTGCCGCCGCTTTGCCGACATCCGTTCCGGCTTGTGTACGCCATCTTTATGCACAACCAGCCGCCGTCAACTTTTAGCTGCTGCCTCTGCCGCCGCTGCGCCGACGCTCGTTCCCGCTTGTGTCCGCCATCCTTATGCACAACCAGCCGCCGTCAACTCAATTCTTTGTGACTTAGCTGCTGCCTTTGCCGCCACTTCACCGACACCCGTTCCCGCTTGTGTCCGCCATCTTTATGCACAACCAGCCACTGTCAACTCAATTCTTTGTGCCTTAGCTGCTGCCTTTGCCGCCGCTTCGCCGTAACCCGTTCCTGCTTGTGTTCGCCATCTTTATGCATAACCAGCCACTGTCAACTCAATTATATGTGCCTAAGCTGCTGCCTTTGCCGCCACTTCGCCGACACCCGTTCCCGCTTGTGTCCGCCATCCTTATGCACAACCAGCCACTGTCAACTCAATTTTTTGTGCCTTAGCTCCTGCCTCTGTCGCTGCTGCGCCGACAACCATTTCCGCTTGTGTCCGCCATCTATATGTACAACCATCCGCTGTCAGCTTTCTTATTTGTGCCTCAGCTGCTGCCTCTGTCGCTGCTGCGCCGACAACCATTCCTGCTTGTGCCCGCCATCTTTATGCATAACCAGCCGCCGTCAACTTACTTATTTGATCCTCAGCTGCTGCCTCTTTCGCTGCTGCGCCGACAACCATTCCTGCTTGTGTCCACCATCTTTATGCATAACCAGCCGCCGTCAACTCAATTATTTGTGCCTTAGCTGCTGCCTCTGTCGCTGCTGAGCCAACAACCATTCCCGCTTGTGTCCGCCATCTTTATGCATAACCAGCCGCCGTCAACTCAATTGTTTGTGCCTTAGCTGCTGCCTTTGCCGCCGTTTCGCCGACGCCCGTTCCCGCTTGTGGCCGCCAACTTTATGTCCAACCAGCCGCTGCTAAATCACTTATTTTTATGCCTTAGCTGCTGCCTTTGCCGCCGCTTTGCCGACGTCCGTTCCGGCTTGTGTACGCCATCCTTATGCACAACCAGCCGCCGTCAACTCAATTCTTTGTGCCTTAGCTGCTGCCTTTGCCGCCGCTTTGCCGACACCCGATCCCGCTTGTGTCCGCCATCTTTATGCACAACCAGCCGACGTCAACTGAAATATTTGTGCCTTAGCTGCTGGCTCAGCCGCTGCTGCGCCGACAACCATTCCCGCTTTTATCCGCCATCTTTATGTACAACCAGCCACTGTCAACTCAATTATTTGTGCCTTAGCTGCTGCCTCTGTCGCTGCTGAGCCAACAACCATTCCCGCTTGTGTCCGCCATCTTTATGCATAACCAGCCGCCGTCAACTCAATTGTTTGTGCCTTAGCTGCTGCCTTTGCCGCCGTTTCGCCGACGCCCGTTCCCGCTTGTGGCCGCCAACTTTATGTCCAACCAGCCGCTGTCAAATCACATCTTTATGCAAAACCAGCCGCTGCTAAATCACTTATTTGTATGCCTTAGCTGCTGCCTTTGCCGCCGCTTTGCCGACGTCCGTTCCGGCTTGTGTACGCCATCCTTATGCACAACCAGCCGCCGTCAACTCAATTCTTTGTGCCTTAGCTGCTGCCTTTGCCGCCGCTTTGCCGACACCCGATCCCGCTTGTGTCCGCCATCTTTATGCACAACCAGCCGACGTCAACTGAAATATTTGTGCCTTAGCTGCTGGCTCAGCCGCTGCTGCGCCGACAACCATTCCCGCTTTTGTCCGCCATCTTTATGTACAACCAGCCACTGTCAACTCAATTATTTGTGCCTTAGCTGCTGCCTTTGCCGCCGTTTCGCCGACACCCGTTCCCGCTTGTGTCCGCCATCCTTATGCACAACCAGCCGCCGTCAACTCAATTCTTTGTGCCTTAGCTGCTGCCTCTGTCGCCGCTGCGCCGACGCTCGTTCCCGCTTGTGTCCGCCATCCTTATGCACAACCAGCCGCCGTCAACTCAATTCTGTGTGCCTTAGCTGCTGCCTTTGCCGCCGTTTCGCCGACACCCGTTCCCGCTTGTGTCGGCCATTTTTAAGCCCAACCAGCAACTGTCATCTCAATTATTTGTGCCTTAGCTGCTGCCTTTGCCGCCGCTTCGCCGACACCCGTTCCCGCTTGTGTCCGCCATCCTTATGCACAACCAGCCGCCGTCAACTCAATTCTTTGTGCCTTAGCTGCTGCCTTTGCCCCCTCTTCGCCGACACCCGTACCCGCTTGTGTCCGCCATCCTTATGCACAACCAGCCGCCGTCAACTCAATTCTTTGTGCCTTAGCTGCTGCCTTTGCCGCCGTTTCGCTGACACCCGTTCCCGCTTGTGGCCGCCAACCTTATGCACAACCAGCCGCCGTCAACTCAATTCTTTGTGCCTTAGCTGCTGCCTTTGCCGCCGCTTTGGCGACACTCGATCCCGCTTGTGTCCGCCATTTTTAAGCCCAACCAGCCGCCGTCAACTCAATTATTTGTGATTAAGCTGCTGCCTTTGCCGCCGTTTCGCCGACGCCCGTTCCCGCTTGTGGCCGCCAACTTTATGTCCAACCAGCCGCTGTCAAATCACTTTTGAATATGCCTTAGCTGCTGCCTTTGCTGCCGCTTCGCCGACACCCGTTCCTTTGCCGCCGCTTTGCCGACATCCGTTCCGGCTTGTGTACGCCATCTTTATGCACAACCAGCCGCCGTCAACTAGCTGCTGCCTCTGCCGCCGCTGCGCCGACGCTCGTTCCCGCTTGTGTCCGCCATCCTTATGCACAACCAGCCGCCGTCAACTCAATTCTTTGTGACTTAGCTGCTGCCTTTGCCGCCACTTCACCGACACCCGTTCCCGCTTGTGTCCGCCATCTTTATGCATAACCAGCAGCCGTCAACTCAATTTTTTGTGCCTTAGCTCCTGCCTCTGTCGCTGCTGCGCCGACAACCATTTCCGCTTGTGTCCGCCATCTTTATGCATAACCATCCGCTGTCAGCTTTCTTATTTGTTCCTCAGCTGCTGCCTCTGTCGCTGCTGCGCCGACAACCATTCCTGCTTGTGCCCGCCATCTTTATGCATAACCACCCGCCGTCAGCTTACTTATTTGATCCTCAGCTGCTGCCTCTTTCGCTGCTGCGCCGACAACCATTCCTGCTTGTGTCCACCATCTTTATGCATAACCAGCCGCCGTCAACTCAATTATTTGTGCCTTAGCTGCTGCCTCTGTCGCTGCTGAGCCAACAACCATTCCCGCTTGTGTCCGCCATCTTTATGCATAACCAGCCGCCGTCAACTCAATTGTTTGTGCCTTAGCTGCTGCCTTTGCCGCCGTTTCGCCGACGCCCGTTCCCGCTTGTGGCCGCCAACTTTATGTCCAACCAGCCGCTGCTAAATCACTTATTTTTATGCCTTAGCTGCTGCCTTTGCCGCCGCTTTGCCGACGTCCGTTCCGGCTTGTGTACGCCATCCTTATGCACAACCAGCCGCCGTCAACTCAATTCTTTGTGCCTTAGCTGCTGCCTTTGCCGCCGCTTTGCCGACACCCGATCCCGCTTGTGTCCGCCATCTTTATGCACAACCAGCCGACGTCAACTGAAATATTTGTGCCTTAGCTGCTGGCTCAGCCGCTGCTGCGCCGACAACCATTCCCGCTTTTATCCGCCATCTTTATGTACAACCAGCCACTGTCAACTCAATTATTTGTGCCTTAGCTGCTGCCTCTGTCGCTGCTGAGCCAACAACCATTCCCGCTTGTGTCCGCCATCTTTATGCATAACCAGCCGCCGTCAACTCAATTGTTTGTGCCTTAGCTGCTGCCTTTGCCGCCGTTTCGCCGACGCCCGTTCCCGCTTGTGGCCGCCAACTTTATGTCCAACCAGCCGCTGTCAAATCACATCTTTATGCAAAACCAGCCGCTGCTAAATCACTTATTTTTATGCCTTAGCTGCTGCCTTTGCCGCCGCTTTGCCGACGTCCGTTCCGGCTTGTGTACGCCATCCTTATGCACAACCAGCCGCCGTCAACTCAATTCTTTGTGCCTTAGCTGCTGCCTTTGCCGCCGCTTTGCCGACACCCGATCCCGCTTGTGTCCGCCATCTTTATGCACAACCAGCCGACGTCAACTGAAATATTTGTGCCTTAGCTGCTGGCTCAGCCGCTGCTGCGCCGACAACCATTCCCGCTTTTGTCCGCCATCTTTATGTACAACCAGCCACTGTCAACTCAATTATTTGTGCCTTAGCTGCTGCCTTTGCCGCCGTTTCGCCGACACCCGTTCCCGCTTGTGTCCGCCATCCTTATGCACAACCAGCCGCCGTCAACTCAATTCTTTGTGCCTTAGCTGCTGCCTCTGTCGCCGCTGCGCCGACGCTCGTTCCCGCTTGTGTCCGCCATCCTTATGCACAACCAGCCGCCGTCAACTCAATTCTGTGTGCCTTAGCTGCTGCCTTTGCCGCCGTTTCGCCGACACCCGTTCCCGCTTGTGTCGGCCATTTTTAAGCCCAACCAGCAACTGTCATCTCAATTATTTGTGCCTTAGCTGCTGCCTTTGCCGCCGCTTCGCCGACACCCGTTCCCGCTTGTGTCCGCCATCCTTATGCACAACCAGCCGCCGTCAACTCAATTCTTTGTGCCTTAGCTGCTGCCTTTGCCCCCTCTTCGCCGACACCCGTACCCGCTTGTGTCCGCCATCCTTATGCACAACCAGCCGCCGTCAACTCAATTCTTTGTGCCTTAGCTGCTGCCTTTGCCGCCGTTTCGCTGACACCCGTTCCCGCTTGTGGCCGCCAACCTTATGCACAACCAGCCGCCGTCAACTCAATTCTTTGTGCCTTAGCTGCTGCCTTTGCCGCCGCTTTGGCGACACTCGATCCCGCTTGTGTCCGCCATTTTTAAGCCCAACCAGCCGCCGTCAACTCAATTATTTGTGATTAAGCTGCTGCCTTTGCCGCCGTTTCGCCGACGCCCGTTCCCGCTTGTGGCCGCCAACTTTATGTCCAACCAGCCGCTGTCAAATCACTTATGTATATGCCTTAGCTGCTGCCTTAGCTGCTGCCTTTGCTGCCGCTTCGCCGACACCCGTTCCTGCTTGTGTACGCCATTTTAATGTCCAACCAGCCGCTGTCAAATCACTAATGTATATGCCTTAGCTGCCGCTTCGCCGACACCCGTTCCTGCTTGTGTTCGCCATCTTTATGCCCAACCAGCCGCCGTCAACTCAATTCTTTGTGCCTTAGCTGCTGCCTTTGCCGCCGTTTCGCCGACGCCCGTTCCCGCTTGTGGCAGCCAACTTTATGTCCAACCAGCCGCTGTCAAATCACTTATGTATATGCCTTAGCTGCTGCCTTTGCCGCCGCTTCGCCGACACCCGTTCCCGCTTGTGTCCGCCATTTTTAAGCCCAACCAGCCGCCGTCAACTCAATTATTTGTGATTTAGCTGCTGCCTTTGCCGCCGTTTCGCCGACGCCCGTTCCCGCTTGTGGCCGCCAACTTTATGTCCAACCAGCCGCTGTCAAATCACTTTTGTATATGCCTTAGCTGCTGCCTTTGCCGCGGCTTCGCCGACACCCGTTCCTGCTTGTGTTCGCCATCTTTATGTCCAACCAGCCGCCGTCAACTCAATTATTTGTGCCTCAGCTGCTGCCTTTGCCGCCGTTTCGCCGACGCCCGTTCCCGCTTGTGGCCGCCAACTTTATGTCCAACCAGCCGCTGTCAAATCACTTATGTATATACCTTAGCTGCTGCCTTTGCTGCCGCTTCGCCGACACCCGTTCCTGCTTGTGTTCGCCATCTTTATGCCCAACCAGCCGCCGTCAACTCAATTATTTGTGCCTTAGCTGCTGCCTTTGCTGCCGCTTCGCCGACACCCGTTCCTGCTTGTGTACGCCTTCTTTATGCACAACCAGCCGCCGTCAACTACCTGCTGCCTCTGCCGCCGATGCGCCGACGCTCGTTCCCGCTTGTGTCCGCCATTTTTAGGCCCAACTAGCCGCCGTCAACTCAATTATTTGTGATTTAGCTGCTGCCTTTGCCGCCGCTTCGCCGACACCCGTTCCCGCTTGTGTCCGCCATCTTTATGCAAAACCAGCCGCTGCTAAATCACTTATTTTTATGCCTTAGCTGCTGCCTTTGCCGCCGCTTCGCCGACACCCGTTCCGGCTTGTGTCCGCCATCCTTATGCACAACCAGCCGCCGTCAACTCAATTCTTTGTGCCTTAGCTGCTGCCTTTGCTGCCGCTTCGCCGACACCCGTTCCTGCTTGTGTTCGCCATCTTTACGCCCAACCAGCCGCCGTCAACTCAATTATTTGTGCCTTAGCTGCTGCCTTTGCGGCCATTTCGCCGACGCCCGTTCCCGCTTGTGGCCGCCAACTTTATGTCCAACCAGCCGCTGTCAAATCATTTATGTATATGCCTTAGCTGCTGCCTTTGCTGCCGCTTCGCCAAAACCCGTTCCTGCTTGTGTCCGCCATCCTTATGCACAACCAACCGACGTCAACTGAAATATTTGTGCCTTAGCTGCTGCCTTTGCCGCCGCTTCGCCGACAACTGTTCCCGCTTGTGTCCGCAATCTTTATGTCCAACCAGCCGCCGTCAACTAACTTATATGTGCCGCAGCTGCTACCTTTGCCACGGCTTCGCCGACACCCGTTCCTGCTTGTGTTCGCCATCTTTATGCCCGATCCCGCTTGCGTTCGCCATCTTTATGCCCAACCAGCCGCCGTCAACTCAATTATTTGTGCCTCAGCTGCTGCCTTTGCCGCCGTTTCGCCGACGCCCGTTCCCGCTTGTGGCCGCTATCTTTATGCCCAACCAGCCGCCGTCAACTCAATTATTTGTGCCTCAGCTGCTGCCTTTGCCGCCGCTTCGCCGTAACCCGTTCCTGCTTGTGTCCGCCATCCTTATGCACAACCAGCCGCCGTCAACTCAATTATTTGTGCCTTAGCTGCTGCCTTTGCCGCGGCTTCGCCGTAACCCGTTCCTGCTTGTGTTCGTCATCTTTATGCCCAACCAGCCGCCGTCAACTCAATTCTTTGTGCCTCAGCTGCTGCCTTTGCCGCGGCTTCGCCGTAACCCGTTCCTGCTTGTGTCCGCCATTTTAATGCACAACCAGCCGCCGTCAACTCAATTCTTTGTGCCTTAGCTGCTGCCTTTGCCGCGGCTTCGGCGACACCCGTTCCCGCTTGTGTCCGCCATCTTTATGCATAACCAGCCGCTGTTAAATCACTTATTTTTATGCCTTAGCTGCTGCCTTTGCCGCCGCTTCGCCGACACCCGTACCCGCTTGTGTTCGCCATTTTTAAGCCCAAACAGCCACTGTCAACTCAATTATTTGTGCCTTAGCTGCTGCCTTTGCCGCCGATTCGCCGACAACCGCCCCGGTTTGTGTCCGCCATTTTAATGCACAACCAGCCGCCGTCAACTCAATTCTTTGTGCCTTAGCTGCTGCCTTTACCGCCGCTTTGCCGACACCCGATCCCGCTTGCGTCCGCCATTTTTATGCACAACCAGCCGCCGTCAACTCAATTCTTTGTGCCTTAGCTGCTGCGTTTGCCGCCGCTTCGCCGACATCCGTTCCCGCTTGTGTCCGCCATCTTTATGCATAACCAGCCGCCGTCAACTCAATTATATGTGCCTAAGCTGCTGCCTTTGCCGCCACTTCGCCGACACCCGTTCCCGCTTGTGTCCGCCATCCTTATGCACAACCAGCCACTGTCAACTCAATTCTTTGTGCCTTAGCTGCTGCCTTTGCCGCCGCTTCGTCGACACCCGTTCCTGCTTGTGTTCGTCATCTTTATGCCCAACCAGCCGCCGTCAACTCAATTATTTGTGCCTTAGCTGCTGCCTTTGCCGCGGCTTCGCCGTAACCCGTTCCTGCTTGTGTTCGCCATCTTTATGCATAACCAGCCGCTGTTAAATCACTTATTTTTATGCCTTAGCTGCTGCCTTTGCCGCCGCTTCGCCGACACCCGTTCCCGCTTGTGTCCGCCATCCTTATGCACAACCAGCCACTGTCAACTCAATTATGTGTGACTTAGCTGCTGTTCTTGCCGCCGCTTCGTCGACACCCGTTCCTGCTTGTGTTCGTCATCTTTATGCCCGATCCCGCTTGCGTTCGCCATCTTTATGCCCAACCAGCCGCCGTCAACTCAATTATTTGTGCCTCAGCTGCTGCCTTTGCCGCCGTTTCGCCGACGCCCGTTCCCGCTTGTGGCCGCTATCTTTATGCCCAACCAGCCGCCGTCAACTCAATTATTTGTGCCTCAGCTGCTGCCTTTGCCGCCGTTTCGCCGACAACCGTTCCTGCTTGTGTTCGCCATCTTTATGCCCAACCAGCCGCCGTCAACTCAATTCTTTGTGCCTTAGCTGCTGCCTTTGCCGCCGCTTTGCCGACATCCGTTCCGGCTTGTGTACGCCATCTTTATGCACAACCAGCCGCCGTCAACTTTTTCAGCTGCTGCCTCTGCCGCCGCTGCGCCGACGCTCGTTCCCGCTTGTGTCCGCCATCCTTATGCACAACCAGCCGCCGTCAACTCAATTCTTTGTGACTTAGCTGCTGCCTTTGCCGCCACTTCACCGACACCCGTTCCCGCTTGTGTCCGCCATCTTTATGCATAACCAGCAGCCGTCAACTCAATTTTTTGTGCCTTAGCTCCTGCCTCTGTCGCTGCTGCGCCGACAACCATTTCCGCTTGTGCCCGCCATCTTTATGCATAACCACCCGCCGTCAGCTTACTTATTTGATCCTCAGCTGCTGCCTCTTTCGCTGCTGCGCCGACAACCATTCCTGCTTGTGTCCACCATCTTTATGCATAACCAGCCGCCGTCAACTCAATTATTTGTGCCTTAGCTGCTGCCTCTGTCGCTGCTGAGCCAACAACCATTCCCGCTTGTGTCCGCCATCTTTATGCACAACCAGCCACTGTCAACTCAATTATTTGTGCCTTAGCTGCTGCCTTTGCCGCCGCTTCGCCGACACCCGTTCCGGCTTGTGTCCGCCATCCTTATGCACAACCAGCCGCCGTCAACTCAATTCTTTGTGCCTTAGCTGCTGCCTTTGCCGCCGCTTTGCCGACACCCGATCCCGCTTGTGTCCGCCATCTTTATGCACAACCAGCCGACGTCAACTGAAATATTTGTGCCTTAGCTGCTGGCTCTGCCGCTGCTGCGCCGACAACCATTCCCGCTTTTGTCCGCCATCTTTATGTACAACCAGCCACTGTCAACTCAATTATTTGTGCCTTAGCTGCTGCCTTTGCCGCCGTTTCGCCGACGCCCGTTCCCGCTTGTGGCCGCCATCTTTATGCCCAACCAGCCGCCGTCAACTCAATTATTTGTGCCTCAGCTGCTGCCTTTGCCGCCGTTTCGCCGACGCCCGTTCCCGCTTGTGGCCGCCATCTTTATGCCCAACCAGCCGCCGTCATCTCAATTCTTTGTGCCTTAGCTGCTGCCTTTGCCGCGGCTTCGCCTACACCCGTTCCCGCTTGTGTCCGCCATCTTTATGCCCAACCAGCCGCCGTCAACTCAATTATTTGTGCCTTAGCTGCTGCCTTTGCCGCGGCTTCGCCGACACCCGTTCCCGCTTGTGTCCGCCATCTTTATGCCCAACCAGCCGCCGTCAACTCAATTTTTTGTGCCTTAGCTGCTGCCTTTGCCGCGGCTTCGCCGATACCCGTTCCCGCTTGTGTCCGGCATCTTTATGCATAACCAGCCGCTGTTAAATCACTTATTTTTATGCCTTAGCTGCTGCCTTTGCTGCCGCTTCGCCGACACCCGTTCCCGCTTGTGTCCGCCATCCTTATGCACAACCAGCCGCCGTCAACTCAATTCTTTGTGCCTTAGCTGCTGCCTTTGCCGCCGCTTTGCCGACGTCCGTTCCGGCTTGTGTACGCCATCTTTATGCACAACCAGCCGCCGTCAACTTTTTAGCTGCTGCCTCTGCCGCCGCTGCGCCGACGCTCGTTCCCGCTTGTGTCCGCCATCCTTATGCACAACCAGCCGCCGTCAACTCAATTCTTTGTGCCTTAGCTGCTGCCTTTGCCGCCGCTTCGCCGACACCCGTTCCTGCTTGTGTTCGCCATCTTTATGCCCAACCAGCCGCCGTCAACTCAATTATTTGTGCCTTAGCTGCTGCCTTTGCCGCCGCTTCGCCGTAACCCGTTCCTGCTTGTGTTCGCCATCTTTATGCATAACCAGCCGCTGTTAAATCACTTATTTTTATGCCTTAGCTGCTGCCTTTGCCGCCGCTTCGCCGACACCCGTTCCCGCTTGTGTCCGCCATCCTTATGCACAACCAGCCACTGTCAACTCAATTCTTTGTGCCTTAGCTGCTGCCTTTGCCGCCGCTTCGTCGACACCCGTTCCTGCTTGTGTTCGTCATCTTTATGCCCAACCAGCCGCCGTCAACTCAATTATTTGTGCCTTAGCTGCTGCCTTTGCCGCGGCTTCGCCGTAACCCGTTCCTGCTTGTGTTCGCCATCTTTATGCATAACCAGCCACTGTCAACTCAATTATATGTGCCTAAGCTGCTGCCTTTGCCGCCACTTCGCCGACACCCGTTCCCGCTTGTGTCCGCCATCCTTATGCACAACCAGCCACTGTCAACTCAATTCTTTGTGCCTTAGCTGCTGCCTTTGCCGCCGCTTCGTCGACACCCGTTCCTGCTTGTGTTCGTCATCTTTATGCCCAACCAGCCGCCGTCAACTCAATTATTTGTGCCTTAGCTGCTGCCTTTGCCGCCGCTTCGCCGACACCCGTTCCTGCTTGTGTTCGCCATCTTTATGCATAACCAGCCGCTGTTAAATCACTTATTTTTATGCCTTAGCTGCTGCCTTTGCCGCCGCTTCGCCGACACCCGTTCCCGCTTGTGTCCGCCATCCTTATGCACAACCAGCCACTGTCAACTCAATTATGTGTGACTTAGCTGCTGTTCTTGCCGCCTCTTCGTCGACACCCGTTCCTGCTTGTGTTCGTCATCTTTATGCCCGATCCCGCTTGCGTTCGTCATCTTTATGCCCAACCAGCCGCCGTCAACTCAATTATTTGTGCCTCAGCTGCTGCCTTTGCCGCCGTTTCGCCGACGCCCGTTCCCGCTTGTGGCCGCTATCTTTATGCCCAACCAGCCGCCGTCAACTCAATTATTTGTGCCTTAGCTGCTGCCTTTGCTACCGCTTCGCCGACGCCCGTTCCCGCTTGTGGCCGCTATCTTTATGCCCAACCAGCCGCCGTCAACTCAATTATTTGTGCCTTAGCTGCTGCCTTTGCCACCGCTTCGCCGACACCCGTTCCCGCTTGTGGCCGCCATTTTTAAGCCCAACCAGTCGCCGTCAACTCAATTATTAGTGCCTTAGCTGCTGCCTTTGCCGCCGCTTCGCCGACACCCGTTCCTGCTTGTGTTCGCCATCTTTATGCCCAACCAGCCGCCGTCAACTCAATTATTTGTGCCTCAGCTGTTGCCTTTGCCGCCGTTTCATGCCTTAGCTGCTGCCTTTGCCGCCGCTTCGCCGACACCCGTTCCCGCTTGTGTCCGAGATCCTTATGCACAACCAGCCGCCGTCAACTCAATTCTTTGTGCCTTAGCTGCTGCCTTTGCCGCCGCTTCGCCGACATCCGTTCCGGCTTGTGTACGCCATCTTTATGCATAACCAGCCGCCGTCAACTTTTTAGCTGCTGCCTCTGCCGCCGCTGCGCCGACGCTCGTTCCCGCTTGTATCCGCCATCCTTATGCACAACCAGCCGCCGTCAACTCAATTCTTTGTGCCTTAGCTGCTGCCTTTGCCGCCACTTCGCCGACACCCGTTCCCGCTTGTGTCCGCCATCTTTATGCATAACCAGCAGCCGTCAACTCAATTTTTTGTGCCTTAGCTCCTGCCTCTGTCGCTGCTGCGCCGACAACCATTTCCGCTTGTGTCCGCCATCTATATGTACAACCATCCGCTGTCAGCTTTCTTATTTGTTCCTCAGCTGCTGCCTCTGTCGCTGCTGCGCCGACAACCATTCCTGCTTGTGCCCGCCATCTTTATGCATAACCACCCGCCGTCAGCTTACTTATTTGATCCTCAGCTGCTGCCTCTTTCGCTGCTGCGCCGACAACCATTCCTGCTTGTGTCCACCATCTTTATGCATAACCAGCCGCCGTCAACTCAATTATTTGTGCCTTAGCTGCTGCCTCTGTCGCTGCTGAGCCAACAACCATTCCCGCTTGTGTCCGCCATCTTTATGCATAACCAGCCGCCGTCAACTCAATTGTTTGTGCCTTAGCTGCTGCCTTTGCCGCCGCTTTGCCGACGTCCGTTCCGGCTTGTGTACGCCATCCTTATGCACAACCAGCCGCCGTCAACTCAATTCTTTGTGCCTTAGCTGCTGCCTTTGCCGCCGCTTCGCCGACACCCGATCCCGCTTGTGTCCGCCATCTTTATGCACAACCAGCCGACGTCAACTGAAATATTTGTGCCTTAGCTGCTGCCTCAGCCGCTGCTGCGCCGACAACCATTCCCGCTTTTATCCGCCATCTTTATGTACAACCAGCCACTGTCAACTCAATTATTTGTGCCTTAGCTGCTGCCTCTGTCGCTGCTGAGCCAACAACCATTCCCGCTTGTGTCCGCCATCTTTATGCATAACCAGCCGCCGTCAACTCAATTGTTTGTGCCTTAGCTGCTGCCTTTGCCGCCGTTTCGCCGACGCCCGTTCCCGCTTGTGGCCGCCAACTTTATGTCCAACCAGCCGCTGTCAAATCACATCTTTATGCAAAACCAGCCGCTGCTAAATCACTTATTTTTATGCCTTAGCTGCTGCCTTTGCCGCCGCTTTGCCGACGTCCGTTCCGGCTTGTGTACGCCATCTTTATGCACAACCAGCCGCCGTCAACTCAATTCTTTGTGCCTTAGCTGCTGCCTTTGCCGCCGCTTTGCCGACACCCGATCCCGCTTGTGTCCGCCATCTTTATGCACAACCAGCCGACGTCAACTGAAATATTTGTGCCTTAGCTGCTGGCTCAGCCGCTGCTGCGCCGACAACCATTCCCGCTTTTGTCCGCCATCTTTATGTACAACCAGCCACTGTCAACTCAATTATTTGTGCCTTAGCTGCTGCCTTTGCCGCCGTTTCGCCGACACCCGTTCCCGCTTGTGTCCGCCATCCTTATGCACAACCAGCCGCCGTCAACTCAATTCTTTGTGCCTTAGCTGCTGCCTCTGTCGCCGCTGCGCCGACGCTCGTTCCCGCTTGTGTCCGCCATCTTTATGCCCAACCAGCCGCCGTCAACTCAATTCTTTGTGCCTTAGCTGCTGCCTTTGCCGCCGCTTCGCCGACACCCGTTCCCGCTTGTGTCGGCCATTTTTAAGCCCAACCAGCAACTGTCATCTCAATTATTTGTGCCTTAGCTGCTGCCTTTGCCGCCGCTTCGCCGACACCCGTTCCCGCTTGTGTCCGCCATCCTTATGCACAACCAGCCGCCGTCAACTCAATTCTTTGTGCCTTAGCTGCTGCCTTTGCCGCCTCTTCGCCGACACCCGTTCCCGCTTGTGTCCGCCATCCTTATGCACAACCAGCCGCCGTCAACTCAATTCTTTGTGCCTTAGCTGCTGCCTTTGCCGCCGTTTCGCCGACACCCGTTCCCGCTTGTGGCCGCCAACTTTATGCACAACCAGCCGCCGTCAACTCAATTCTTTGTGCCTTAGCTGCTGCCTTTGCCGCCGCTTTGGCGACACTCGATCCCGCTTGTGTCCGCCATTTTTAAGCCCAACCAGCCGCCGTCAACTCAATTATTTGTGATTAAGCTGCTGCCTTTGCCGCCGTTTCGCCGACGCCCGTTCCCGCTTGTGGCCGCCAACTTTATGTCCAACCAGCCGCTGTCAAATCACTTTTGAATATGCCTTAGCTGCTGCCTTTGCTGCCGCTTCGCCGACACCCGTTCCTGCTTGTGTACGCCATTTTAATGCACAACCAGCCGCTGTCAAATCACTTATGTATATGCCTTAGCTGCAGCCTTTGCCGCGGCTTCGCCGACACCCGTTCCTGCTTGTGTTCGCCATCTTTATGCCCAACCAGCCGCCGTCAACTCAATTATTTGTGCCTTAGCTGCTGCCTTTGCCGCCGTTTCGCCGACACCCGTTCCCGCTTGTGGCCGCTAACTTTATGCATAACCAGCCGCCGTCAACTCAATTATTTGTGCCTTAGCTGCTGCCTTTGCCGCCGTTTCGCCGACGCCCGTTCCCGCTTGTGGCCGCCATCTTTATGCCCAACCAGCCGCCGTCAACTCAATTCTTTGTGCCTTAGCTGCTGCCTTTGCCGCGGCTTCGCCGACACCCGTTCCCGCTTGTGTCCGCCATCTTTATGCCCAACCAACCGCCGTCAACTCAATTATTTCTGCCTTAGCTGCTGCCTTTGCCGCGGCTTCGCCGACACCCGTTCCCGCTTGTGTCCGCCATTTTTAAGCCCAACCAGCCGCCGTCAACTCAATTATTTGTGATTAAGCTGCTGCCTTTGCCCCCGTTTCGCCGACGCCCGTTCCCGCTTGTGGCCGCCAACTTTATGTCCAACCAGCCGCTGTCAAATCACTTTTGTATATGCCTTAGCTGCTGCCTTTGCTGCCGCTTCGCCGACACCCGTTCCTGCTTGTGTACGCCATTTTAATGCACAACCAGCCGCTGTCAAATCACTTATTTATATGCCTTTGCTGCCGCTTCGCCGACACCCGTTCCTGCTTGTGTACGCCATTTTAATGTCCAACCAGCCGCTGTCAAATCACTAATGTATATGCCTTAGCTGCCGCTTCGCCGACACCCGTTCCTGCTTGTGTTCGCCATCTTTATGCCCAACCAGCCGCCGTCAACTCAATTCTTTGTGCCTTAGCTGCTGCCTTTGCCGCCGTTTCGCCGACGCCCGTTCCCGCTTGTGGCAGCCAACTTTATGTCCAACCAGCCGCTGTCAAATCACTTTTGTATATGCCTTAGCTGCTGCCTTTGCCGCGGCTTCGCCGACACCCGTTCCTGCTTGTGTTCGCCATCTTTATGTCCAACCAGCCGCCGTCAACTCAATTATTTGTGCCTCAGCTGCTGCCTTTGCCGCCGTTTCGCCGACGCCCGTTCCCGCTTGTGGCCGCCAACTTTATGTCCAACCAGCCGCTGTCAAATCACTTTTGTATATGCCTTAGCTGCTGCCTTTGCCGCCGCTTCGCCGACACCCGTTCCCGCTTGTGTCCGCCATTTTTAAGCCCAACCAGCCGCCGTCAACTCAATTATTTGTGATTAAGCTGCTGCCTTTGCCGCCGTTTCGCCGACGCCCGTTCCCGCTTGTGGCCGCCAACTTTATGTCCAACCAGCCGCTGTCAAATCACTTTTGTATATGCCTTAGCTGCTGCCTTTGCCGCGGCTTCGCCGACACCCGTTCCTGCTTGTGTCCGCCATCTTTATGTCCAACCAGCCGCCGTCAACTCAATTATTTGTGCCTCAGCTGCTGCCTTTGCCGCCGTTTCGCCGACGCCCGTTCCCGCTTGTGGCCGCCAACTTTATGTCCAACCAGCCGCTGTCAAATCACTTATGTATATACCTTAGCTGCTGCCTTTGCTGCCGCTTCGCCGACACCCGTTCCTGCTTGTGTTCGCCATCTTTATGCCCAACCAGCCGCCGTCAACTCAATTATTTGTGCCTTAGCTGCTGCCTTTGCTGCCGCTTCGCCGACACCCGTTCCTGCTTGTGTACGCCTTCTTTATGCACAACCAGCCGCCGTCAACTTACCTGCTGCCTCTGCCGCCGATGCGCCGACGCTCGTTCCCGCTTGTGTCCGCCATTTTTAGGCCCAACCAGCCGCCGTCAACTCAATTATTTGTGCCTTAGCTGCTGCCTTTGCCGCCGCTTCGCCGACACCCGTTCCCGCTTGTGTCCGCCATCTTTATGCAAAACCAGCCGCTGCTAAATCACTTATTTTTATGCCTTAGCTGCTGCCTTTGCCGCCGCTTCGCCGACACCCGTTCCGGCTTGTGTCCGCCATCCTTATGCACAACCAGCCGCCGTCAACTCAATTCTTTGTGCCTTAGCTGCTGCCTTTGCTGCCGCTTCGCCGACACCCGTTCCTGCTTGTGTCCGCCATCTTTACGCCCAACCAGCCGCCGTCAACTCAATTATTTGTGCCTTAGCTGCTGCCTTTGCGGCCATTTCGCCGACGCCCGTTCCCGCTTGTGGCCGCCAACTTTATGTCCAACCAGCCGCTGTCAAATCATTTATGTATATGCCTTAGCTGCTGCCTTTGCTGCCGCTTCGCCAAAACCCGTTCCTGCTTGTGTCCGCCATCTTTATGCACAACCAACCGACGTCAACTGAAATATTTGTGCCTTAGCTGCTGCCTTTGCCGCCGCTTCGCCGACAACTGTTCCCGCTTGTGTCCGCAATCTTTATGTCCAACCAGCCGCCGTCAACTAACTTATATGTGCCGCAGCTGCTACCTTTGCCACGGCTTCGCCGACACCCGTTCCTGCTTGTGTTCGCCATCTTTATGCATAACCAGCCGCTGTTAAATCACTTATTTTTATGCCTTAGCTGCTGCCTTTGCCGCCGTTTCGCCGACACCCGTTCCCGCTTGTGTCCGCCATCCTTATGCACAACCAACCGACGTCAACTGAAATATTTGTGCCTTAGCTGCTGGCTCTGCCGCTGCTGCGCCGACAATGTACAACCAGCCACTGTCAACTCAATTATTTGTGCCTTAGCTGCTGCCTTTGCCGCGGCTTCGCCGACACCCGTTCCTGCTTGTGTTCGCCATCTTTATGCCCAACCAGCCGCCGTCAACTCAATTTTTTGTGCCTTAGCTGTTGCCTTTGCCGCCGCTTCGCCGATACCCGTTCCGGCTGGTGTCCGCCATCTTTATGCATAACCAGCCGCTCTTAAATCACTTATTTTTATGCCGTAGCTGCTGCCTTTGCCGCCGTTTCGCCGACACCCGTTCCCGCTTGTGTCCGCCATCTTTATGCACAACCAGCCGACGTCAACTGAAATATTTGTGCCTTAGCTGCTGGCTCTGCCGCTGCTGCGCCGACAATGTACAACCAGCCACTGTCAACTCAATTATTTGTGCCTTAGCTGCTGCCTTTGCCGCGGCTTCGCCGACACCCGTTCCTGCTTGTGTTCGCCATCTTTATGCCCAACCAGCCGCCGTCAACTCAATTTTTTGTGCCTTAGCTGTTGCCTTTGCCGCGGCTTCGCCGATACCCGTTCCGGCTGGTGTCCGCCATCTTTATGCATAACCAGCCGCTGTTAAATCACTTATTTTTATGCCTTAGCTGCTGCCTTTGCCGCCGTTTCGCCGACACCCGTTCCTGCTTGTGTTCGCCATCTTTAAGCCCAACCAGCCGCCGTCAACTCAATTATTTGTGCCTCAGCTGCTGCCTTTGCCGCCGTTTCGCCGACGCCCGTTCCCGCTTGTGTCCGCCATCCTTATGCACAACCAGCCGCCGTCAACTCAATTTTTTGTGCCTTAGCTGCTGCCTTTGCCGCGGCTTCGCCGATACCCGTTCCGGCTGGTGTCCGCCATCTTTATGCATAACCAGCCGCTGTTAAATCACTTATTTTTATGCCTTTGCTGCTGCCTTTGCCGCCATTTCGCCAACGCCCGTTCCTGCTTGTGTACGCCATTTTAATGTCCAACCAGCCGCTGTCAAATCACTAATGTATATGCCTTAGCTGCCGCTTCGCCGACACCCGTTCCTGCTTGTGTTCGCCATCTTTATGCCCAACCAGCCGCCGTCAACTCAATTCTTTGTGCCTTAGCTGCTGCCTTTGCCGCCGTTTCGCCGACGCCCGTTCCCGCTTGTGGCCGCCAACTTTATGTCCAACCAGCCGCCGTCAAATCACTTTTGTATATGCCTTAGCTGCTGCCTTTGCCGCCGCTTCGCCGACACCCGTTCCTGCTTGTGTTCGCCATCTTTATGTCCAACCAGCCGCCGTCAACTCAATTATTTGTGCCTCAGCTGCTGCCTTTGCCGCCGTTTCGCCGACGCCCGTTCCCGCTTGTGGCCGCCAACTTTATGTCCAACCAGCCGCTGTCAAATCACTTATGTATATACCTTAGCTGCTGCCGCTTCGCCGACACCCGTTCCTGCTTGTGTTCGCCATCTTTATGCCCAACCAGCCGCCGTCAACTCAATTATTTTTGCCTTAGCTGCTGCCTTTGCTGCCGCTTCGCCGACACCCGTTCCTGCTTGTGTACGCCATCTTTATGCACAACCAGCAGCTGTCAACTTACTTACTGCTGCCTCTGCCGCCGATGCGCCGACGCTCGTTCCCGCTTGTGTCCGCCATTTTTAAGCCCAACCAGCCGCCGTCAACTCAATTATTTGTGATTTAGCTGCTGCCTTTGCCGCCGCTTCGCCGACACCCGTTCCCGCTTGTGTCCGCCATCTTTATGCAAAACCAGCCGCTGCTAAATCACTTATTTTTATGCCTTAGCTGCTGCCTTTGCCGCCGCTTCGCCGACACCCGTTCCGGCTTGTGTCCGCCATCTTTATGCACAACCAGCCGCCGTCAACTCAATTATTTGTGCCTTAGCTGCTGCCTTTGCCGCCGCTTTGCCGACACCCGATCCCGCTTGTGTCCGCCACCTTATGCACAACCAACCGACGTCAACTGAAATATTTGTGCCTTAGCTGCTGGCTCTGCCGCTGCTGCGCCTACAATGTACAACCAGCCACTGTCAACTCAATTATTTGTGCCTTAGCTGCTGCCTTTGCCGAGGCTTCGCCGACACCCGTTCCTGCTTGTGTTCGCCATCTTTATGCCCAACCAGCCGCCGTCAACTCAATTATTTGTGCCTCAGCTGCTGCCTTTGCCGCCGTTTCGCCGACGCCCGTTCCCGCTTGTGTCCGCCATCTTTATGCACAACCAGCCGCCGTCAACTCAATTCTTTGTGCCTTAGCTGCTGCCTTTGCCGCCGCTTCGCCGACACCCGTTCCTGCTTGTGTTCGCCATCTTTACGCCCAACCAGCCGCCGTCAACTCAATTATTTGTGCCTTAGCTGCTGCCTTTGCGGCCATTTCGCCGACGCCCGTTCCCGCTTGTGGCCGCCAACTTTATGTCCAACCAGCCGCTGTCAAATCATTTATGTATATGCCTTAGCTGCTGCCTTTGCTGCCGCTTCGCCAAAACCCGTTCCTGCTTGTGTCCGCCATCTTTATGCACAACCAACCGACGTCAACTGAAATATTTGTGCCTTAGCTGCTGCCTTTGCCGCCGCTTCGCCGACAACTGTTCCCGCTTGTGTCCGCAATCTTTATGTCCAACCAGCCGCCGTCAACTAACTTATATGTGCCGCAGCTGCTACCTTTGCCACGGCTTCGCCGACACCCGTTCCTGCTTGTGTTCGCCATCTTTATGCATAACCAGCCGCTGTTAAATCACTTATTTTTATGCCTTAGCTGCTGCCTTTGCCGCCGTTTCGCCGACACCCGTTCCCGCTTGTGTCCGCCATCCTTATGCACAACCAACCGACGTCAACTGAAATATTTGTGCCTTAGCTGCTGCCTTTGCCGCCGTTTCGCCGACACCCGTTCCCGCTTGTGTCCGCCATCCTTATGCACAACCAACCGACGTCAACTGAAATATTTGTGCCTTAGCTGCTGCCTTTGCCGCCGCTTCGCCGACACCCGTTCCTGCTTGTGTTCGCCATCTTTACGCCCAACCAGCCGCCGTCAACTAGCTGCTGCCTCTGTCGGCGCTGCGCCGACGCTCGTTCCCGCTTGTTCGCCTTCTTTACGCCCAACCAGCCGCCGTCAACTCAATAATTTGTGATTTAGCTGCTGCCTTTGCTGCCGCTTCGCCGACACCCGTTCCTGCTTGTGTACGCCATCTTTATGCACAACCAGCCGCCGTCAACTAGCTGCTGCCTCTGTCGCCGCTGCGCCGACGCTCGTTCCCGCTTGTGTTCGCCATCTTTACGCCCAACCAGCCGCCGTCAACTCAATAATTTGTGATTTAGCTGCTGCCTTTGCCGCCGCTTCGCCGACGCCCGTTCCCGCTTGTGGCCGCCAACTTTATGTCCAACCAGCCGCTGTCAAATCACTTATGTATATGCCTTAGCTGCTGCCATTGCTGCCGCTTCGCCGACACCCGTTCCCGCTTGTGTACGCCATCTTTATGCATAACCAACCGCTGTTAAATCGCTTATATTTATGCCGCAGCTGCTGCCTTTGCCGCCGCTTCGCCGACACCCGTTCCCGCTTGTGTCCGCCATTTTTAAGCCCAACCAGCCGCCGTCAACTCAATTATTTGTGCCTTAGCTGCTGCCTTTGCCGCCGTTTCGCCGACGCCCGTTTCCGCTTGTGGCCTCCAACTTTATGCCCAAACAGCCGCTGTCAAATCACTTATGTATATGCCTTAGCTGCTGCCTTTGCCGCCGCTTCGCCGACACCCGTTCCCGCTTGTGGCCGCCAACTTTATGTCCAACCAATCGCTGTCAAATCACTTATGTATATGCCTTAGCTGCTGCCTCTGCCGACGGTGCGCGGACACCCGTTCCTGCTTGTGTTCGCCATCTTTACGCCCAACCAGCCGCCGTCAACTCAATTATTTGTGCCTTAGCTGCTGCCTTTGCGGCAATTTCGCCGACGCCCGTTCCCGCTTGTGGCCGCCAACTTTATGTCCAACCAGCCGCTGTCAAATCACTTATGTATATGCCTTAGCTGCTGCCTTTGCTGCCGCTTCGCCGACACCCGTTCCTGCTTGTGTACGCCATCTTTATGCACAACCAGCCGCCGTCAACTAGCTGCTGCCTTTGTCGCCGCTGCGCCGACGCTCGTTCCCGCTTGTGTCCGCCATCCTTATGCACAACCAGCCGCCGTCAACTCAATTTTTTGTGCCTTAGCTGCTGCCTCTGTCGCCGTTTCGCCGACGCCCGTTCCCGCTTGTGGTCGCCAACTTTATGTCCAACCAGCCGCTGTCAAATCACTAATGTATATGCCTTAGCTGCTGCCTTTGCTGCCGCTTCGCCGACACCCGTTCCTGCTTGTGTACGCCATCTTTATGCCCAACCAGCCGCCGTCAACTGAATTCTTTGTGCCTTAGCTGCTGCCTTTGCCGCCGTTTCGCCGACAACCATTCCCACTTGTGTCCGCCATCTTTATGTACAACCAGCCGCTGTCAACTTTCTGTTTTGTTTCTCAGCTGCTGCCTTTGCCGCCGCTTGGCCGACACCTGTTCCCGCTTGTGTCCGCCATCTTTATGCATAACCGTCGCTGTCAAATCACTTATTTTTATGCCTTAGCTGCTGCCTTTGCCGCCGTTTCGCCGACGCCTGTTCCCGCTTGTGTACGCCATCTTTATGCACAACCAGCCGCCGTCAACTAGCTGCTGCCTCTGTCGCCGCTGCGCCGACGCCCGTTCCCGCTTGTGTCCGCCATCTTTATGCACAACCAGCCGCCGTCAACTCAATTATTTGTGATTTAGCTGCTGCCTTTGACGCCGCTTCGCCGACACCCGTTCCCGCTTGTGTCCGCCATTTTTAAGCCCAACCCGCCGCCGTCAACTCAATTATTTGTGATTAAGCTGCTGCCTTTGCCGCCGTTTCGCCGACGCCCGTTCCCGCTTGTGGCCGCCAACTTTATGTCCAACCAGCCGCTGTCAAATCACTTATTTATATGCCTTAGCTGCTGCCTTTGCCGCCGCTTCGACGACACCCATTCCTGCTTGTGTACGCCATCTTTATGCATAACCAGCCGCCGTCAACTAGCTGCTGCCTCTGTCGCCGCTGCGCCGACGCTCGTTCCCGCTTGTGTTCGCCATCTTTACGCCCAACCAGCCGCCGTCAACTCAATTATTTGTGATTTAGCTGCTGCCTTTGCCGCCGCTTCGCCGACACTCGTTCCCGCTTGTGTCCGCCATTTTCAAGCCCAACCCGCCGCCGTCAAATCACTAATGTATATGCCTTAGCTGCTGCCTTTGCTGCCTCTTCGCCGACACCCGTTCCTGCTTGTGTTCGCCATCTTTATGCCCAACCAGCCGCCGTCAACTCAATTCTTTGTGCCTTAGCTGCCGCCAAATCACTAATGTATATGCCTTAGCTGCTGCCTTTGCTGCCGCTTCGCCGACACCCGTTCCTGCTTGTGTTCGCCATCTTTATGCCCAACCAGCCGCCGTCAACTCAATTCTTTGTGCCTTAGCTGCTGCCTTTGCCGCCGTTTCGCCGACGCCCGTTCCCGCTTGTGGCCGCCAACTTTATGCCCAAACAGCCGCTGTCAAATCACTTATGTATATGCCTTAGCTGCTGCCTTTGCCGCCGCTTCGCCGACACCCGTTCCCGCTTGTGTCCGCCATCTTTATGCATAACCAGCCGCTGTTAAATCACTTATTTTTATGCCGCAGCTGCTGCCTTTGCCGCCGCTTCGCCGACACCCGTTCGCGCTTGTGTCCGCCATTTTTAAGCCCAACCAGCCGCCGTCAACTCAATTATTTGTGATTTAGCTGCTGCCTTTGCCGCCGTTTCGCCGACGCCCGTTCCCGCTTGTGGCCGCCAACTTTATGTCCAACCAGCCGCTGTCAAATCACTTATTTATATGCCTTAGCTGCTGCCTGTGCCGCCGCTTCGACGACACCCATTCCTGCTTGTGTACGCCATCTTTATGCACAACCAGCCGCCGTCAACTAGCTGCTGCCTCTGTCGCCGCTGCGCCGACGCTCGTTCCCGCTTGTGTTCGCCATCTTTACGCCCAACCAGCCGCCGTCAACTCAATTATTTGTGCCTTAGCTGCTGCCTTTGCCGCCGTTTCGCCGACGCCCGTTCCCGCTTGTGGCCGCCAACTTTATGTCCAACCAGCCTCTGTCAAATCACTAATGTATATGCTTTAGCTGCTGCCTTTGCTGCCGCTTCGCCGACACCCGTTCCTGCTTGTGTTCGCCATCTTTATGCATAACCAGCCGCCGTCAACTCAATTCTTTGTGCCTTAGCTGCTGCCTTTGCCGCCGTTTCGCCGACGCCCGTTCCCGCTTGTGGTCGCCATCTTTATGTCCAACCAGCCGCTGTCAAATCACTTATGTATATGCCTTAGCTGCTGCCTTTGCTGCCGCTTCGCCGACACCCGTTCCTGCTTGTGTACGCCATCTTTATGCATAACCAGCCGCTGTTAAATCGCTTATATTTATGCCGCAGCTGCTGCCTTTGCCGCCGCTACGCCGACACCCGTTCCCGCTTGTGTCCGCCATTTTTAAGCCCAACCCGCCGCCGTCAACTCATTTATTTGTGATTTAGCTGCTGCCCTTGCCGCCGTTTCGCCGACGCCCGTTCCCGCTTGTGGTCGCCATCTTTATGTCCAACCAGCCGCTGTCAAATCACTTATGTATATGCCTTAGCTGCTGCCTTTGCTGCCGCTTCGCCGACACCCGTTCCTGCTTGTGTACGCCATCTTTATGCATAACCAGCCGCTGTTAAATCGCTTATATTTATGCCGCAGCTGCTGCCTTTGCCGCCGCTGCTGCCTTTGCCGCCGCTTCGCCGACACCCGTTCGCGCGTGTGTCCGCCATTTTTAAGCCCAACCAGCCGCCGTCAACTCAATTATTTGTGATTTAGCTGCTGCCTTTGCCGCCGTTTCGCCGACGCCCGTTCCCGCTTGTGGCCGCCAACTTTATGTCCAACCAGCCGCTGTCAAATCAATAATGTATATGCCTTAGCTGCTGCCTTTGCTGCCGCTTCGCCGACACCCGTTCCTGCTTGTGTTCGCCATCTTTATGCCCAAACAGCCGCCGTCAACTCAATTCTTTGTGCCTTAGCTGCTGCCTTTGCCGCCGTTTCGCCGACGCCCGTTCCCGCTTGTGTACGCCATCTTTATGCATAACCAGCCGCTGTTAAATCACTTATTTTTATCTGCCGCCGCTTCGCCGACACCCGTTCCCGCGTGTGTCCACCATTTTTAAGCCCAACCAGCCGCCGTCAACTCAATTATTTGTGATTTAGCTGCTGACTTTGCCGCCGTTTCGCCGACGCCCGTTCCCGCTTGTGGCCGCCAACTTTATGTCCAACCAGCCGCTGTCAACTCACTTATGTATATGCCTTAGCTGCTGCCTTTGCCGCCGCTTCGCCGACACCCGTTCCCGCTTGTGTCCGCCATCTTTATGCATAACCAGCCGCTGTCAAATCACTTATTTTTATGCCGCAGCTGCTGCCTTTGCCGCCGTTTCGCCGACACCCGTTCGCGCTTGTGTCCGCCATTTTTATGCCCAACCAGCCGCCGTCAACTCATTTATTTGTGATTTAGCTGCTGCCCTTGCCGCCGTTTCGCCGACGCCCGTTCCCGCTTGTGTTCGCCATCTTTATGTCCAACCAGCCGCCGTCAACTCAATTCTTTGTGCCTTAGCTGCTGCCTTTGCCGCCGTTTCGCCGACGCCCGTTCCCGCTTGTGGTCGCCAACTTTATGTCCAACCAGCCGCTGTCAAATCACTTATGTATATGCCTTAGCTGCTGCCTTTGCTGCCGCTTCGCCGACACCCGTTCCTGCTTGTGTACGCCATCTTTATGCATAACCAGCCGCTGTTAAATCGCTTATATTTATGCCGCAGCTGCTGCCTTTGCCGCCGCTTCGCCGACACCCGTTCCCGCGTGTGTCCACCATTTTTAAGCCCAACCAGCCGCCGTCAACTCAATTATTTGTGATTTAGCTGCTGACTTTGCCGCCGTTTCGCCGACGCCCGTTCCCGCTTGTGGCCGCCAACTTTATGTCCAACCAGCCGCCGTCAACTCAATTATTTGTGCCTTAGCTGCTGCCTTTGCTGCCGCTTCGCCGACACCCGTTCCTGCTTGTGTACGCCATCTTTATGCACAACCAGCCGCCGTCAACTAGCTGCTGCCTCTGTCGCCGCTGCGCCGACGCTCGTTCCCGCTTGTGTCCGCCATCCTTATGCACAACCAGCCGCCGTCAACTCAATTATTTGTGATTTAGCTGCTGCCTTTGCCGCCGCTTCGCCGACACCCGTTCCCGCTTGTGTCCGCCATTTTTATGCCCAACCAGCCGCCGTCAACTCAATTATTTGTGCCTTAGCTGCTGCCTTTGCCGCCGTTTCGCCGACGCCCGTTCCCGCTTGTGGCCGCCAACTTTATGCCCAAACAGCCGCTGTCAAATCACTTATGTATATGCCTTAGCTGCTGCCTTTGCCGCCGCTTCGCCGACACCCGTTTCCGCTTGTGTCCGCCATCTTTATGCATAACCAGCCGCTGTTAAATCACTTATTTTTATGCCGCAGCTGCTGCCTTTGCCGCCGCTTCGCCGACACCCGTTCGCGCTTGTGTCCGCCATTTTTAAGCCCAACCAGCCGCCGTCAACTCATTTATTTGTGATTTAGCTGCTGCCCTTGCAGCCGTTTCGCCGACGCCCGTTCCCGCTTGTGTCCGCCATCTTTATGCCCAACCAGCCGCCGTCAACTCAATTCTTTGTGCCTTAGCTGCTGCCTTTGCCGCCGTTTCGAGACGCCCGTTCCTGCTTGTGTTCGCCATCTTTATGTCCAACCAGCCGCTGTCAAACCACTTATGTATATGCCTTAGCTGCTGCCTTTGCTGCCGCTTCGCCGACACCCGTTCCTGCTTGTGTACGCCATCTTTATGCATAACCAGCCGCTGTCAAATCACTTATGTATATGCCTTAGCTGCTGCCTTTGCCGCCGCTTCGCCGACACCCGTTCCCGCTTGTGTCCGCCATCTTTATGCCCAAACAGCCGCTGTCAAATCACTTATGTATATGCCTTAGCTGCTGCCTTTGCTGCCGCTTCGCCGACACCCGTTCCTGCTTGTGTCCGCCATCTTTATGCATAACCAGCCGCCGTCAAATCGCTTATATTTATGCCGCAGCTGCTGCCTTTGCCGCCGCTTCGCCGACACCCGTTCCCGCTTGTGTCCGCCATTTTTAAGCCCAACCAGCCGCCGTCAACTCAATTATTTGTGATTTAGCTGCTGCCTTTGCCGCCGTTTCGCCGACGCCCGTTCCCGCTTGTGGCCGCCAACTTTATGTCCAACCAGCCGCTGTCAAATCACTTATGTATATGCCTTAGCTGCTGCCTTTGCTGCCGCTTCGCCGACACCCGTTCCTGCTTGTGTTCGCCATCTTTATGCCCAACCAGCCGCCGTCAACTCAATTATTTGTGCCTTAGCTGCTGCCTTTGCTGCCGCTTCGCCGACACCCGTTCCTGCTTGTGTACGCCATCTTTATGCACAACCAGCCACCGTCAACTAGCTGCTGCCTCTGTCGCCGCTGCGCCGACGCTCGTTCCCGCTTGTGTCCGCCATCTTTATGCACAACCAGCCGCCGTCAACTCAATTATTTGTGATTTAGCTGCTGCCTTTGCCGCCGCTTCGCCGACACCCGTTCCCGCTTGTGTCCGCCATTTTTAAGCCCAACCCGCCGCCGTCAACTCAATTATTTGTGCCTTAGCTGCTGCCTTTGCCACCGTTTCGCCGACGCCCGTTCCCGCTTGTGGCCTCCAACTTTATGCCCAAACAGCCGCTGTCAAATCACTTATGTATATGCCTTAGCTGCTGCCTTTGCCGCCGCTTCGCCGACACCCGTTCCCGCTTGTGTCCGCCATCTTTATGCATAACCAGCCGCTGTTAAATCACTTATTTTTATGCCGCAGCTGCTGCCTTTGCCGCCGCTTCGCCGACACCCGTTCGCGCTTGTGTCCGCCATTTTTAAGCCCAACCAGCCGCCGTCAACTCAATTATTTGTGATTTAGCTGCTGCCTTTGCCGCCGTTTCGCCGACGCCCGTTCCCGCTTGTGGCCGCCAACTTTATGTCCAACCAGCCGCTGTCAAATCACTTATTTATATGCCTTAGCTGCTGCCTGTGCCGCCGCTTCGACGACACCCATTCCTGCTTGTGTTCGCCATCTTTATGCCCAACCAGCCGCCGTCAACTCAATTCTTTGTGCCTTAGCTGCTGCCTTTGCCGCCGTTTCGCCGACGCCCGTTCGCGCTTGTGGTCGCCAACTTTATGTCCAACCAGCCGCTGTCAAATCACTTATGTATATGCCTTAGCTGCTGCCTTTGCTGCCGCTTCGCCGACACCCGTTCCTGCTTGTGTCCGCCATCTTTATGCATAACCAGCCGCTGTTAACTCGCTTATATTTATGCCGCAGCTGCTGCCTCTGCCGCCGCTGCGCCGACACCCGTCCCGGCTTGTGCCCGCCATTTTTAAGTCCAACCAGTCGCCGTCAACTTACTTCTATGTTCCGCAGCTGCTGCCTCTGCCGCCGCTGCGCCGACAACCGTCCCGGCCTGTGCCCGCCATTTATAAGCCCAACCAGCCGCCGTCAACTTACTTCTATGTTCCACAGCTGCTGCCTCTGCCGCCGCTGGGCCGACAACCGTCCCGGCTTGTGCCCGCCATTTATAAGCCCAACCAGCCGCCGTCAACTTACTTATATGTTCCGCAGCTGCTGCCTCTGCCGCCGCTTCGCCGACGCCCGTCCCGGCCTGTGCCCGCCATTTATAAGCCCAACCAGCCACTGTCAACTCAATTATTTGTGTCTTAGCTGCTGCCTCAGCCGCCGCTGCGCCGACAACCGTCCCGGCCTGTGCCCGCCATTTATAAGCCCAACCAGCCGCAGTCAACTTACTTATATGTTCCGCAGCTGCTGCCTCTGCCGCCGCTTCGCCGACGCCCGTCCCGGCTTGTGTCCGCCATTTTGAAGCCCAACCAGCCACTGTCAACTTACTTAAATGTTCCGCAGCTGCTGCCTCTGCCGCCGCTGCGCCGACAACCGTCCCGGTTTGTGTCCGCCATTTTTAAGTCCAACCAGCCGCCGTCAACTTATATGTTCCGCAGCTGCTGCCTCTGCCGCCGCTTCGCCGACGCCCGTCCCGGCCTGTGCCCGCCATTTATAAGCCCAACCACCCGCCGTCAACTTACTTATATGTTCCTCAGTGCTGCCTCTGCCGCCGCTGCGCCGACAACCGTCCCGGCCTGTGCCTGCCATTTATAAGCCCAACCAGCCGCCGTCAACTTACTTATATGTTCCGCAGCTGCTGCCTCTGCCGCCGCTTCGCCGACGCCCGTCCCGGCTTGTGTCCGCCATTTATAAGCCCAACCAGCCGCCGTCAACTTACTTATATGTTCCGCAGCTGCTGCCTCTGCCGCCGCTGCGCCGACGCCCGTCCCGGCTTGTGTCCGCCATTTTTAAGCCCAACCAGCCACCGTCAACTTACTTATATGTTCCACAGCTGCTGCCTCTGCCGCCGCTGCGCCGACAACCGTCCCGGCTTGTGCCCGCCATTTATAAGCCCAACCAGCCGCCGTCAACTTACTTATATGTTCCGCAGCTGCTGCCTCTGCCGCCGCTGCGCCGACGCCCGTCCCGGCTTGTGCCCGCCATTTTTAAGTCCAACCAGTCGCCGTCAACTTACTTCTATGTTCCGCAGCTGCCGCCTCTGCCGCCGCTTCGCCGACAACCGTCCCGGCTTGTGCCCGCCATTTACAAGCCCAACCAGCCGCCGTCAAATTACTTATATGTTTGCGGCGCCGCCATGCGGACGCCGGCGCAGCGGCGGCGCGCAGGCTCTGTAAGTTGACGCGGCGGCGACGGGCGCCGGCTGGGCACCGGCCGAGACAGGCCCCGTCGGCGGCGGCGGCAGTGGCTGCGGGCGCGGGGGCGTGGGCCGGCCCGCGACGGACCGAGACCCGTGGCGGGCGGCGGGCGAGGGCGGGGGGGGGGGGGGCGGGCGGCGCGCAGCCGGGACGTCGGCGGCGGCGGCTGCGGTATGGGGTAAGTTGGGGAGCAGCCAGACTTATAAATGGCGGGCACAAGCCATAACCGCCGTCAAGTGCCCTTATGTTCCTGGCGCGCTACCGTACCGCCGCCCCGCCGGCGACACCCGTCCCGGCTTGTACCCGCCATTTATAAGCCCAGCC